>OX336898.1:3822500-4214725 GCA_946959425.1 Argyrosomus regius | reverse complement strand
GTGTTTATCTCTGAGAGAGAAGGATAAAATGGCCGACATTCAAACTGTATTATTGACAGTCATTGTTATTATACAGAGAGTTCAATCAAGTTAATCACAGTCAGGCTTGTGGGGGGCAGTTAAGGAGAAAGTTTTACAGTCTTTTATTTTGAAGGAACTCTTATTTTGAAAGTCTTGTTGTGTGTGTGTGTGTGTGTGTGTGTGTGTGTATGTTTGTGTGTGTGTGCGTGCGTGTTTTGCCTGTTGAGGAGAGAGTTTTCTAAAATATTTTGTTTTGAAGGGACTCTTATTTTGAAAGTCTGTGTGTCTCTCTATCTATGTCTGTGTATGTGTCTGCGACAGAGAAGGATAAAATGGCCGACATTAAAAATGTAGCCCTGATAGTCATTGATATTATAAAGACAGTGAAAACAGCCCCTCCCCCCTCTGCTCCCTGTCTGTGTCTGTGAGAGGGGCCAGGTGGAGCCCACCAATCAGAGCAGAGCAATCAACCGCAGCTGCTGTGTGAGATTAAACAGTGCTGAGAGAGAGAAAAACGTCTGAAAGCCACCCCTCGAACAGAAAGGACTCCTGACCAAACCGTTGCTCCAATCTCTGAACCGACTTTACTGTGAGCATGCTGAGCCCTTCCCGAACGTCTAGAGACCTGTTTTGTGTGATTACCAGGAAGAAATGTCCCCTTTACAGCGATTCAAAGAAATGTTACTTCTGCTTTCCTCCAGAAATTTTCCCGCTTTTTTAACATGGCAGTCTATGGGGCTGTGGATGGGTGTTGCTGCCGCATCTTTGCGTGTGACGCCAAAACTATAAAGGTGACAGCTTCAGCAGTGTTATCACTGCGACCACCACAAATTTTCCTACGTTTCTATGTATAAATTATTTCTGTAGAGTGAAATTTGCGGCCTCAAGCGCAGTTTACAAATTTTTTTTCGAGGAATTTCTTTCTCCCTCTGCCCTCTAGCGATGATGTCACCAACTGTAGCTCGCGAACATTCTACCAATACACACCCATTCATTTTTGGCGTGGTTTTTGGCGATTTTTAGGCAAACCGTTTGCCGAAACCCTTAGAAAAGTCATAGCCCGCGTCGCCCGGCCGAGCCGGTCGATTTGACACCTTTTTGTGTATGTGTGACAAAAACTGTGGGACGAGTAGCGCGTCAAAAAAAGGGCGTAAGAATAATAATAATAACTAGAAAAATTTCTAAAGAAATTTTGAGTGTGCCTGACTCTGGCCCCGTCGAGCCCTACATTAAATAGCTGTCAGCGTGTGTATGCGCGTGTGTGTGTGTTTTGTCTGTTAATTAGAGAGTTTTCCAAAGTCTTTTATTTTGAAGGGACTCTTATTTTGAAAGAATTTTGTCTAGTGTGTGTGTCTGTGTGTCTGTGTCTGTCTGTCTGTCTGTCTGTGTCTCCCTCTATCCATCTATCTGTCTGTGTTTATCTCTGAGAGAGAAGGATAAAATGGCCGACATTCAAACTGTATTATTGACAGTCATTGTTATTATACAGAGAGTTCAATCAAGTTAATCACAGTCAGGCTTGTGGGGGGCAGTTAAGGAGAAAGTTTTACAGTCTTTTATTTTGAAGGAACTCTTATTTTGAAAGTCTTGTTGTGTGTGTGTGTGTGTGTGTGTGTGTGTGTGTATGTTTGTGTGTGTGTGTGCGTGCGTGTTTTGCCTGTTGAGGAGAGAGTTTTCTAAAATATTTTGTTTTGAAGGGACTCTTATTTTGAAAGTCTGTGTGTCTCTCTATCTATGTCTGTGTATGTGTCTGCGACAGAGAAGGATAAAATGGCCGACATTAAAAATGTAGCCCTGATAGTCATTGATATTATAAAGACAGTGAAAACAGCCCCTCCCCCCTCTGCTCCCTGTCTGTGTCTGTGAGAGGGGCCAGGTGGAGCCCACCAATCAGAGCAGAGCAATCAACCGCAGCTGCTGTGTGAGATTAAACAGTGCTGAGAGAGAAAAACGTCTGAAAGCCACCCCTCGAACAGAAAGGACTCCTGACCAAACCGTTGCTCCAATCTCTGAACCGACTTTACTGTGAGCATGCTGAGCCCTTCCCGAACGTCTAGAGACCTGTTTTGTGTGATTACCAGGAAGAAATGTCCCCTTTACAGCGATTCAAAGAAATGTTACTTCTGCTTTCCTCCAGAAATTTTCCCGCTTTTTTAACATGGCAGTCTATGGGGCTGTGGATGGGTGTTGCTGCCGCATCTTTGCGTGTGACGCCAAAACTATAAAGGTGACAGCTTCAGCAGTGTTATCACTGCGACCACCACAAATTTTCCTACGTTTCTATGTATAAATTATTTCTGTAGAGTGAAATTTGCGGCCTCAAGCGCAGTTTACAAATTTTTTTTCGAGGAATTTCTTTCTCCCTCTGCCCTCTAGCGATGATGTCACCAACTGTAGCTCGCGAACATTCTACCAATACACACCCATTCATTTTTTTGGCGTGGTTTTTGGCGATTTTTAGGCAAACCGTTTGCAGAAACCCTTAGAAAAGTCATAGCCCGCGTCGCCCGGCCGAGCCGGTCGATTTGACACCTTTTTGTGTATGTGTGACAAAAACTGTGGGACGAGTAAGCGCGTCAAAAAAAAGGGGCGTAAGAATAATAATAATAATAAGCGCGGGGAATAACATATAGTGTGCTCTTTCAGGCACACTCAATAAGCGCGGGGAATAACATATAGTGTGCTCTTTCAGGCACACTCAACTAGAAAAATTTCTAAAGAAATTTTGAGTGTGCCTGACTCTGGCCCCGTCGAGCCCTACATTAAATAGCTGTCAGCGTGTGCATGCGCGTGTGTGTGTGTTTTGTCTGTTAATTAGAGGGTTTTCCAAAGTCTTTTATTTTGAAGGGACTCTTATTTTGAAAGAATTTTGTGTAGTGTGTGTGTCTGTGTGTCTGTGTGTGTCTGTCTGTCTGTCTGTGTCTCCCTCTATCCATCTATCTGTCTGTGTTTATCTCTGTGAGAGAGAAGGATAAAATGGCCGACATTCAAACTGTATTATTGACAGTCATTGTTATTATACAGAGAGTTAAATCAAGTTAATCACAGTCAGGCTTGTGGGGGGCAGTTAAGGAGAAAGTTTTACAGTCTTTTATTTTGAAGGAACTCTTATTTTGAAAGTCTTGTTGTGTGTGTGTGTGTGTGTGTGTGGTGAATGTTTGTGTGTGTGTGCGTGTGTGTTTTGCCTGTTAAGGAGAGAGTTTTCTAAAATATTTTGTTTTGAAGGGACTCTTATTTTGAAAGTCTGTGTGTCTCTCTATCTATGTCTGTGTATGTGTCTGCGACAGAGAAGGATAAAATGGCCGACATTAAAAATGGAGCCCTGATAGTCATTGATATTATAAAGACAGTGAAAACAGCCCCTCCCCCCTCTGCTCCCTGTCTGTGTCTGTGAGAGGGGCCAGGTGGAGCCCACCAATCAGAGCAGAGCAATCAACCGCAGCTGCTGTGTGAGATTAAACAGTGCTGAGAGAGAGAAAAACGTCTGAAAGCCACCCCTCGAACAGAAAGGACTCCTGACCAAACCGTTGCTCCAATCTCTGAACCGACTTTACTGTGAGCATGCTGAGCCCTTCCCGAACGTCTAGAGACCTGTTTTGTGTGATTACCAGGAAGAAATGTCCCCTTTACAGCGATTCAAAGAAATGTTACTTCTGCTTTCCTCGAGAAAATTTCCCGCTTTTTTAACATGGCAGTCTATGGGGCTGTGGATGGGTGTTGCTGCCGCATCTTTGCGTGTGACGCCAAAACTATAAAGCTGACAGCTTCAGCAGTGTTATCACTGCGACCACCACAAATTTTCCTACGTTTCTATGTATAAATTATTTCTGTAGAGTGAAATTTGCGGCCTCAAGCGCAGTTTACAAATTTTTTTTTCGAGGAATTTCTTTCTCCCTCTGCCCTCTAGCGATGATGTCACCAACTGTAGCTCGCGAACATTCTACCAATACACACCCATTCATTTTTTGGCGTGGTTTTTGGCGATTTTTGGCAAAACCGTTCAGTGAAACCCTTAGAAAAGTCATAGCATACCGATCCCGGCCGAGCCGGTCGATTTGACACCTTTTTTGTGTATGTGCGACCAAAACTCTGGGAGGAGTAGTCGACCGAAAAACGTACGGAAGAATAATAATAATAACTAGAAAAATTTCTAAAGAAATTTTGAGTGTGCCTGACTCTGGCCCCGTCGAGCCCTACATTAAATAGCTGTCAGCGTGTGTATGCGCGCGTGTGTGTGTGTTTTGTCTGTTAAGGAGAGAGTTTTCCAAAGTCTTTTATTTTGAAGGGACTCTTATTTTGAAAGAATTTTGTCTAGTGTGTGTGTCTGTGTGTCTGTGTGTGACTGTGTGTGTCTGTGTGTGTCTGTCTGTCTGTCTGTGTCTCCCTCTATCCATCTATCTGTCTGTGTTTATCTCTGAGAGAGAAGGATAAAATGGCCGACATTCAAACTGTATTATTGACAGCCATTGTTATTATACAGAGAGTTCAATCAAGTTAATCACAGTCAGGCTTGTGGGGGGCAGTTAAGGAGAAAGTTTTACAGTCTTTTATTTTGAAGGAACTCTTATTTTGAAAGTCTTGTTGTGTGTGTGTGTGTGTGTGTGCTGCGAGAGAGAAGGATAAAATGGCCGACATTAAAAATGTAGCCTTGATAGTCATTGATTAAGATAGCCCCTCCCCCCTCTCCTCCTTCAGACAGGCTTGAGGTTGCCAAGCAACCAGAGCCAACTGCCCTAATCAGCAGAGCAGTTAGGTGCACCTGTTAGAATGTCTAGTGATATAATTTTTATTTCTGTAGTACAAAATCTGTGTCCGTTAAGGAGAGAGTTTTACAAAGTCTTTTATTTTGAAGGGACTCTTATTTTGAAAGAATTTTGTCTAGTGTGTGTTTCTGTGTGTCTGTGTGTGTCTGTCTGTCTGTGTCTCCCTCTATCCATCTATCTGTCTGTGTTTATCTCTGTGAGAGAGAGGATAAAATGGCCGACATTCAAACTGTATTATTGACAGTTATTGTTATTATACAGAGAGTTCAATCAAGTTAATCACAGTCAGGCTTGTGGAGGGCAGTTAAGGAGAAAGTTTTACAGTCTTTTATTTTGAAGGAACTCTTATTTTGAAAGTCTTGTTGTGTGTGTGTGTGTGTGTGTATGTTTGTGTGTGTGTGCGTGTGTGTGTGTGTGTGTTTGTGTCTGCGAGAGAGAAGGATAAAATGGCCGACATTAAAAATGTAGCCTTGATAGTCATTGATTAAGATAGCCCCTCCCCCCTCTCCTCCCTCAGACAGGCTTGAGGTTGCCAAGCAACCAGGGCCAACTGCCGGCCCTAATCAGCAGAGCAGTTAGGTGCACCTGTTAGAATCTCAGTTGGAAATGCCCAGAGAGAGAGAGAGAAAATGCTGAAACCGCCCGGTGTGTGTGTGTCTGTGTGTCTGTTTGTGTCTGTCTGTCTGTCTGTGTCTCCCTCTATCCATCTATCTGTCTGTGTTTATCTCTGTGAGAGAGAAGGATAAAATGGCCGACATACAAACTGTATTATTGACAGTCATTGTTATTATACAGAGAGTTCAATCAAGTTAATCACAGTCAGGCTTGTGGGGGGCAGTTAAGGAGAAAGTTTTACAGTCTTTTATTTTGAAGGAACTCTTATTTTGAAAGTCTTGTTGTGTGTGTGTGTGTGTGTGTGTGTATGTTTGTGTGTGTGCGTGTGTGTTTTGCCTGTTAAGGAGAGAGTTTTCTCAAATATTTTATTTTGAAGGGACTCTTATTTTGAAAGTCTGTGTGTCTCTCTATCTATGTCTGTGTATGTGTCTGCGAGAGAGAAGGATAAAATGGCCGACATTAAAAATGTAGCCTTGATAGTCATTGATTAAGATAGCCCCTCCCCCCTCTCCTCCCTCAGACAGGCTTGAGGTTGCCAAGCAACCAGGGCCAACTGCCGGCCCTAATCAGCAGAGCAGTTAGGTGCACCTGTTACAATGTCAGTTGGAAATGCCCAGAGAGAGAGAGAGAAAATGCTGAAACCGCCCGTCGAAAAAGACGGTGTGGTGGCCAAACCGTTTGGCCTATCATTGAACCGACTTCACTATGAGCATCTTGAGCTCCTCCTGATCATCTACATATATATTTGAGGCGAAAATTGTATAAACCTTGGCCTTGGTAGTCATAGAAAGAACAGGTGCTCCCTGCTCCTTTTGGAAATTTCTCCTCTCCCGTTAACATGGGCGTAGATGCGGCCGTGGGTTGGTGTTGCTGCCGCATCTTTGTGTCTCACGCCAAAACTATAAAGCCGACAGCTTCAGCAGTGTTATCACTGCGACCACCACAAATTTTCCTACATTTCTAGCTATAAAATTATTTCTGTAGAGAGACATTTGTGGCCTCAATCGCAGTTTACAAATTTTTTTTTTGACGAATTTCTCTCTCTCTCTGCCCTCTAGCGATGACATCACCCACTCTAGGTCTGGGACATTCTACCAATACACACCCATTCATTTTTTTGGCGTGGTTTTTGGCGATTTTTGGCAAAACCGTTCAGTGAAACCCTTAGAAAAGTCATAGCATACCGATCCCGGCCGAGCCGGTCGATTTGACACCTTTTTTGTGTATGTGCGACCAAAACTCTGGGAGGAGTAGTCGACCGAAAAACGTACGGAAGAATAATAATAATTATAATAATAAGAATAATAAGTATGGTGGATAGTATATAGTGTGCTCTTTCAGGCACACTCAATAAGAATAATAAGTATGGGGAATAGTATATAGTGTGCTCTTTCAGGCACACTCAATAAGCGCGGGGAATAACATATAGTGTGCTCTTTCAGGCACACTCAACTAGAAAAATTTCTAAAGAAATTTTGAGTGTGCCTGACTCTGGCCCCGTCGCCCCCATACATTATTATTGACACTGCTCAGCAAATTCAGTATTAATACAACAAGCTGTGTGTGTGAAAACAGCCCCTCCCCCCTCTGCTTCCTCAGGCAGGGTTGCCAAGCAACCAGGGTCAGCTCCAGGCCAGAGTAATTAAGCACACCTGCGCGCGCAGTCTGTATTTCTCCCTCTGAGACACAGAAAATCTCTAAATGAAGCCCCTTGAACAAAAAGGATTTCTGACCAAACGGTTTGGCGCATCCAAAATCCGAAATGACCTACAGCGTCGTCATCTTGTTGAGCAGTTCTGTGTCCAGTTTCAGACCAAAATGTGAAAAACTCTGGCCTCAGCAGTCAGAGAAAGAACAGGTGCTCCCTGCTCCTTTTGGAAATTTCTCCTCTCCCGTTAACATGGGAATAGATGCGGCCGTGGGTTGGTGTTGCTGCCGCATCTTTGTGTGTCACGCCAAAACTATAAAGCTGACAGCTTCAGCAGTGTTATCACTGCGACCACCACAAATTTTCCTACGTTTCTATGTATAAATTATTTATGTAGAGGGACATTTGCGGCCTCGAGCGCAATTTACAACTTTTTTTTTTGACGAATTTCTCTCTCCCTCTGCCCTCTAGCGATGATGTCACCAACTGTAGCTCGCGAACATTCTACCAATACACACCCATTCATTTTTTGGCGTGGTTTTTGGCGATTTTTAGGCAAACCGTTTGCCGAAACCCTTAGAAAAGTCATAGCACACTTGTCACGGCCGAGCCGGTCGATTTGACACCTTTTTTGTGTATGTGCGACAAAAACTCTGGGAGGAGTAGTCGACCGAAAAAACATACGGAAGAAATATAAGAATAATAATAATAACTAGAAAAATTTCTAAAGAAATTTTGAGTGTGCCTGACTCTGGCCCCGTCGAGCCCTACATTAAATAGCTGTCAGCGTGTGTATGCGCGTGTGTGTGTGTTTTGTCTGTTAATTAGAGAGTTTTCCAAAGTCTTTTATTTTGAAGGGACTCTTATTTTGAAAGAATTTTGTCTAGTGTGTGTGTCTGTGTGTCTGTGTCTGTCTGTCTGTCTGTCTGTGTCTCCCTCTATCCATCTATCTGTCTGTGTTTATCTCTGAGAGAGAAGGATAAAATGGCCGACATTCAAACTGTATTATTGACAGTCATTGTTATTATACAGAGAGTTCAATCAAGTTAATCACAGTCAGGCTTGTGGGGGCAGTTAAGGAGAAAGTTTTACAGTCTTTTATTTTGAAGGAACTCTTATTTTGAAAGTCTTGTTGTGTGTGTGTGTGTGTGTGTGTGTGTGTGTGTATGTTTGTGTGTGTGTGCGTGCGTGTTTTGCCTGTTGAGGAGAGAGTTTTCTAAAATATTTTGTTTTGAAGGGACTCTTATTTTGAAAGTCTGTGTGTCTCTCTATCTATGTCTGTGTATGTGTCTGCGACAGAGAAGGATAAAATGGCCGACATTAAAAATGTAGCCCTGATAGTCATTGATATTATAAAGACAGTGAAAACAGCCCCTCCCCCCTCTGCTCCCTGTCTGTGTCTGTGAGAGGGGCCAGGTGGAGCCCACCAATCAGAGCAGAGCAATCAACCGCAGCTGCTGTGTGAGATTAAACAGTGCTGAGAGAGAGAAAACGTCTGAAAGCCACCCCTCGAACAGAAAGGACTCCTGACCAAACCGTTGCTCCAATCTCTGAACCGACTTTACTGTGAGCATGCTGAGCCCTTCCCGAACGTCTAGAGACCTGTTTTGTGTGATTACCAGGAAGAAATGTCCCCTTTACAGCGATTCAAAGAAATGTTACTTCTGCTTTCCTCCAGAAATTTTCCCGCTTTTTTAACATGGCAGTCTATGGGGCTGTGGATGGGTGTTGCTGCCGCATCTTTGCGTGTGACGCCAAAACTATAAAGGTGACAGCTTCAGCAGTGTTATCACTGCGACCACCACAAATTTTCCTACGTTTCTATGTATAAATTATTTCTGTAGAGTGAAATTTGCGGCCTCAAGCGCAGTTTACAAATTTTTTTTTCGAGGAATTTCTTTCTCCCTCTGCCCTCTAGCGATGATGTCACCAACTGTAGCTCGCGAACATTCTACCAATACACACCCATTCATTTTTTGGCGTGGTTTTTGGCGATTTTTAGGCAAACCGTTTGCCGAAACCCTTAGAAAAGTCATAGCCCGCGTCGCCCGGCCGAGCCGGTCGATTTGACACCTTTTTGTGTATGTGTGACAAAAACTGTGGGACGAGTAGCGCGTCAAAAAAAGGGCGTAAGAATAATAATAATAACTAGAAAAATTTCTAAAGAAATTTTGAGTGTGCCTGACTCTGGCCCCGTCGAGCCCTACATTAAATAGCTGTCAGCGTGTGTATGCGCGTGTGTGTGTTTTGTCTGTTAATTAGAGGGTTTTCCAAAGCCTTTTATTTTGAAGGGACTCTTATTTTGAAAGAATTGTGTCTAGTGTGTGTGTGTCTGTGTGTCTGTGTGTGTCTGTCTGTCTGTCTGTGTCTCCCTCTATCCATCTATCTGTCTGTGTTTATCTCTGAGAGAGAAGGATAAAATGGCCGACATTCAAACTGTATTATTGACAGCCATTGTTATTATACAGAGAGTTCAATCAAGTTAATCACAGTCAGGCTTGTGGGGGGCAGTTAAGGAGAAAGTTTTACAGTCTTTTATTTTGAAGGAACTCTTATTTTGAAAGTCTTGTTGTGTGTGTGTGTGTGTGTGTGTGTGTGTGTGTGTGTGATGTTTGTGTGTGTGTGCGTGCGTGTTTTGCCTGTTGAGGAGAGAGTTTTCTAAAATATTTTGTTTTGAAGGGACTCTTATTTTGAAAGTCTGTGTGTCTCTCTATCTATGTCTGTGTATGTGTCTGCGACAGAGAAGGATAAAATGGCCGACATTAAAAATGTAGCCCTGATAGTCATTGATATTATAAAGACAGTGAAAACAGCCCCTCCCCCCTCTGCTCCCTGTCTGTGTCTGTGAGAGGGGCCAGGTGGAGCCCACCAATCAGAGCAGAGCAATCAACCGCAGCTGCTGTGTGAGATTAAACAGTGCTGAGAGAGAGAAAAACGTCTGAAAGCCACCCCTCGAACAGAAAGGACTCCTGACCAAACCGTTGCTCCAATCTCTGAACCGACTTTACTGTGAGCATGCTGAGCCCTTCCCGAACGTCTAGAGACCTGTTTTGTGTGATTACCAGGAAGAAATGTCCCCTTTACAGCGATTCAAAGAAATGTTACTTCTGCTTTCCTCCAGAAATTTTCCCGCTTTTTTAACATGGCAGTCTATGGGGCTGTGGATGGGTGTTGCTGCCGCATCTTTGCGTGTGACGCCAAAACTATAAAGGTGACAGCTTCAGCAGTGTTATCACTGCGACCACCACAAATTTTCCTACGTTTCTATGTATAAATTATTTCTGTAGAGTGAAATTTGCGGCCTCAAGCGCAGTTTACAAATTTTTTTTTCGAGGAATTTCTTTCTCCCTCTGCCCTCTAGCGATGATGTCACCAACTGTAGCTCGCGAACATTCTACCAATACACACCCATTCATTTTTTGGCGTGGTTTTTGGCGATTTTTAGGCAAACCGTTTGCCGAAACCCTTAGAAAAGTCATAGCCCGCGTCGCCCGGCCGAGCCGGTCGATTTGACACCTTTTTGTGTATGTGTGACAAAAACTGTGGGACGAGTAGCACGTCAAAAAAAGGGCGTAAGAATAATAATAATAACTAGAAAAATTTCTAAAGAAATTTTGAGTGTGCCTGACTCTGGCCCCGTCGAGCCCTACATTAAATAGCTGTCAGCGTGTGTATGCGCGTGTGTGTGTGTTTTGTCTGTTAATTAGAGAGTTTTCCAAAAGTCTTTTATTTTGAAGGGACTCTTATTTTGAAAGAATTTTGTCTAGTGTGTGTGTCTGTGTGTCTGTGTCTGTCTGTCTGTCTGTCTGTGTCTCCCTCTATCCATCTATCTGTCTGTGTTTATCTCTGAGAGAGAAGGATAAAATGGCCGACATTCAAACTGTATTATTGACAGTCATTGTTATTATACAGAGAGTTCAATCAAGTTAATCACAGTCAGGCTTGTGGGGGGCAGTTAAGGAGAAAGTTTTACAGTCTTTTATTTTGAAGGAACTCTTATTTTGAAAGTCTTGTTGTGTGTGTGTGTGTGTGTGTGTGTGTGTGTGTGTGTGTGTGTTGTGTGTGTGTGCGTGCGTGTTTTGCCTGTTGAGGAGAGAGTTTTCTAAAATATTTTGTTTTGAAGGGACTCTTATTTTGAAAGTCTGTGTGTCTCTCTATCTATGTCTGTGTATGTGTCTGCGACAGAGAAGGATAAAATGGCCGACATTAAAAATGTAGCCCTGATAGTCATTGATATTATAAAGACAGTGAAAACAGCCCCTCCCCCCTCTGCTCCCTGTCTGTGTCTGTGAGAGGGGCCAGGTGGAGCCCACCAATCAGAGCAGAGCAATCAACCGCAGCTGCTGTGTGAGATTAAACAGTGCTGAGAGAGAGAAAAACGTCTGAAAGCCACCCCTCGAACAGAAAGGACTCCTGACCAAACCGTTGCTCCAATCTCTGAACCGACTTTACTGTGAGCATGCTGAGCCCTTCCCGAACGTCTAGAGACCTGTTTTGTGTGATTACCAGGAAGAAATGTCCCCTTTACAGCGATTCAAAGAAATGTTACTTCTGCTTTCCTCCAGAAATTTTCCCGCTTTTTTAACATGGCAGTCTATGGGGCTGTGGATGGGTGTTGCTGCCGCATCTTTGCGTGTGACGCCAAAACTATAAAGGTGACAGCTTCAGCAGTGTTATCACTGCGACCACCACAAATTTTCCTACGTTTCTATGTATAAATTATTTCTGTAGAGTGAAATTTGCGGCCTCAAGCGCAGTTTACAAATTTTTTTTTCGAGGAATTTCTTTCTCCCTCTGCCCTCTAGCGATGATGTCACCAACTGTAGCTCGCGAACATTCTACCAATACACACCCATTCATTTTTTGGCGTGGTTTTTGGCGATTTTTAGGCAAACTGTTTGCCGAAACCCTTAGAAAAGTCATAGCCCGCGTCGCCCGGCCGAGCCGGTCGATTTGACACCTTTTTGTGTATGTGTGACAAAAACTGTGGGACGAGTAGCGCGTCAAAAAAAGGGCGTAAGAATAATAATAATAATAAGCGCGGGGAATAACATATAGTGTGCTCTTTCAGGCACACTCAATAAGCGCGGGGAATAACATATAGTGTGCTCTTTCAGGCACACTCAACTAGAAAAATTTCTAAAGAAATTTTGAGTGTGCCTGACTCTGGCCCCGTCGAGCCCTACATTAAATAGCTGTCAGCGTGTGTATGCGCGTGTGTGTGTGTTTTGTCTGTTAATTAGAGAGTTTTCCAAAGTCTTTTATTTTGAAGGGACTCTTATTTTGAAAGAATTTTGTCTAGTGTGTGTGTCTGTGTGTCTGTGTCTGTCTGTCTGTCTGTCTGTGTCTCCCTCTATCCATCTATCTGTCTGTGTTTATCTCTGAGAGAGAGAAGGATAAAATGGCCGACATTCAAACTGTATTATTGACAGTCATTGTTATTATACAGAGAGTTCAATCAAGTTAATCACAGTCAGGCTTGTGGGGGGCAGTTAAGGAGAAAGTTTTACAGTCTTTTATTTTGAAGGAACTCTTATTTTGAAAGTCTTGTTGTGTGTGTGTGTGTGTGTGTGTGTGTGTGTATGTTTGTGTGTGTGTGCGTGCGTGTTTTGCCTGTTGAGGAGAGAGTTTTCTAAAATATTTTGTTTTGAAGGGACTCTTATTTTGAAAGTCTGTGTGTCTCTCTATCTATGTCTGTGTATGTGTCTGCGACAGAGAAGGGATAAAATGGCCGACATTAAAAATGTAGCCCTGATAGTCATTGATATTATAAAGACAGTGAAAACAGCCCCTCCCCCCTCTGCTCCCTGTCTGTGTCTGTGAGAGGGGCCAGGTGGAGCCCACCAATCAGAGCAGAGCAATCAACCGCAGCTGCTGTGTGAGATTAAACAGTGCTGAGAGAGAGAAAAACGTCTGAAAGCCACCCCTCGAACAGAAAGGACTCCTGACCAAACCGTTGCTCCAATCTCTGAACCGACTTTACTGTGAGCATGCTGAGCCCTTCCCGAACGTCTAGAGACCTGTTTTGTGTGATTACCAGGAAGAAATGTCCCCTTTACAGCGATTCAAAGAAATGTTACTTCTGCTTTCCTCCAGAAATTTTCCCGCTTTTTTAACATGGCAGTCTATGGGGCTGTGGATGGGTGTTGCTGCCGCATCTTTGCGTGTGACGCCAAAACTATAAAGGTGACAGCTTCAGCAGTGTTATCACTGCGACCACCACAAATTTTCCTACGTTTCTATGTATAAATTATTTCTGTAGAGTGAAATTTGCGGCCTCAAGCGCAGTTTACAAATTTTTTTTTCGAGGAATTTCTTTCTCCCTCTGCCCTCTAGCGATGATGTCACCAACTGTAGCTCGCGAACATTCTACCAATACACACCCATTCATTTTTTGGCGTGGTTTTTGGCGATTTTTAGGCAAACCGTTTGCCGAAACCCTTAGAAAAGTCATAGCCCGCGTCGCCCGGCCGAGCCGGTCGATTTGACACCTTTTTGTGTATGTGTGACAAAAACTGTGGGACGAGTAGCGCGTCAAAAAAAGGGCGTAAGAATAATAATAATAATAAGCGCGGGGAATAACATATAGTGTGCTCTTTCAGGCACACTCAATAAAATTAAGTATGGGGAATAGTATATAGTGTGCTCTTTCAGGCACACTCAATAATAATAATAAGCGCGGGGAATAACATATAGTGTGCTCTTTCAGGCACACTCAACTAGAAAAATTTCTAAAGAAATTTTGAGTGTGCCTGACTCTGGCCCCGTCGAGCCCTACATTAAATAGCTGTCAGCGTGTGTATGCGCGTGTGTGTGTGTTTTGTCTGTTAATTAGAGGGTTTTCTAAAGTCTTTTATTTTGAAGGGACTCTTATTTTGAAAGAATTTTGTCTAGTGTGTGTGTCTGTGTGTCTGTGTGTGTCTGTCTGTCTGTCTGTGTCTCCCTCTATCCATCTATCTGTCTGTGTTTATCTCTGAGAGAGAAGGATAAAATGGCCGACATTCAAACTGTATTATTCACAGTCATTGTTATTATACAGAGCGTTCAATCAAGTTAATCACAGTCAGGCTTGTGGGGGGCAGTTAAGGAGAAAGTTTTACAGTCTTTTATTTTGAAGGAACTCTTATTTTGAAAGTCTTGTTGTGTGTGTGTGTATGTTTGTGTGTGTGTGTGTATGTGTGTGCGTGTGTGTTTTGCCTGTTGAGGAGAGAGTTTTCTAAAATATTTTGTTTTGAAGGGACTCCTATTTTGAAAGTCTGTGTGTCTCTCTATCTATGTCTGTGTATGTGTCTGCGAGAGAGAAGGATAAAATGGCCGACATTAAAAATGTAGCCCTGATAGTCATTGATATTATAAAGACAGTGAAAACAGCCCCTCCCCCCTCTGCTCCCTGTCTGTGTCTGTGAGAGGGGCCAGGTGGAGCCCACCAATCAGAGCAGAGCAGTCAACCGCAGCTGCTGTGTGACATTAAACAGTGCTGAGAGAGAGAAAAACGTCTGAAAGTCACCCCTCGATCAGAAAGGACTCCTGACCAAACCGTTGCTCCAATCTCTGAACCGACTTTACTGTGAGCATGCTGAGCCCTTCCCGAACGTCTAGAGACCTGTTTTGTGTGATTACCAGGAAGAAATGTCCCCTTTAGAGCGATTCAAAGAAATGTTACTTCTGCTTTCCTCCAGAAAATTTCCCGCTTTTTAACATGGCAGTCTATGGGGCTGTGGATGGGTGTTGCTGCCGCATCTTTGCGTGTGACGCCAAAACTATAAAGCTGACAGCTTCAGCAGTGTTATCACTGCGACCACCACAAATTTTCCTACGTTTCTATGTATAAATTATTTCTGTAGAGTGAAATTTGCGGCCTCAAGCGCAGTTTACAAATTTTTTTTTTCGAGGAATTTCTTTCTCCCTCTGCCCTCTAGCGATGATGTCACCAACTGTAGCTCGCGAACATTCTACCAATACACACCCATTCATTTTTTGGCGTGGTTTTTGGCGATTTTTGGCAAAACCGTTTGGTGAAACCCTTAGAAAAGTCATAGCCTGCGTCGCACGGCCGAGCCGGTCGATTTGACACCTTTTTGTGTATGTGCGACAAAAACTGTGGGAGGAGTAGCGCGTCAAAAAAAGGGCGTAAGAATAATAATAATAACTAGAAAATTTCTAAAGAAATTTTGAGTGTGCCTGACTCTGGCCCCGTCACCCCCATACATTATTATTGACACTGCTCAGCAAATTCAGTATTAATACAACAAGCTGTGTGAGTGAAAACAGCCCCTCCCCCCTCTGCTCCCTCAGGCAGGAGGTTGCCAAGCAACCAGGGCCAACTGCCATCAGCAGAGCAGTTAGGTGCACCTGTTAGAATGTCAGTTGGAAATGCCCAGAGAGAGACAAAATGCTGAAAATCACCCCTCGAACAGAAAGGACTCCTGACCAAACCATTTGGCCTATCATTGAACCGACTTCATTTTGAGCATCGTGAGCCCTTCCTGAACGTCTACATTACTGTTTTGTGTGATAACATGAAGAATTGTGCCCTCTACGAGCAATTCAAAGAAAGGTTACTTCTGCTCTCCTCCAGAAATTTTCCCGCTTTTTTAACATGGCAGTCTATGGGGCTGTGGATGGGTGTTGCTGCCGCATCTTTGCGCGTGACGCCAAAACTATAAAGCTGACAGCTTCAGCAGTGTTATCACTGCGACCAGCACAAATTTTCCTACGTTTCTAGTGAAAAAAATTAATTCTGTAGAATGACATTTGTGTCCTCAATCGCACTTTACAAATTTATTTTTTGACGAATTTCTCTCTCCCTCTGCCCTCTAGCGATGACATCACACACTCTAGCTCGCGAACATTCTACCAATACACACCCATTCATTTTTTTGGCCTGGTTTTTGCCGATTTCTGGCAAAACCGTTTGCCGAAACCCTTAGAAAAGTCATAGCACACCATTCCCGATGGAGCCGCACGTTTTGATACCACTTTTGTGTATGTGCGACCAAAACTCTGGGAGGGAGAAGCGAACCGAAAAAAACACGGAAGAAACGGAAGACGAATAATAACTAGAACTAGAAAAATTTCTAAAGAAATTTTGAGTGTGCCTGACTCTGGCCCCGTCGAGCCCTACATTAAATAGCTGTCAGCGTGTGTATGCGCGTGTGTGTGTTTTGTCTGTTAATTAGAGGGTTTTCCAAAGCCTTTTATTTTGAAGGGACTCTTATTTTGAAAGAATTGTGTCTAGTGTGTGTGTGTCTGTGTGTCTGTGTGTGTCTGTCTGTCTGTCTGTGTCTCCCTCTATCCATCTATCTGTCTGTGTTTATCTCTGAGAGAGAAGGATAAAATGGCCGACATTCAAACTGTATTATTGACAGCCATTGTTATTATACAGAGAGTTCAATCAAGTTAATCACAGTCAGGCTTGTGGGGGGCAGTTAAGGAGAAAGTTTTACAGTCTTTTATTTTGAAGGAACTCTTATTTTGAAAGTCTTGTTGTGTGTGTGTGTGTGTGTGTGTGTGTGTGTGTGTGTGTGCTGCGAGAGAGAAGGATAAAATGGCCGACATTAAAAATGTAGCCTTGATAGTCATTGATTAAGATAGCCCCTCCCCCCTCTCCTCCTTCAGACAGGCTTGAGGTTGCCAAGCAACCAGGGCCAACTGCCCTAATCAGCAGAGCAGTTAGGTGCACCTGTTAGAATGTCTAGTGATATAATTTTTATTTCTGTAGTACAAAATCTGTGTCCGTTAAGGAGAGAGTTTTACAAAGTCTTTTATTTTGAAGGGACTCTTATTTTGAAAGAATTTTGTCTAGTGTGTGTTTCTGTGTGTCTGTGTGTGTCTGTCTGTCTGTCTGTCTGTGTCTCCCTCTATCCATCTATCTGTCTGTGTTTATCTCTGTGAGAGAGAAGGATAAAATGGCCGACATTCAAACTGTATTATTGACAGTTATTGTTATTATACAGAGAGTTCAATCAAGTTAATCACAGTCAGGCTTGTGGAGGGCAGTTAAGGAGAAAGTTTTACAGTCTTTTATTTTGAAGGAACTCTTATTTTGAAAGTCTTGTTGTGTGTGTGTGTGTGTGTGTGTGTATGTTTGTGTGTGTGTGTGTGTTTGTGTCTGCGAGAGAGAAGGATAAAATGGCCGACATTAAAAATGTAGCCTTGATAGTCATTGATTAAGATAGCCCCTCCCCCCCTCTCCTCCCTCAGACAGGCTTGAGGTTGCCAAGCAACCAGGGCCAACTGCCGGCCCTAATCAGCAGAGCAGTTAGGTACACCTGTTATAATGTCAGTTGGAAATGCCCAGAGAGAGAGAGAGAAAATGCTGAAACCGCCCGTCGAAAAAGACGGTGTGGTGGCCAAACCGTTTGGCCTATCATTGAACCGACTTCACTGTGAGCATCTTGAGCTCTTCCTGATCATTTACATATATATTTGAGGGGAAAATTGTATAAACCTTGGCCTTGGTAGTCATAGAAAGAACAGGTGCTCCCTGCTCCTTTTGGAAATTTCTCCTCTCCCGTTAACATGGGCGTAGATGCGGCCGTGGGTTGGTGTTCCTGCCGCATCTTTGTGTCTCACGCCAAAACTATAAAGCCGACAGCTTCAGCAGTGTTATCACTGCGACCACCACAAATTTTCCTACATTTCTAGCTATAAAATTATTTCTGTAGAGAGACATTTGTGGCCTCAATCGCAGTTTACAATTTTTTTTTTTTGACGAATTTCTCTCTCTCTCTGCCCTCTAGCGATGATGTCACCAACTGTAGCTCGCGAACATTCTACCAATACACACCCATTCATTTTTTGGCGTGGTTTTTGGCGATTTTTGGCAAAACCGTTTGGTGAAACCCTTAGAAAAGTCATAGCCTGCGTCGCACGGCCGAGCCGGTCGATTTGACACCTTTTTGTGTATGTGCGACAAAAACTGTGGGAGGAGTAGCGCGTCAAAAAAAGGGCGTAAGAATAATAATAATAACTAGAAAAATTTCTAAAGAAATTTTGAGTGTGCCTGACTCTGGCCCCGTCGAGCCCTACATTAAATAGCTGTCAGCGTGTGTATGCGCGTGTGTGTGTGTTTTGTCTGTTAATTAGAGAGTTTTCCAAAGTCTTTTATTTTGAAGGGACTCTTCTTTTGAAAGAATTTTGTCTAGTGTGTGTGTCTGTGTGTCTGTGTCTGTCTGTCTGTCTGTCTGTGTCTCCCTCTATCCATCTATCTGTCTGTGTTTATCTCTGAGAGAGAAGGATAAAATGGCCGACATTCAAACTGTATTATTGACAGTCATTGTTATTATACAGAGAGTTCAATCAAGTTAATCACAGTCAGGCTTGTGGGGGGCAGTTAAGGAGAAAGTTTTACAGTCTTTTATTTTGAAGGAACTCTTATTTTGAAAGTCTTGTTGTGTGTGTGTGTGTGTGTGTGTGTGTGTGTTGTTGTGTGTGTGTGCGTGCGTGTTTTGCCTGTTGAGGAGAGAGTTTTCTAAAATATTTTGTTTTGAAGGGACTCTTATTTTGAAAGTCTGTGTGTCTCTCTATCTATGTCTGTGTATGTGTCTGCGACAGAGAAGGATAAAATGGCCGACATTAAAAATGTAGCCCTGATAGTCATTGATATTATAAAGACAGTGAAAACAGCCCCTCCCCCCTCTGCTCCCTGTCTGTGTCTGTGAGAGGGGCCAGGTGGAGCCCACCAATCAGAGCAGAGCAATCAACCGCAGCTGCTGTATGAGATTAAACAGTGCTGAGAGAGAGAAAAACGTCTGAAAGCCACCCCCTCGAACAGAAAGGACTCCTGACCAAACCGTTGCTCCAATCTCTGAACCGACTTTACTGTGAGCATGCTGAGCCCTTCCCGAACGTCTAGAGACCTGTTTTGTGTGATTACCATGAAGAAATGTCCCCTTTACAGCGATTCAAAGAAATGTTACTTCTGCTTTCCTCCAGAAATTTTCCCGCTTTTTTAACATGGCAGTCTATGGGGCTGTGGATGGGTGTTGCTGCCGCATCTTTGCGTGTGACGCCAAAACTATAAAGGTGACAGCTTCAGCAGTGTTATCACTGCGACCACCACAAATTTTCCTACGTTTCTATGTATAAATTATTTCTGTAGAGTGAAATTTGCGGCCTCAAGCGCAGTTTACAAATTTTTTTTTTCGAGGAATTTCTTTCTCCCTCTGCCCTCTAGCGATGATGTCACCAACTGTAGCTCGCGAACATTCTACCAATACACACCCATTCATTTTTTGGCGTGGTTTTTGGCGATTTTTGGCAAAACCGTTCAGTGAAACCCTTAGAAAAGTCATAGCATACCGATCCCGGCCGAGCCGGGTCGATTTGACACCTTTTTTGTGTTAGTGCGACCAAAACTCTGGGAGGAGTAGTCGACCGAAAAACGTACGGAAGAATAATAATAATAAGAATAATAAGTATGGGGAATAGTATATAGTGTGCTCTTTCAGGCACACTCAATAATAATAACTAGAAAAATTTCTAAAGAAATTTTGAGTGTGCCTGACTCTGGCCCCGTCGAGCCCTACATTAAATAGCTGTCAGCGTGTGTATGCGCGTGTGTGTGTGTTTTGTCTGTTAATTAGAGAGTTTTCCAAAGTCTTTTTATTTTGAAGGGACTCTTATTTTGAAAGAATTTTGTCTAGTGTGTGTGTCTGTGTGTCTGTGTCTGTCTGTCTGTCTGTCTGTGTCTCCCTCTATCCATCTATCTGTCTGTGTTTATCTCTGAGAGAGAAGGATAAAATGGCCGACATTCAAACTGTATTATTGACAGTCATTGTTATTATACAGAGAGTTCAATCAAGTTAATCACAGTCAGGCTTGTGGGGGGCAGTTAAGGAGAAAGTTTTACAGTCTTTTATTTTGAAGGAACTCTTATTTTGAAAGTCTTGTTGTGTGTGTGTGTGTGTGTGTGTGTGTGTGTATGTTTGTGTGTGTGTGCGTGCGTGTTTTGCCTGTTGAGGAGAGAGTTTTCTAAAATATTTTGTTTTGAAGGGACTCTTATTTTGAAAGTCTGTGTGTCTCTCTATCTATGTCTGTGTATGTGTCTGCGACAGAGAAGGATAAAATGGCCGACATTAAAAATGTAGCCCTGATAGTCATTGATATTATAAAGACAGTGAAAACAGCCCCTCCCCCCTCTGCTCCCTGTCTGTGTCTGTGAGAGGGGCCAGGTGGAGCCCACCAATCAGAGCAGAGCAATCAACCGCAGCTGCTGTGTGAGATTAAACAGTGCTGAGAGAGAGAAAAACGTCTGAAAGCCACCCCTCGAACAGAAAGGACTCCTGACCAAACCGTTGCTCCAATCTCTGAACCGACTTTACTGTGAGCATGCTGAGCCCTTCCCGAACGTCTAGAGACCTGTTTTGTGTGATTACCAGGAAGAAATGTCCCCTTTACAGCGATTCAAAGAAATGTTACTTCTGCTTTCCTCCAGAAATTTTCCCGCTTTTTTAACATGGCAGTCTATGGGGCTGTGGATGGGTGTTGCTGCCGCATCTTTGCGTTTGACGCCAAAACTATAAAGGTGACAGCTTCAGCAGTGTTATCACTGCGACCACCACAAATTTTCCTACGTTTCTATGTATAAATTATTTCTGTAGAGTGAAATTTGCGGCCTCAAGCGCAGTTTACAAATTTTTTTTTCGAGGAATTTCTTTCTCCCTCTGCCCTCTAGCGATGATGTCACCAACTGTAGCTCGCGAACATTCTACCAATACACACCCATTCATTTTTTGGCGTGGTTTTTGGCGATTTTTAGGCAAACCGTTTGCCGAAACCCTTAGAAAAGTCATAGCCCGCGTCGCCCGGCCGAGCCGGTCGATTTGACACCTTTTTGTGTATGTGTGACAAAAACTGTGGGACGAGTAGCGCGTCAAAAAAAGGGCGTAAGAATAATAATAATAATAAGCGCGGGGAATAACATATAGTGTGCTCTTTCAGGCACACTCAATAACTAGAAAAATTCCTAAAGAAATTTTGAGTGTGCCTGACTCTGGCCCCGTCGCCCCCATACATTATTATTGACACTGCTCAGCAAATTCAGTATTAATACAACAAGCTGTGTGAGTGAAAACAGCCCCTCCCCCCTCTGCTCCCTCAGGCAGGAGGTTGCCAAGCAACCAGGGCCAACTGCCGGGCCCTAATCAGCAGAGCAGTTAGGTGCACCTGTTAGAATGTCAGTTGGAAATGCCCAGAGAGAGAGACAAAATGCTGAAAGTCACCCCTCGAACAGAAAGGACTCCTGACCAAACCATTTGGCCTATCATTGAACCGACTTCATTTTGAGCATGCTGAGCCCTTCCCGAACGTCTAGAGACCTGTTTTGTGTCGCTACCATGAAGAAATGTGACCTTTAGAGCGATTCAAAGAAACGTTACTTCTGCTTTCCTCCAGAAATGTTCCCGCTTTTTTAACATGGCAGTCTATGGGGCTGTGGATGGGTGTTGCTGCCGCATCTTTGCGTGTGACGCCAAAACTATACAGCTGACAGCTTCAGCAGTGTTATCACTGCGACCACCACACATTTTCCTACGTTTCTATGTATAAATTATTTCTGTAGCGCGACATTTGCGGCCTCAAGCGCAGTTTACAAATTTATTTTTCAACGAATTTCTCTCTCCCTCTGCCCTCTAGCGATGATGTCACCAACTGTAGCTCGCGAACATTCTACCAATACACACCCATTCATTTTTTGGCGTGGTTTTTGGCGATTTTTGGCAAAACCGTTTGGCGAAACCCTTAGAAAAGTCATAGCCTGCGTCGCCCAGCCGAGCCGGTCGATTTGACACCTTTTTGCGTATGTGCGACAAAAACTGTGGGACGAGTAGCGCGTCAAAAAAAAGGGCGTAAGAATAATAATAATAACTAGAAAAATTTCTAAAGAAATTTTGAGTGTGCCTGACTCTGGCCCCGTCGAGCCCTACATTAAATAGCTGTCAGCGTGTGTATGCGCGTGTGTGTGTGTTTTGTCTGTTAATTTAGAGAGTTTTCCAAAGTCTTTTATTTTGAAGGGACTCTTCTTTTGAAAGAATTTTGTCTAGTGTGTGTGTCTGTGTGTCTGTGTCTGTCTGTCTGTCTGTCTGTGTCTCCCTCTATCCATCTATCTGTCTGTGTTTATCTCTGAGAGAGAAGGATAAAATGGCCGACATTCAAACTGTATTATTGACAGTCATTGTTATTCAATAGTAGTTGTAGTTCAATCAAGTTAATCACAGTCAGGCTTGTGGGGGGCAGTTAAGGAGAAAGTTTTACAGTCTTTTATTTTGAAGAAACTCTTATTTTGAAAGTCTTGTTGTGTGTGTGTGTGTGTGTGTTTTTGCCTGTTGAGGAGAGAGTTTTCTAAAATATTTTGTTTTGAAGGGACTCTTATTTTGAAAGTCTGTGTGTCTCTCTATCTATGTCTGTGTATGTGTCTGCGACAGAGAAGGATAAAATGGCCGACATTAAAAATGTAGCCCTGATAGTCATTGATATTATAAAGACAGTGAAAACAGCCCCTCCCCCCTCTGCTCCCTGTCTGTGTCTGTGAGAGGGGCCAGGTGGAGCCCACCAATCAGAACAGAGCAATCAACCGCAGCTGCTGTATGAGATTAAACAGTGCTGAGAGAGAGAAAACGTCTGAAAGCCACCCTCGAACAGAAAGGACTCCTGACCAAACCGTTGCTCCAATCTCTGAACTGACTTTACTGTGAGCATGCTGAGCCCTTCCCGAACGTCTAGAGACCTGTTTTGTGTGATTGTCAGGAAGAAATGTCCCCTTTAGAGCGATTCAAAGAAATGTCACTTCTGCTTTCCTCCAGAAAATTTCCCGCTTTTTTAACATGGCAGTCTATGGGGCTGTGGATGGGTGTTGCTGCCGCATCTTTGCGTGTGACGCCAAAACTATAAAGCTGACAGCTTCAGCAGTGTTATCACTGCGACCACCACAAATTTTCCTACGTTTCTATGTATAAATTATTTCTGTAGAGTGAAATTTGCGGCCTCAAGCGCAGTTTACAAATTTTTTTTTCGAGGAATTTCTTTCTCCCTCTGCCCTCTAGCGATGATGTCACCAACTGTAGCTCGCGAACATTCTACCAATACACACCCATTCATTTTTTGGCGTGGTTTTTGGCGATTTTTGGCAAAACCGTTCAGTGAAACCCTTAGAAAAGTCATAGCATACCGATCCCGGCCGAGCCAGTCGATTTGACACCTTTTTTGTGTATGTGCGACCAAAACTCTGGGAGGAGTAGTCGACCGAAAAACGTACGGAAGAATAATAATAATAACTAGAAAAATTTCTAAAGAAATTTTGAGTGTGCCTGACTCTGGCCCCGTCGCCCCCCATACATTATTATTGACACTGCTCAGCAAATTCAGTATTAATACAACAAGCTGTGTGAGTGAAAACAGCCCCCTCCCTCCTCTGCTCCCTCAGGCAGGAGTGAGGTTGCCAAGCAACCAGGGCCAACTGCCGGGCCCTAATCAGCAGAGCAGTTAGGTGCACCTGTTAGAATGTCAGTTGGAAATGCCCAGAGAGAGAGACAAAATGCTGAAAGTCACCCCTCGAACAGAAAGGACTCTTGACCAAACCGTTGCTCCAATCACTGAACCGACTTTACTGTGAGCATGCTGAGCCCTTCCTGAACGTCTAGACACCTGTTTTGTGTGATTACCATGAAGAAATGTCCCCTTTAGAGCGATTCAAAGAAATGTTACTTCTGCTTTCCTCCAGAAATGTTCCCGCTTTTTTAACATGGCAGTCTATGGGGCTGTGGATGGGTGTTGCTGCCGCATCTTTGCGTGTGACGCCAAAACTATAAAGCTGACAGCTTCAGCAGTGTTATCACTGTGACCACCACAAATTTTCCTACGTTTCTATGTATAAATTATTTCTGTAGAGTGAAATTTGCGGCCTCAAGCGCAGTTTACAAATTTTTTTTTTGAGGAATTTCTTTCTCCCTCTGCCCTCTAGCGATGATGTCACCAACTGTAGCTCGCGAACATTCTACCAATACACACCCATTCATTTTTTGGCGTGGTTTTTGGCGATTTTTGGCAAAACCGTTTGCCGAAACGCTTAGAAAAGTCATAGCACACCATTCCCGATCAAGCCGCACGTTTTGATACCACTTTTGTGTATGTGCGACCAAAACTGCGGGACAAGAAGCGAACCGAAAAATGACACGGAAGAAACGGAAGAATAATAATAAGCCCGAGGAATAGTATATAGTGTGCTCTTTCAGGCACACTCAATAAGAATAATAAGTATGGGGAATAGTATATAGTGTGCTCTTTCAGGCACACTCAATAATAATAACTAGAAAAATTTCTAAAGAAATTTTGAGTGTGCCTGACTCTGGCCCCGTCGAGCCCTACATTAAATAGCTGTCAGCGTGTGTTTTGTCTGTTAATTAGAGGGTTTTCCAAAGTCTTAGGGTTTTCTAAAGTCTTTTATTTTGAAGGGACTCTTATTTTGAAAGAATTTTGTCTAGTGTGTGTGTGTCTGTGTGTCTGTGTGTGTCTGTCTGTCTGTCTGTGTCTCCCTCTATCCATCTATCTGTCTGTGTTTATCTCTGAGAGAGAAGGATAAAATGGCCGACATTCAAACTGTATTATTGACAGTCATTGTTATTATACAGAGAGTTCAATCAAGTTAATCACAGTCAGGCTTGTGGGGGGCAGTTAAGGAGAAAGTTTTACAGTCCTTTATTTTGAAGGAACTCTTATTTTGAAAGTCTTGTTGTGTGTGTGTGTGTGTGTGTGTGTATGTTTGTGTGTGTGTGCGTGTGTGTTTTGCCTGTTAAGGAGAGAGTTTTCTAAAATATTTTATTTTGAAGGGACTCTTATTTTGAAAGTCTGTGTGTCTCTCTATCTATGTCTGTGTATGTGTCTGCGAGAGAGAAGGATAAAATGGCCGACATTAAAAATGTAGCCTTGATAGTCATTGATTAAGATAGCCCCTCCCCCCTCTCCTCCCTCAGACAGGCTTGAGGTTGCCAAGCAACCAGGGCCAACTGCCGGCCCTAATCAGCAGAGCAGTTAGGTGCACCTGTTACAATGTCAGTTGGAAATGCCCAGAGAGAGAGAGAGAAAATGCTGGAAACCGCCCGTCGAAAAAGACGGTGTGGTGGCCAAACCGTTTGGCCTATCATTGAACCGACTTCACTATGAGCATCTTGAGCTCCTCCTGATCATCTACATATATATTTGACGCGAAAATTGTATAAACCTTGGCCTTGGTAGTCATAGAAAGAACAGGTGCTCCCTGCTCCTTTTGGAAATTTCTCCTCTCCCGTTAACATGGGCGTAGATGCGGCCGTGGGTTGGTGTTGCTGCCGCATCTTTGTGTCTCACGCCAAAACTATAAAGCCGACAGCTTCAGCAGTGTTATCACTGCGACCACCACAAATTTTCCTACATTTCTAGCTATAAAATTATTTCTGTAGAGAGACATTTGTGGCCTCAATCGCAGTTTACAAATTTTTTTTTTGACGAATTTCTCTCTCTCTCTGCCCTCTAGCGATGACATCACCCACTCTAGGTCTGGGACATTCTACCAATACACACCCATTCATTTTTTTGGCGTGGTTTTTGGTGATTTTTGGCAAAACCGTTCAGTGAAACCCTTAGAAAAGTCATAGCATACCGATCCCGGCCGAGCCGGTCGATTTGACACCTTTTTTGTGTATGTGCGACCAAAACTCTGGGAGGAGTAGTCGACCGAAAAAGGATACGGAAGAATAATAATAATTATAATAATAAGAATAATAAGTATGGTGGATAGTATATAGTGTGCTCTTTCAGGCACACTCAATAAGGGGGGAATAACATATAGTGTGCTCTTTCAGGCACACTCAACTAGAAAAATTTCTAAAGAAATTTTGAGTGTGCCTGACTCTGGCCCCGTCGAGCCCTACATTAAATAGCTGTCAGCGTGTGTATGCGCGTGTGTATGTTTTGTCTGTTAATTAGACGGTTTTCCAAAGTCTTTTATTTTGAAGGGACTCTTATTTTGAAAGAATTTTGTCTAGTGTGTGTGTGTCTGTGTGTCTGTTTGTGTCTGTCTGTCTGTCTGTGTCTCCCTCTATCCATCTATCTGTCTGTGTTTATCTCTGAGAGAGAAGGATAAAATGGCCGACATTCAAACTGTATTATTGACAGTCATTGTTATTATACAGAGAGTTCAATCAAGTTAATCACAGTCAGGCTTGTGGGGGGCAGTTAAGGAGAAAGTTTTACAGTCTTTTATTTTGAAGGAACTCTTATTTTGAAAGTCTTGTTGTGTGTGTGTGTGTGTGTGTGTGTGTGTGTGTGTTTGTGTGTGTGCGTGTGTGTTTTGCCTGTTAAGGAGAGAGTTTTCTAAAATATTTTATTTTGAAGGGACTCTTACTTTGAAAGTCTGTGTGTCTCTCTATCTATGTCTGTGTATGTGTCTGCGAGAGAGAAGGATAAAATGGCCGACATTAAAAATGTAGCCTTGATAGTCATTGATTAAGATAGCCCCTCCCCCCCTCTCCTCCCTCAGACAGGCTTGAGGTTGCCAAGCAACCAGGGCCAACTGCCGGCCCTAATCAGCAGAGCAGTTAGGTGCACCTGTTACAATGTCAGTTGGAAATGCCCAGAGAGAGAGAGAGAAAATGCTGAAACCGCCCGTCGAAAAAGACGGTGTGGTGGCCAAACCGTTTGGCCTATCATTGAACCGACTTCACTATGAGCATCTTGAGCTCCTCCTGATCATCTACATATATATTTGAGGCGAAAATTGTATAAACCTTGGCCTTGGTAGTCATAGAAAGAACAGGTGCTCCCTGCTCCTTTTGGAAATTTCTCCTCTCCCGTTAACATGGGCGTAGATGCGGCCGTGGGTTGGTGTTGCTGCCGCATCTTTGTGTCTCACGCCAAAACTATAAAGCCGACAGCTTCAGCAGTGTTATCACTGCGACCACCACAAATTTTCCTACATTTCTAGCTATAAAATTATTTCTGTAGAGAGACATTTGTGGCCTCAATCGCAGTTTACAAATTTTTTTTTTAACGAATTTCTCTCTCTCTCTGCCCTCTAGCGATGACATCACCCACTCTAGGTCTGGGACATTCTACCAATACACACCCATTCATTTTTTTGGCGTGGTTTTTGGCGATTTTTGGCAAAACCGTTCAGTGAAACCCTTAGAAAAGTCATAGCATACCGATCCCGGCCGAGCCGGTCGATTTGACACCTTTTTTGTGTATGTGCGACCAAAACTCTGGGAGGAGTAGTCGACCGAAAAAACGTACGGAAGAATAATAATAATAACTAGAAAAATTTCTAAAGAAATTTTGAGTGTGCCTGACTCTGGCCCCGTCGCCCCCATACATTATTATTGACACTGCTCAGCAAATTCAGTATTAATACAACAAGCTGTGTGAGTGAAAACAGCCCCTCCCCCCTCTGCTCCCTCAGGCAGGAGGTTGCCAAGCAACCAGGGCCAACTGCCGGGCCCTAATCAGCAGAGCAGTTAGGTGCACCTGTTAAAATGTCAGTTGGAAATGCCCAGAGAGAGAGACAAAATGCTGAAAGTCACCCCTCGAACAGAACGGACTCCTGACCAAACCATTTGGCCTATCATTGAACCGACTTCATTTTGAGCATCGTCAGCCCTTCCTGAACGCCTACATTACTGTTTTGTGTGATAACATGAAGAATTGTGCCCTCTACGAGCGATTCAAAGAAAGGTTACTTCTGCTCTCCTCCAGAAATTTTCCTGCTTTTTTAACATGGCAGTCTATGGGGCTGTGGATGGGTGTTGCTGCCGCATCTTTGCGCGTGACGCCAAAACTATAAAGCTGACAGCTTCAGCAGTGTTATCACTGCGACTACCACAAATTTTCCTACGTTTCTAGTGAAAAAATTAATTCTGTGGAATGACATTTGTGTCCTCAATCGCAGTTTACAAATTTATTTTTTCGACGAATTTCTCTCTCCCTCTGCCCTCTAGCGATGATGTCACCAACTGTAGCTCGCAAACATTCTACCAATACACACCCATTCATTTTTTGGTGTGGTTTTTGGCGATTTTTGGCAAAACCGTTTGCCGAAACCCTTAGAAAAGTCATAGCACACCATTCCCGATCGAGCCGCACGTTTTGATACCACTTTTGTTTATGTGCGACCAAAACTCTGGGAGGAGAAGCGAACCGAAAAAACATACGGAAGAAATATAAGAATAATAATAATAAAATTAAGTATGGGGAATAGTATATAGTGTGCTCTTTCAGGCACACTCAACTAGAAAAATTTCTAAAGAAATTTTGAGTGTGCCTGACTCTGGCCCCGTCGAGCCCTACATTAAATAGCTGTCAGCGTGTGTATGCGCGTGTGTGTGTTTTGTCTGTTAATTAGAGGGTTTTCCAAAGCCTTTTATTTTGAAGGGACTCTTATTTTGAAAGAATTTTGTCTAGTGTGTGTGTGTCTGTGTGTCTGTGTGTGTCTGTCTGTCTGTCTGTGTCTCCCTCTATCCATCTATCTGTCTGTGTTTATCTCTGAGAGAGAAGGATAAAATGGCCGACATTCAAACTGTATTATGACAGCCATTGTTATTATACAGAGAGTTCAATCAAGTTAATCACAGTCAGGCTTGTGGGGGGCAGTTAAGGAGAAAGTTTTACAGTCTTTTATTTTGAAGGAACTCTTATTTTGAAAGTCTTGTTGTGTGTGTGTGTGTGTGTGTGTGTGTGTGTGTCTGCGAGAGAGAAGGATAAAATGGCCGACATTAAAAATGTAGCCTTGATAGTCATTGATTAAGATAGCCCCTCCCCCCTCTCCTCCTTCAGACAGGCTTGAGGTTGCCAAGCAACCAGGGCCAACTGCCCTAATCAGCAGAGCAGTTAGGTGCACCTGTTAGAATGTCTAGTGATATAATTTTTATTTCTGTAGTACAAAATCTGTGTCCGTTAAGGAGAGAGTTTTACAAAGTCTTTTATTTTGAAGGGACTCTTATTTTGAAAGAATTTTGTCTAGTGTGTGTTTCTGTGTGTCTGTGTGTGTCTGTCTGTCTGTCTGTCTGTGTCTCCCTCTATCCATCTATCTGTCTGTGTTTATCTCTGTGAGAGAGAAGGATAAAATGGCCGACATTCAAACTGTATTATTGACAGTTATTGTTATTATACAGAGAGTTCAATCAAGTTAATCACAGTCAGGCTTGTGGAGGGCAGTTAAGGAGAAAGTTTTACAGTCTTTTATTTTGAAGGAACTCTTATTTTGAAAGTCTTGTTGTGTGTGTGTGTGTGTGTGTGTGTGTGTGTTTTGTGTGTGTGTGTGTGTTTGTGTCTGCGAGAGAGAAGGATAAAATGGCCGACATTAAAAATGTAGCCTTGATAGTCATTGATTAAGATAGCCCCTCCCCCCCCTCTCCTCCCTCAGACAGGCTTGAGGTTGCCAAGCAACCAGGGCCAACTGCCGGCCCTAATCAGCAGAGCAGTTAGGTACACCTGTTATAATGTCAGTTGGAAATGCCCAGAGAGAGAGAGAGAAAATGCTGAAACCGCCCGTCGAAAAAGACGGTGTGGTGGCCAAACCGTTTGGCCTATCATTGAACCGACTTCACTGTGAGCATCTTGAGCTCTTCCTGATCATTTACATATATATTTGAGGGGAAAATTGTATAAACCTTGGCCTTGGTAGTCATAGAAAGAACAGGTGCTCCCTGCTCCTTTTGGAAATTTCTCCTCTCCCGTTAACATGGGCGTAGATGCGGCCGTGGGTTGGTGTTCCTGCCGCATCTTTGTGTCTCACGCCAAAACTATAAAGCCGACAGCTTCAGCAGTGTTATCACTGCGACCACCACAAATTTTCCTACATTTCTAGCTATAAAATTATTTCTGTAGAGAGACATTTGTGGCCTCAATCGCAGTTTACAATTTTTTTTTTTGACGAATTTCTCTCTCTCTCTGCCCTCTAGCGATGATGTCACCAACTGTAGCTCGCGAACATTCTACCAATACACACCCATTCATTTTTTGGCGTGGTTTTTGGCGATTTTTGGCAAAACCGTTTGGTGAAACCCTTAGAAAAGTCATAGCCTGCGTCGCACGGCCGAGCCGGTCGATTTGACACCTTTTTGTGTATGTGCGACAAAAACTGTGGGAGGAGTAGCGCGTCAAAAAAAGGGCGTAAGAATAATAATAATAATAATAATAATAAGCGCGGGGAATAACATATAGTGTGCTCTTTCAGGCACACTCAATAATAATAACTAGAAAAATTTCTAAAGAAATTTTGAGTGTGCCTGACCCTGGCCCCCGTCGCCCCCCATACATTATTTTTGATACTGCTCAGCAAATTCAGTATTAATACAACAAGCTGTGTGAGTGAAAACAGCCCCTCCCCCCTCTGCTCCCTCAGGCAGGAGGTTGCCAAGCAACCAGGGCCAACTGCCGGGCCCTAATCAGCAGAGCAGTTAGGTGCACCTGTTAGAATGTCAGTTGGAAATGCACAGAGAGAGAGACAAAATGCTGAAACCACCCGTCGAACAAGACGGTGTTGTGGCCAAACCATTTGGCCTATCATTGAACCGACTTCATTTTGAGCATCGTGAGCCCTTCCTGAACGTCTACATTACTGTTTTGTGTGATAACATGAAGAAATGTCCCATTTACAGCGATTCAAAGAAATGTTACTTCTGCTTTCCTTCAGAAATTTTCCAGCCTTTTTAACATGGGAGTAGATGCGGCCGCGGCTTGGTTTTGCTGCCGCATATTTGTGTCTCACGCCAAAACTATAAATCTGAGAGCTTCAGCAGACGAATGTCAGTGAGAAGAGGAATTTTCCTACGTTTCTATGTATAAATTATTTCTGTAGCGTGACATTTGCGGCCTCGAGCGCAGTTTACAAATTTATTTTTCGACGAATTTCTCTCTCCCTCTGCCCTCTAGCGATGATGTCACCAACTGTAGCTCGCGAACATTCTACCAATACACACCCATTCATTTTTTGGCGTGGTTTTTGGCGATTTTTAGGCAAACCGTTTGCCGAAACCCTTAGAAAAGTCATAGCACACTTGTCACGGCCGAGCCGGTCGATTTGACACCTTTTTTGTGTATGTGCGACCAAAACTCTGGGAGGAGTAGTCGACCGAAAAAACATACGGAAGAAATATAAGAATAATAATAAAATTAAGTATGGGGAATAGTATATAGTGTGCTCTTTCAGGCACACTCAATAATAAGCGCGGGGAATAACATATAGTGTGCTCTTTCAGGCACACTCAATAATAACTAGAAAAATTTCTAAAGAAATTTTGAGTGTGCCTGACTCTGGCCCCGTCGCCCCCATACATTATTATTGACACTGCTCAGCAAATTCAGTATTAATACAACAAGCTGTGTGAGTGAAAACAGCCCCTCCCCCCCTCTGCTCCCTCAGGCAGGAGGTTGCCAAGCAACCAGGGCCAACTGCCGGGCCCTAATCAGCAGAGCAGTTAGATGCACCTGTTAGAATGTCAGTTGGAAATGCCCAGAGAGAGAGACAAAATGCTGAAAGTCACCCGTCGAACAAAAAGGACTCCTGACCAAACCGTTGCTCCAATCACTGAACCGACTTTACAGTGAGCATGCTGAGCCCTTCCTGAACGTCTAGATAACAGTTTTGTGTGATAACATGAAGAAATGTGCCTCTATGAGTGATTCAAAGAAAGGTTACTTCTGCTCTCCTCCAGAAATTTTCCCGCTTTTTTAACATGGCAGTCTATGGGGCTGTGGATGGGTGTTGCTGGCGCATCTTTGTGTGTGACGCCAAAACTATACAGCCGACAGCTTCAGCAGTGTTATCACTGCGACCACCACAAATTTTCCTACGTTTCTATGTATAAATTATTTCTGTAGTGTGACATTTGCGGCTTTGAGCGCAGTTTACAAATTTATTTTTCGACGAATTTCTCTCTCCCTCTGCCCTCTAGCGATGATGTCACCAACTGTAGCTCGCGAACATTCTACCAATACACACCCATTCATTTTTTGGCGTGGTTTTTGCCGATTTTTAGGCAAACTGTTTGGTGAAACCCTTAGAAAAGTCATAGCATACCGATCCCGGCCGAGCCGGTCGATTTGACACCTTTTTTGTGTATGTGCGACCAAAACTCTGGGAGGAGTAGTTGACCTGAAAAACGTACGGAAGAATAATAATAATAACTAGAAAAATTTCTAAAGAAATTTTGAGTGTGCCTGACTCTGGCCCCGTCGAGCCCTACATTAAATAGCTGTCAGCGTGTGTATGCGCGTGTGTGTGTGTTTTGTCTGTTAATTAGAGAGTTTTCCAAAGTCTTTTATTTTGAAGGGACTCTTATTTTGAAAGAATTTTGTCTAGTGTGTGTGTCTGTGTGTCTGTGTCTGTCTGTCTGTCTGTCTGTGTCTCCCTCTATCCATCTATCTGTCTGTGTTTATCTCTGAGAGAGAAGGATAAAATGGCCGACATTCAAACTGTATTATTGACAGTCATTGTTATTATACAGAGAGTTCAATCAAGTTAATCACAGTCAGGCTTGTGGGGGGCAGTTAAGGAGAAAGTTTTACAGTCTTTTATTTTGAAGGAACTCTTATTTTGAAAGTCTTGTTGTGTGTGTGTGTGTGTGTGTGTGTGTGTGTGATGTTTGTGTGTGTGTGCGTGCGTGTTTTGCCTGTTGAGGAGAGAGTTTTCTAAAATATTTTGTTTTGAAGGGACTCTTATTTTGAAAGTCTGTGTGTCTCTCTATCTATGTCTGTGTATGTGTCTGCGACAGAGAAGGATAAAATGGCCGACATTAAAAATGTAGCCCTGATAGTCATTGATATTATAAAGACAGTGAAAACAGCCCCTCCCCCCCTCTGCTCCCTGTCTGTGTCTGTGAGAGGGGCCAGGTGGAGCCCACCAATCAGAGCAGAGCAATCAACCGCAGCTGCTGTGTGAGATTAAACAGTGCTGAGAGAGAGAAAAACGTCTGAAAGCCACCCCCTCGAACAGAAAGGACTCCTGACCAAACCGTTGCTCCAATCTCTGAACCGACTTTACTGTGAGCATGCTGAGCCCTTCCCGAACGTCTAGAGACCTGTTTTGTGTGATTACCAGGAAGAAATGTCCCCTTTACAGCGATTCAAAGAAATGTTACTTCTGCTTTCCTCCAGAAATTTTCCCGCTTTTTTAACATGGCAGTCTATGGGGCTGTGGATGGGTGTTGCTGCCGCATCTTTGCGTGTGACGCCAAAACTATAAAGGTGACAGCTTCAGCAGTGTTATCACTGCGACCACCACAAATTTTCCTACGTTTCTATGTATAAATTATTTCTGTAGAGTGAAATTTGCGGCCTCAAGCGCAGTTTACAAATTTTTTTTTTCGAGGAATTTCTTTCTCCCTCTGCCCTCTAGCGATGATGTCACCAACTGTAGCTCGCGAACATTCTACCAATACACACCCATTCATTTTTTGGCGTGGTTTTTGGCGATTTTTAGGCAAACCGTTTGCCGAAACCCTTAGAAAAGTCATAGCCCGCGTCGCCCGGCCGAGCCGGTCGATTTGACACCTTTTTGTGTATGTGTGACAAAAACTGTGGGACGAGTAGCGCGTCAAAAAAAGGGCGTAAGAATAATAATAATAATAAGCGCGGGGAATAACATATAGTGTGCTCTTTCAGGCACACTCAACTAGAAAAATTTCTAAAGAAATTTTGAGTGTGCCTGACTCTGGCCCCGTCGAGCCCTACATTAAATAGCTGTCAGCGTGTGTATGCGCGCGTGTGTGTGTTTTGTCTGTTAATTAGAGGGTTTTCCAAAGTCTTTTATTTTGAAGGGACTCTTATTTTGAAAGAATTTTGTCTAGTGTTTGTGTCTGTGTGTCTGTGTGTGTCTGTCTGTCTGTCTGTCTGTGTCTCCCTCTATCCATCTATCTGTCTGTGTTTATCTCTGAGAGAGAAGGATAAAATGGCCGACATTCAAACTGTATTATTGACAGTCATTGTTATTATACAGAGAGTTCAATCAAGTTAATCACAGTCAGGCTTGTGGAGGGCAGTTAAGGAGAAAGTTTTACAGTCTTTTATTTTGAAGGAACTCTTATTTTGAAAGTCTTGTTGTGTGTGTGTGTGTGTGTGTGTGTGTATGTTTGTGTGTGTGTGCGTGCGTGTTTTGCCTGTTGAGGAGAGAGTTTTCTAAAATATTTTGTTTTGAAGGGACTCTTATTTTGAAAGTCTGTGTGTCTCTCTATCTATGTCTGTGTATGTGTCTGCGACAGAGAAGGATAAAATGGCCGACATTAAAAATGTAGCCCTGATAGTCATTGATATTATAAAGACAGTGAAAACAGCCCCTCCCCCCTCTGCTCCCTGTCTGTGTCTGTGAGAGGGGCCAGGTGGAGCCCACCAATCAGAACAGAGCAATCAACCGCAGCTGCTGTATGAGATTAAACAGTGCTGAGAGAGAGAAAAAAGTCTGAAAGCCACCCCTCGAACAGAAAGGACTCCTGACCAAACCGTTGCTCCAATCTCTGAACCGACTTTACTGTGAGCATGCTGAGCCCTTCCCGAACGTCTAGAGACCTGTTTTGTGTGATTACCAGGAAGAAATGTCCCCTTTACAGCGATTCAAAGAAATGTTACTTCTGCTTTCCTCCAGAAAATTTCCCGCTTTTTTAACATGGCAGTCTATGGGGCTGTGGATGGGTGTTGCTGCCGCATCTTTGCGTGTGACGCCAAAACTATAAAGCTGACAGCTTCAGCAGTGTTATCACTGCGACCACCACAAATTTTCCTACGTTTCTATGTATAAATTATTTCTGTAGAGTGAAATTTGCGGCCTCAAGCGCAGTTTACAAATTTTTTTTTTGAGGAATTTCTTTCTCCCTCTGCCCTCTAGCGATGATGTCACCAACTGTAGCTCGCGAACATTCTACCAATACACACCCATTCATTTTTTTGGCGTGGTTTTTGGCGATTTTTGGCAAAACCGTTCAGTGAAACCCTTAGAAAAGTCATAGCATACCGATCCCGGCCGAGCCGGTCGATTTGACACCTTTTTTGTGTATGTGCGACCAAAACTCTGGGAGGAGTAGTCGACCGAAAAACGTACGGAAGAATAATAATAATAACTAGAAAAATTTCTAAAGAAATTTTGAGTGTGCCTGACTCTGGCCCCGTCGAGCCCTACATTAAATAGCTGTCAGCGTGTGTATGCGCGTGTGTGTGTGTTTTGTCTGTTAATTTAGAGAGTTTTCCAAAGTCTTTTATTTTGAAGGGACTCTTCTTTTGAAAGAATTTTGTCTAGTGTGTGTGTCTGTGTGTCTGTGTCTGTCTGTCTGTCTGTCTGTGTCTCCCTCTATCCATCTATCTGTCTGTGTTTATCTCTGAGAGAGAAGGATAAAATGGCCGACATTCAAACTGTATTATTGACAGTCATTGTTATTCAATAGTAGTTGTAGTTCAATCAAGTTAATCACAGTCAGGCTTGTGGGGGGCAGTTAAGGAGAAAGTTTTACAGTCTTTTATTTTGAAGAAACTCTTATTTTGAAAGTCTTGTTGTGTGTGTGTGTGTGTGTGTTTTTGCCTGTTGAGGAGAGAGTTTTCTAAAATATTTTGTTTTGAAGGGACTCTTATTTTGAAAGTCTGTGTGTCTCTCTATCTATGTCTGTGTATGTGTCTGCGACAGAGAAGGATAAAATGGCCGACATTAAAAATGTAGCCCTGATAGTCATTGATATTATAAAGACAGTGAAAACAGCCCCTCCCCCCTCTGCTCCCTGTCTGTGTCTGTGAGAGGGGCCAGGTGGAGCCCACCAATCAGAACAGAGCAATCAACCGCAGCTGCTGTATGAGATTAAACAGTGCTGAGAGAGAGAAAAACGTCTGAAAGCCACCCCTCGAACAGAAAGGACTCCTGACCAAACCGTTGCTCCAATCTCTGAACTGACTTTACTGTGAGCATGCTGAGCCCTTCCCGAACGTCTAGAGACCTGTTTTGTGTGATTGTCAGGAAGAAATGTCCCCTTTAGAGCGATTCAAAGAAATGTCACTTCTGCTTTCCTCCAGAAAATTTCCCGCTTTTTTAACATGGCAGTCTATGGGGCTGTGGATGGGTGTTGCTGCCGCATCTTTGCGTGTGACGCCAAAACTATAAAGCTGACAGCTTCAGCAGTGTTATCACTGCGACCACCACAAATTTTCCTACGTTTCTATGTATAAATTATTTCTGTAGAGTGAAATTTGCGGCCTCAAGCGCAGTTTACAAATTTTTTTTTCGAGGAATTTCTTTCTCCCTCTGCCCTCTAGCGATGATGTCACCAACTGTAGCTCGCGAACATTCTACCAATACACACCCATTCATTTTTTGGCGTGGTTTTTGGCGATTTTTGGCAAAACCGTTCAGTGAAACCCTTAGAAAAGTCATAGCATACCGATCCCGGCCGAGCCAGTCGATTTGACACCTTTTTTGTGTATGTGCGACCAAAACTCTGGGAGGAGTAGTCGACCGAAAAACGTACGGAAGAATAATAATAATAATAAGAATAATAAGTATGGGGAATAGTATATAGTGTGCTCTTTCAGGCACACTCAACTAGAAAAATTTCTAAAGAAATTTTGAGTGTGCCTGACTCTGGCCCCGTCGAGCCCTACATTAAATAGCTGTCAGCGTGTGTATGCGCGTGTGTGTGTGTTTTGTCTGTTAATAAGAGGGTTTTCCAAAGTCTTTTATTTTGAAGGGACTCTTATTTTGAAAGAATTTTGTCTAGTGTGTGTGTCTGTGTGTCTGTGTGTGTCTCCCTCTATCCATCTATCTGTCTGTGTTTATCTCTGTGAGAGAGAAGGATAAAATGGCCGACATTCAAACTGTATCATTGACAGTCATTGTTATTATACAGAGAGTTCAATCAAGTTAATCACAGTCAGGCTTGTGGGGGGCAGTTAAGGAGAAAGTTTTACAGTCTTTCATTTTGAAGGAACTCTTATTTTGAAAGTCTTGTTGTGTGTGTGTGTATGTTTGTGTGTGTGTGCGTGTGTGTTTTGCCTGTTGAGGAGAGAGTTTTCTGAAATATTTTATTTTGAAGGGACTCTTATTTTGAAAGTCTGTGTGTCTTTCTATCTATGTCTGTGTATGTGTCTGCGACAGAGAAGGACAAAATGGCCGACATTAAAAATGTAGCCCTGATAGTCATTGATATTATAAAGACAGTGAAAACAGCCCCTCCCCCCCTCTGCTCCCTGTCTGTGTCTGTGAGAGGGGCCAGGTGGAGCCCAACAATCAGAGCAGAGCAATCAACCGCAGCTGCTGTGTGAGATTAAACAGTGCTGAGAGAGAGAAAAACGTCTGAAAGCCACCCCTCGAACAGAAAGGACTCCTGACCAAACCGTTGCTCCAATCTCTGAACCGACTTTACTGTGAGCATGCTGAGCCCTTCCCGAACGTCTAGAGACCTGTTTTATGTGATTGTCAGGAAGAAATGTCCCCTTTAGAGCGATTCAAAGAAATGTTACTTCTGCTTTCCTCCAGAAAATTTCCCGCTTTTTTAACATGGCAGTCTATGGGGCTGTGGATGGGTGTTGCTGCCGCATCTTTGCGTGTGACGCCAAAACTATAAAGCTGACAGCTTCAGCAGTGTTATCACTGCGACCACCACAAATTTTCCTACGTTTCTATGTATAAATTATTTCTGTAGAGTGAAATTTGCGGCCTCAAGCGCAGTTTACAAATTTTTTTTTTGAGGAATTTCTTTCTCCCTCTGCCCTCTAGCGATGATGTCACCAACTGTAGCTCGCGAACATTCTACCAATACACACCCATTCATTTTTTGGCGTGGTTTTTGGCGATTTTTGGCAAAACCGTTTGCCGAAACGCTTAGAAAAGTCATAGCACACCATTCCCGATCAAGCCGCACGTTTTGATACCACTTTTGTGTATGTGCGACCAAAACTGCGGGACAAGAAGCGAACCGAAAAATGACACGGAAGAAACGGAAGAATAATAATAAGCCCGAGGAATAGTATATAGTGTGCTCTTTCAGGCACACTCAACTAGAAAAATTTCTAAAGAAATTTTGAGTGTGCCTGACTCTGGCCCCGTCGAGCCCTACATTAAATAGCTGTCAGCGTGTGCATGCGCGTGTGTGTGTGTTTTGTCTGTTAATTAGAGGGTTTTCCAAAGTCTTTTATTTTGAAGGGACTCTTATTTTGAAAGAATTTTGTGTAGTGTGTGTGTCTGTGTGTCTGTGTGTGTCTGTCTGTCTGTCTGTGTCTCCCTCTATCCATCTATCTGTCTGTGTTTATCTCTGTGAGAGAGAAGGATAAAATGGCCGACATTCAAACTGTATTATTGACAGTCATTGTTATTATACAGAGAGTTAAATCAAGTTAATCACAGTCAGGCTTGTGGGGGGCAGTTAAGGAGAAAGTTTTACAGTCTTTTATTTTGAAGGAACTCTTATTTTGAAAGTCTTGTTGTGTGTGTGTGTGTGTGTGTGTGTGTGAATGTTTGTGTGTGTGTGCGTGTGTGTTTTGCCTGTTAAGGAGAGAGTTTTCTAAAATATTTTGTTTTGAAGGGACTCTTATTTTGAAAGTCTGTGTGTCTCTCTATCTATGTCTGTGTATGTGTCTGCGACAGAGAAGGATAAAATGGCCGACATTAAAAATGGAGCCCTGATAGTCATTGATATTATAAAGACAGTGAAAACAGCCCCTCCCCCCCTCTGCTCCCTGTCTGTGTCTGTGAGAGGGGCCAGGTGGAGCCCACCAATCAGAGCAGAGCAATCAACCGCAGCTGCTGTGTGAGATTAAACAGTGCTGAGAGAGAGAAAACGTCTGAAAGCCACCCCTCGAACAGAAAGGACTCCTGACCAAACCGTTGCTCCAATCTCTGAACCGACTTTACTGTGAGCATGCTGAGCCCTTCCCGAACGTCTAGAGACCTGTTTTGTGTGATTACCAGGAAGAAATGTCCCCTTTAAAGCGATTCAAAGAAATGTTACTTCTGCTTTCCTCGAGAAAATTTCCCGCTTTTTTAACATGGCAGTCTATGGGGCTGTGGATGGGTGTTGCTGCCGCATCTTTGCGTGTGACGCCAAAACTATAAAGCTGACAGCTTCAGCAGTGTTATCACTGCGACCACCACAAATTTTCCTAAGTTTCTATGTATAAATTATTTCTGTAGAGTGAAATTTGCGGCCTCAAGCGCAGTTTACAAATTTTTTTTTCGAGGAATTTCTTTCTCCCTCTGCCCTCTAGCGATGATGTCACCAACTGTAGCTCGCGAACATTCTACCAATACACACCCATTCATTTTTTGGCGTGGTTTTTGGCGATTTTTGGCAAAACCGTTCAGTGAAACCCTTAGAAAAGTCATAGCATACCGATCCCGGCCGAGCCGGTCGATTTGACACCTTTTTTGTGTATGTGCGACCAAAACTCTGGGAGGAGTAGTCGACCGAAAAACGTACGGAAGAATAATAATAATAACTAGAAAAATTTCTAAAGAAATTTTGAGTGTGCCTGACTCTGGCCCCGTCGAGCCCTACATTAAATAGCTGTCAGCGTGTGTTTTGTCTGTTAATTAGAGGGTTTTCCAAAGTCTTAGGGTTTTCTAAAGTCTTTTATTTTGAAGGGACTCTTATTTTGAAAGAATTTTGTCTAGTGTGTGTGTGTCTGTGTGTCTGTGTGTGTCTGTCTGTCTGTCTGTGTCTCCCTCTATCCATCTATCTGTCTGTGTTTATCTCTGAGAGAGAAGGATAAAATGGCCGACATTCAAACTGTATTATTGACAGTCATTGTTATTATACAGAGAGTTCAATCAAGTTAATCACAGTCAGGCTTGTGGGGGGCAGTTAAGGAGAAAGTTTTACAGTCCTTTATTTTGAAGGAACTCTTATTTTGAAAGTCTTGTTGTGTGTGTGTGTGTGTGTGTGTGTGTATGTTTGTGTGTGTGTGCGTGTGTGTTTTGCCTGTTAAGGAGAGAGTTTTCTAAAATATTTTATTTTGAAGGGACTCTTATTTTGAAAGTCTGTGTGTCTCTCTATCTATGTCTGTGTATGTGTCTGCGAGAGAGAAGGATAAAATGGCCGACATTAAAAATGTAGCCTTGATAGTCATTGATTAAGATAGCCCCTCCCCCCTCTCCTCCCTCAGACAGGCTTGAGGTTGCCAAGCAACCAGGGCCAACTGCCGGCCCTAATCAGCAGAGCAGTTAGGTGCACCTGTTACAATGTCAGTTGGAAATGCCCAGAGAGAGAGAGAGAAAATGCTGAAACCGCCCGTCGAAAAGACGGTGTGGTGGCCAAACCGTTTGGCCTATCATTGAACCGACTTCACTATGAGCATCTTGAGCTCCTCCTGATCATCTACATATATATTTGAGGCGAAAATTGTATAAACCTTGGCCTTGGTAGTCATAGAAAGAACAGGTGCTCCCTGCTCCTTTTGGAAATTTCTCCTCTCCCGTTAACATGGGCGTAGATGCGGCCGTGGGTTGGTGTTGCTGCCGCATCTTTGTGTCTCACGCCAAAACTATAAAGCCGACAGCTTCAGCAGTGTTATCACTGCGACCACCACAAATTTTCCTACATTTCTAGCTATAAAATTATTTCTGTAGAGAGACATTTGTGGCCTCAATCGCAGTTTACAAATTTTTTTTTTGACGAATTTCTCTCTCTCTCTGCCCTCTAGCGATGACATCACCCACTCTAGGTCTGGGACATTCTACCAATACACACCCATTCATTTTTTTGGCGTGGTTTTTGGCGATTTTTGGCAAAACCGTTCAGTGAAACCCTTAGAAAAGTCATAGCATACCGATCCCGGCCGAGCCGGTCGATTTGACACCTTTTTTGTGTATGTGCGACCAAAACTCTGGGAGGAGTAGTCGACCGAAAAACGTACGGAAGAATAATAATAATTATAATAATAAGAATAATAAGTATGGTGGATAGTATATAGTGTGCTCTTTCAGGCACACTCAACTAGAAAACTGCATTTCCTGCGGAAAGTGCGGTGTGGGTGCCCTCTGCCGCCCGTTGCTGCCCGTTGCTGCCCGTTGCTGCATGTCATTTCCCCGTCTCTCTCTCCCCACATTTCTGTCACTCTTCAGCTGTCTCTATACTATAAAGCTTGAAAAGGCCATAAAAGATATATCTTAAAATTGTGAAATTAGCTGAAAAAAGTAGAATGGTATAACAAAGTGTAAAATTAGCTGAAAAAGTACAATAATATAACAAAGTGTGAAATTAGCTGAAAAAAATTAGAATGGTATAAGAAAGTGTGAAATTAGCTGAAAAAGTACAATAATATAACAAAGTGTGAAATTAGCTGAAAAAAATTAGAATGGTATAAGAAAGTGTGAAATTAGCTGAAAAAAGTAGAATAGTATAAGAAAGTGTGAAATTAGATGAAAAAAGTAGAATAGCATAAGGAAGTGTGAAATTAGCTGAAAAAAGTACAATAGTATAAGAAAGTGTGAAATTAGCTGAAAAAAGTAGAATAGTATAAGAAAGTGTGAAATTAGCTGAAAAAAGTACAATAGTATAAGAAAGTGTGAAATTAGCTGAAAAAAGTAGAATAGCATAAGGAAGTGTGAAATTAGCTGAAAAAAGTACAATAGTATAAGAAAGTGTGAAATTAGCTGAAAAAAGTAGACTGGTATAACAAAGTAGCTGAAAAAGTAGAATGGTATAAGGATGTATAGTATAAATATTTGTTGAAGGTTTGTAGAAAGATTTGAAGTTTGTACAATTTATTTAAATGGGATAAAATTGTAGAAAAAGTTGAATATGTAAAATATGAATAGTAGAAATTACTAAAATAATTGTAGTAATGTCCTAAATGAGCTGAATCTAGTGATATAATTTTTATTTCTGTAGTACAAAATCTGTGTCCGTTAAGGAGAGAGTTTTACAAAGTCTTTTATTTTGAAGGGACTCTTATTTTGAAGGGACTCTTATTTTGAAAGCCTTTGATCTGTCTGTCTGTCTGTCTGTCAAAGAGAGTTTTTCAAAGTCTTTTATTTTGAAGGGACTCTTATTTTGAAAGCCTTTTGTCTTGTCTGTGTGTGTGTGTGTGTGTGTGTCTGCGAGAGAGAAGGATAAAATGGCCGACATTAAAAATGTAGCCTTGATAGTCATTGATTAAGATAGCCCCTCCCCCCTCTCCTCCTTCAGACAGGCTTGAGGTTGCCAAGCAACCAGGGCCAACTGCCCTAATCAGCAGAGCAGTTAGGTGCACCTGTTAGAATGTCAGTTGGCAATGCCCAGAGAGACACACAGAGAAAATCTTCAAATGAACTCCCTCGAAGAGGTGGCAAAAAATGCCATAAGGTGTGCCACAAACCAAAATCCGAAAGTACCATCAGTAAGCTCGTCTCGTGGACCATGTCTGGGCAGATTTTCAGGCGAAAATTGGATAAACTTTGGCCTTCGTGGTGATACAAAGAACAGGTGCTCCCTGCTCCTTTTGGAAATTTCTCCTCTCCCGTTAACATGGGAGGAGATGGGGCCGTGGATCGGTGTTGCTGCCGCATCTTTGTGTCTCACGCCAAAACTATAAAGCCGACAGCTTCAGCAGTGTTATCACTGCGACCACCACAAATTTTCATACATTTCTAGCTATAAAATTATTTCTGTAGAGAGACATTTGTGGCCTCAATCGCAGTTTACAATTTTTTTTTTTTTGACGAATTTCTCTCTCTCTCTGCCCTCTAGCGATGACATCACCCACTCTAGGTCTGGGACATTCTACCAATACACACCCATTATAAACGCAGAATTTGAGTAAAAACCTGCTCAACTTTGAGCCTTGATAGTTTAAAAACGGTAAAAGATTTTAAAAAGAGTTAAATACGAGTTTAATAGTTTAAGATCTTGTGTACAATTTGAAATTTGAATGAAGTCTGTAGTAGTAGTAGAAGTAGTTTAAAAGGTAGAATGTTTGTGGAAGGTTTGTAGAAAGATTTGAAGTTAGTACAATGCATTTCAAATGGTACAAAAAATTGTAGAAAAAGTTGAATAATTTGAAAATTATTAATAGTAGAAATGTGAAAAGTAATAGCCATCATGTCCTAAAAGAGCTGAATCTAGTGATATAAGTTTTATTTTTGTAGGACAAAATTTGTAGGAGTAGTTATGCGGCGAAAAACGTACGGAAGAAAAATAATAATAAAGATTTGAAGAACAATAGTGTGGTCGCCCTCTGGGCACCCACACCAACTAGAAAAATTTCTAAAGAAATTTTGAGTGTGCCTGACTCTGGCCCCGTCGAGCCCTACATTAAATAGCTGTCAGCGTGTGCATGCGCGTGTGTGTGTGTTTTGTCTGTTAATTAGAGGGTTTTCCAAAGTCTTTTATTTTGAAGGGACTCTTATTTTGAAAGAATTTTGTGTAGTGTGTGTGTCTGTGTGTCTGTGTGTGTCTGTCTGTCTGTCTGTGTCTCCCTCTATCCATCTATCTGTCTGTGTTTATCTCTGTGAGAGAGAAGGATAAAATGGCCGACATTCAAACTGTATTATTGACAGTCATTGTTATTATACAGAGAGTTAAATCAAGTTAATCACAGTCAGGCTTGTGGGGGGCAGTTAAGGAGAAAGTTTTACAGTCTTTTATTTTGAAGGAACTCTTATTTTGAAAGTCTTGTTGTGTGTGTGTGTGTGTGTGTGTGTGAATGTTTGTGTGTGTGTGCGTGTGTGATTTGCCTGTTAAGGAGAGAGTTTTCTAAAATATTTTGTTTTGAAGGGACTCTTATTTTGAAAGTCTGTGTGTCTCTCTATCTATGTCTGTGTATGTGTCTGCGACAGAGAAGGATAAAATGGCCGACATTAAAAATGTAGCCCTGATAGTCATTGATATTATAAAGACAGTGAAAACAGCCCCTCCCCCCTCTGCTCCCTGTCTGTGTCTGTGAGAGGGGCCAGGTGGAGCCCACCAATCAGAGCAGAGCAATCAACCGCAGCTGCTGTGTGAGATTAAACAGTGCTGAGAGAGAGAAAAACGTCTGAAAGCCACCCCTCGAACAGAAAGGACTCCTGACCAAACCGTTGCTCCAATCTCTGAACCGACTTTACTGTGAGCATGCTGAGCCCTTCCCGAACGTCTAGAGACCTGTTTTGTGTGATTACCAGGAAGAAATGTCCCCTTTAAAGCGATTCAAAGAAATGTTACTTCTGCTTTCCTCGAGAAAATTTCCCGCTTTTTTAACATGGCAGTCTATGGGGCTGTGGATGGGTGTTGCTGCCGCATCTTTGCGTGTGACGCCAAAACTATAAAGCTGACAGCTTCAGCAGTGTTATCACTGCGACCACCACAAATTTTCCTACGTTTCTATGTATAAATTATTTCTGTAGAGTGAAATTTGCGGCCTCAAGCGCAGTTTACAAATTTTTTTTTCGAGGAATTTCTTTCTCCCTCTGCCCTCTAGCGATGATGTCACCAACTGTAGCTCGCGAACATTCTACCAATACACACCCATTCATTTTTTGGCGTGGTTTTTGGCGATTTTTGGCAAAACCGTTCAGTGAAACCCTTAGAAAAGTCATAGCATACCGATCCCGGCCGAGCCGGTCGATTTGACACCTTTTTTGTGTATGTGCGACCAAAACTCTGGGAGGAGTAGTCGACCGAAAAACGTACGGAAGAATAATAATAATAATAAGAATAACTAGAAAAATTTCTAAAGAAATTTTGAGTGTGCCTGACTCTGGCCCCGTCGAGCCCTACATTAAATAGCTGTCAGCGTGTGTATGCGCGTGTGTGTGTGTTTTGTCTGTTAATTAGAGAGTTTTCCAAAGTCTTTTATTTTGAAGGGACTCTTCTTTTGAAAGAATTTTGTCTAGTGTGTGTGTCTGTGTGTCTGTGTCTGTCTGTCTGTCTGTCTGTGTCTCCCTCTATCCATCTATCTGTCTGTGTTTATCTCTGAGAGAGAAGGATAAAATGGCCGACATTCAAACTGTATTATTGACAGTCATTGTTATTATACAGAGAGTTCAATCAAGTTAATCACAGTCAGGCTTGTGGGGGGCAGTTAAGGAGAAAGTTTTACAGTCTTTTATTTTGAAGGAACTCTTATTTTGAAAGTCTTGTTGTGTGTGTGTGTGTGTGTGTGTGTATGTTTGTGTGTGTGTGCGTGCGTGTTTTGCCTGTTGAGGAGAGAGTTTTCTAAAATATTTTGTTTTGAAGGGACTCTTATTTTGAAAGTCTGTGTGTCTCTCTATCTATGTCTGTGTATGTGTCTGCGACAGAGAAGGATAAAATGGCCGACATTAAAAATGTAGCCCTGATAGTCATTGATATTATAAAGACAGTGAAAACAGCCCCTCCCCCCTCTGCTCCCTGTCTGTGTCTGTGAGAGGGGCCAGGTGGAGCCCACCAATCAGAGCAGAGCAATCAACCGCAGCTGCTGTATGAGATTAAACAGTGCTGAGAGAGAGAAAAACGTCTGAAAGCCACCCCTCGAACAGAAAGGACTCCTGACCAAACCGTTGCTCCAATCTCTGAACCGACTTTACTGTGAGCATGCTGAGCCCTTCCCGAACGTCTAGAGACCTGTTTTGTGTGATTACCATGAAGAAATGTCCCCTTTACAGCGATTCAAAGAAATGTTACTTCTGCTTTCCTCCAGAAATTTTCCCGCTTTTTTAACATGGCAGTCTATGGGGCTGTGGATGGGTGTTGCTGCCGCATCTTTGCGTGTGACGCCAAAACTATAAAGGTGACAGCTTCAGCAGTGTTATCACTGCGACCACCACAAATTTTCCTACGTTTCTATGTATAAATTATTTCTGTAGAGTGAAATTTGCGGCCTCAAGCGCAGTTTACAAATTTTTTTTTTTCGAGGAATTTCTTTCTCCCTCTGCCCTCTAGCGATGATGTCACCAACTGTAGCTCGCGAACATTCTACCAATACACACCCATTCATTTTTTGGCGTGGTTTTGGCGATTTTTGGCAAAACCGTTCAGTGAAACCCTTAGAAAAGTCATAGCATACCGATCCCGGCCGAGCCGGTCGATTTGACACCTTTTTTGTGTTAGTGCGACCAAAACTCTGGGAGGAGTAGTCGACCGAAAAACGTACGGAAGAATAATAATAATAAGAATAATAAGTATGGGGAATAGTATATAGTGTGCTCTTTCAGGCACACTCAACTAGAAAACTGCATTTCCTGCGGAAAGTGCGGTGTGGGTGCCCTCTGCCGCCCGTTGCTGCCCGTTGCTGCCCGTTGCTGCATGTCATTTCCCCGTCTCTCTCTCCCCACATTTCTGTCACTCTTCAGCTGTCTCTATAAAATAAAGCTTGAAAAGGCCATAAAAGATATATCTTAAAATTGTGAAATTAGCTGAAAAAAGTAGAATGGTATAACAAAGTGTAAAATTAGCTGAAAAAAGTACAATAATATAATAAAGTGTGAAATTAGCTGAAAAAAGTAGAATGGTATAACAAAGTGTAAAATTAGCTGAAAAAGTACAATAATATAACAAAGTGTGAAATTAGCTGAAAAAAATTAGAATGGTATAAGAAAGTGTGAAATTAGCTGAAAAAAGTAGAATAGTATAAGAAAGTGTGAAATTAGATGAAAAAAGTAGAATGGCATAACGAAGTGTGAAATTAGCTGAAAAAAGTAGAATAGTATAAGAAAGTGTGAAATTAGCTGAAAAAAGTAGAATGGCATAAGGAAGTGTGAAATTAGCTGAAAAAAGTAGAATGGCTTAAGGAAGTGTGAAATTAGCTGAAAAAAGTAGAATAGTATAAGAAAGTGTGAAATTAGCTGAAAAAAGTACAATAGTATAAGAAAGTGTGAAATTAGCTGAAAAAAGTAGAATAGCATAAGGAAGTGTGAAATTAGCTGAAAAAAGTACAATAGTATAAGAAAGTGTGAAATTAGCTGAAAAAAGTAGACTGGTATAACAAAGTAGCTGAAAAAGTAGAATGGTATAAGGATGTATAGTATAAATATTTGTTGAAGGTTTGTAGAAAGATTTGAAGTTTGTACAATTTATTTAAATGGGATAAAATTGTAGAAAAAGTTGAATATGTAAAATATGAATAGTAGAAATTACTAAAATAATTGTAGTAATGTCCTAAATGAGCTGAATCTAGTGATATAATTTTTATTTCTGTAGTACAAAATCTGTGTCCGTTAAGGAGAGAGTTTTACAAAGTCTTTTATTTTGAAGGGACTCTTATTTTGAAGGGACTCTTATTTTGAAAGCCTTTGATCTGTCTGTCTGTCTGTCTGTCAAAGAGAGTTTTTCAAAGTCTTTTATTTTGAAGGGACTCTTATTTTGAAAGCCTTTTGTCTTGTCTGTGTGTGTGTGTGTGTGTGTGTGTGTGTGTGTCTGCGAGAGAGAAGGATAAAATGGCCGACATTAAAAATGTAGCCTTGATAGTCATTGATTAAGATAGCCCCTCCCCCCCTCTCCTCCTTCAGACAGGCTTGAGGTTGCCAAGCAACCAGGGCCAACTGCCCTAATCAGCAGAGCAGTTAGGTGCACCTGTTAGAATGTCAGTTGGCAATGCCCAGAGAGACACACAGAGAAAATCTTCAAATGAACTCCCTCGAAGAGGTGGCAAAAAATGCCATAAGGTGTGCCACAAACCAAAATCCGAAAGTACCATCAGTAAGCTCGTCTCGTGGACCATGTCTGGGCAGATTTTCAGGCGAAAATTGGATAAACTTTGGCCTTCGTGGTGATACAAAGAACAGGTGCTCCCTGCTCCTTTTGGAAATTTCTCCTCTCCCGTTAACATGGGAGGAGATGGGGCCGTGGATCGGTGTTGCTGCCGCATCTTTGTGTCTCACGCCAAAACTATAAAGCCGACAGCTTCAGCAGTGTTATCACTGCGACCACCACAAATTTTCATACATTTCTAGCTATAAAATTATTTCTGTAGAGAGACATTTGTGGCCTCAATCGCAGTTTACAATTTTTTTTTTTGACGAATTTCTCTCTCTCTCTGCCCTCTAGCGATGACATCACCCACTCTAGGTCTGGGACATTCTACCAATACACACCCATTATAAACGCAGAATTTGAGTAAAAACCTGCTCAACTTTGAGCCTTGATAGTTTAAAAACGGTAAAAGATTTTAAAAAGAGTTAAATACGAGTTTAATAGTTTAAGATCTTGTGTACAATTTGAAATTTGAATGAAGTCTGTAGTAGTAGTAGAAGTAGTTTAAAAGGTAGAATGTTTGTGGAAGGTTTGTAGAAAGATTTGAAGTTAGTACAATGCATTTCAAATGGTACAAAAAATTGTAGAAAAAGTTGAATAATTTGAAAATTATTAATAGTAGAAATGTGAAAAGTAATAGCCATCATGTCCTAAATGAGCTGAATCTAGTGATATAAGTTTTATTTTTGTAGGACAAAATTTGTAGGAGTAGTTATGCGGCGAAAAACGTACGGAAGAAAAATAATAATAAAGATTTGAAGAACAATAGTGTGGTCGCCCTCTGGGCACCCACACCAATAAGTATGGGGAATAGTATATAGTGTGCTCTTTCAGGCACACTCAACTAGAAAAATTTCTAAAGAAATTTTGAGTGTGCCTGACTCTGGCCCCGTCGCCCCCATACATTATTATTGACACTGCTCAGCAAATTCAGTATTAATACAACAAGCTGTGTGAGTGAAAACAGCCCCTCCCCCCTCTGCTCCCTCAGGCAGGAGGTTGCCAAGCAACCAGGGCCAACTGCCGGGCCCTAATCAGCAGAGCAGTTAGGTGCACCTGTTAGAATGTCAGTTGGAAATGCCCAGAGAGAGAGACAAAATGCTGAAAGTCACCCCTCGAACAGAAAGGACTCCTGACCAAACCATTTGGCCTATCATTGAACCGACTTCATTTTGAGCATCGTCAGCCCTTCCTGAACGTCTACATTACTGTTTTGTGTGATAACATGAAGAATTGTGCCCTCTACGAGCGATTCAAAGAAAGGTTACTTCTGCTCTCCTCCAGAAATTTTCCCGCTTTTTTAACATGGCAGTCTATGGGGCTGTGGATGGGTGTTGCTGCCGCATCTTTGCGCGTGACGCCAAAACTATAAAGCTGACAGCTTCAGCAGTGTTATCACTGCGACTACCACAAATTTTCCTACGTTTCTAGTGAAAAAATTAATTCTGTGGAATGACATTTGTGTCCTCAATCGCACTTTACAAATTTATTTTTCGATGAATTTCTCTCTCCCTCTGCCCTCTAGCGATGATGTCACCAACTGTAGCTCGCAAACATTCTACCAATACACACCCATTCATTTTTTGGTGTGGTTTTTGGCGATTTTTGGCAAAACCGTTTGCCGAAACCCTTAGAAAAGTCATAGCACACCATTCCCGATCGAGCCGCACGTTTTGATACCACTTTTGTTTATGTGCGACCAAAACTCTGGGAGGAGAAGCGAACCGAAAAAACATACGGAAGAAATATAAGAATAATAACTAGAAAAATTTCTAAAGAAATTTTGAGTGTGCCTGACTCTGGCCCCGTCGCCCCCATACATTATTATTGACACTGCTCAGCAAATTCAGTATTAATACAACAAGCTGTGTGAGTGAAAACAGCCCCTCCCCCCTCTGCTCCCTCAGGCAGGAGGTTGCCAAGCAACCAGGGCCAACTGCCGGGCCCTAATCAGCAGAGCAGTTAGGTGCACCTGTTAGAATGTCAGTTGGAAATGCCCAGAGAGAGAGAGAGAAAATGCTGAAAGTCACCCCTCGAACAGAAAGGACTCCTGACCAAACCATTTGGCCTATCATTGAACCGACTTCATTTTGAGCATCGTCAGCCCTTCCTGAACGCCTACATTACTGTTTTGTGTGATAACATGAAGAATTGTGCCCTCTACGAGCGATTCAAAGAAAGGTTACTTCTGCTCTCCTCCAGAAATTTTCCTGCTTTTTTAACATGGCAGTCTATGGGGCTGTGGATGGGTGTTGCTGCCGCATCTTTGCGCGTGACGCCAAAACTATAAAGCTGACAGCTTCAGCAGTGTTATCACTGCGACTACCACAAATTTTCCTACGTTTCTAGTGAAAAAATTAATTCTGTGGAATGACATTTGTGTCCTCAATCGCACTTTACAAATTTATTTTTCGACGAATTTCTCTCTCCCTCTGCCCTCTAGCGATGATGTCACCAACTGTAGCTCGCAAACATTCTACCAATACACACCCATTCATTTTTTGGTGTGGTTTTTGGCGATTTTTGGCAAAACCGTTTGCCGAAACCCTTAGAAAAGTCATAGCACACCATTCCCGATCGAGCCGCACGTTTTGATACCACTTTTGTTTATGTGCGACCAAAACTCTGGGAGGAGAAGCGAACCGAAAAAACATACGGAAGAAATATAAGAATAATAATAAAATTAAGTATGGGGAATAGTATATAGTGTGCTCTTTCAGGCACACTCAATAAAATTAAGTATGGGGAATAGTATATAGTGTGCTCTTTCAGGCACACTCAATAATAATAAAATTAAGTATGGGGAATAGTATATAGTGTGCTCTTTCAGGCACACTCAATAATAAGTATGGTGGATAGTATATAGTGTGCTCTTTCAGGCACACTCAATAATAAGTATGGTGGATAGTATATAGTGTGCTCTTTCAGGCACACTCAACTAGAAAACTGCATTTCCTGCGGAAAGTGCGGTGTGGGTGCCCTCTGCCGCCCGTTGCTGCCCGTTGCTGCCCGTTGCTGCATGTCATTTCCCCGTCTCTCTCTCCCCACATTTCTGTCACTCTTCAGCTGTCTCTATACTATAAAGCTTGAAAAGGCCATAAAAGATATATCTTAAAATTGTGAAATTAGCTGAAAAAAGTAGAATGGTATAACAAAGTGTAAAATTAGCTGAAAAAAAGTACAATAATATAATAAAGTGTGAAATTAGCTGAAAAAAAGTAGAATGGTATAAGAAAGTGTGAAATTAGCTGAAAAAAGTAGAATAGTATAAGAAAGTGTGAAATTAGCTGAAAAAAGTAGAATAGCATAAGGAAGTGTGAAATTAGCTGAAAAAAGTACAATAGCATAAGAAAGTGTGAAATTAGCTGAAAAAAGTAGAATAGCATAAGGAAGTGTGAAATTAGCTGAAAAAAGTACAATAGTATAAGAAAGTGTGAAATTAGCTGAAAAAAGTAGAATGGTATAAGAAAGTGTGAAATTAGCTGAAAAAAGTAGAATGGTATAAGAAAGTGTAAAATTAGCTGAAAAAAGTAGACTGGTATAACAAAGTAGCTGAAAAAGTAGAATGGTATAAGGATGTATAGTATAAATATTTGTTGAAGGTTTGTAGAAAGATTTGAAGTTTGTACAATTTATTTAAATGGGATAAAATTGTAGAAAAAGTTGAATATGTAAAATATGAATAGTAGAAATTACTAAAATAATTGTAGTAATGTCCTAAATGAGCTGAATCTAGTGATATAATTTTTATTTCTGTAGTACAAAATCTGTGTCCGTTAAGGAGAGAGTTTTACAAAGTCTTTTATTTTGAAGGGACTCTTATTTTGAAGGGACTCTTATTTTGAAAGCCTTTGATCTGTCTGTCTGTCTGTCTGTCAAAGAGAGTTTTTCAAAGTCTTTTATTTTGAAGGGACTCTTATTTTGAAAGCCTTTTGTCTTGTCTGTGTGTGTGTGTGTGTGTGTGTGTGTGTGTGTGTCTGCGAGAGAGAAGGATAAAATGGCCGACATTAAAAATGTAGCCTTGATAGTCATTGATTAAGATAGCCCCTCCCCCCTCTCCTCCTTCAGACAGGCTTGAGGTTGCCAAGCAACCAGGGCCAACTGCCCTAATCAGCAGAGCAGTTAGGTGCACCTGTTAGAATGTCAGTTGGCAATGCCCAGAGAGACACACAGAGAAAATCTTCAAATGAACTCCCTCGAAGAGGTGGCAAAAAATGCCATAAGGTGTGCCACAAACCAAAATCCGAAAGTACCATCAGTAAGCTCGTCTCGTGGACCATGTCTGGGCAGATTTTCAGGCGAAAATTGGATAAAATTTGGCCTTCGTGGTGATACAAAGAACAGGTGCTCCCTGCTCCTTTTGGAAATTTCTCCTCTCCCGTTAACATGGGAGGAGATGGGGCCGTGGATCGGTGTTGCTGCCGCATCTTTGTGTCTCACGCCAAAACTATAAAGCCGACAGCTTCAGCAGTGTTATCACTGCGACCACCACAAATTTTCCTACATTTCTAGCTATAAAATTATTTCTGTAGAGAGACATTTGTGGCCTCAATCGCAGTTTACAATTTTTTTTTTTGACGAATTTCTCTCTCTCTCTGCCCTCTAGCGATGACATCACCCACTCTAGGTCTGGGACATTCTACCAATACACACCCATTATAAATGCAGAATTTGAGTAAAAACCTGCTCAACTTTGAGCCTTGATAGTTTAAAAACGGTTTAAAAAAGTTTAAAAAGATTTTTAAAAGAGTTAAATACGAGTTTAATAGTTTAAGATCTTGTGTACAATTTGTAATTTGAATGAAGTCTGTAGTAGTAGTAGAAGTAGTTTAAAATGTAGAATGTTTGTAGAAGGTTTGTAGAAAGATTTGAAGTTAGTACAATGCATTTCAAATGGTACAAAAAATTGTAGAAAAAGTTAAATAATTTGAAAATTATTAATAGTAGAAATGTGAAAAGTAATAGCCATCATGTCCTAAATGAGCTGAATCTAGTGATATAAGTTTTATTTTTGTAGGACAAAATTTGTAGGAGTAGTTATGCGGCGAAAAACGTACGGAAGAAAAATAATAAAGATTTGAAGAACAATAGTGTGGTCGCCCTCTGGGCACCCACACCAATAAGCGCGGGGAATAACATATAGTGTGCTCTTTCAGGCACACTCAATAAGCCCGAGGAATAGTATATAGTGTGCTCTTTCAGGCACACTCAATTAAGTATGGGGAATAGTATATAGTGTGCTCTTTCAGGCACACTCAATAAGCCCGAGCAATAGTATATAGTGTGCTCTTTCAGGCACACTCAATAAGAATAATAAGTATGGGGAATAGTATATAGTGTGCTCTTTCAGGCACACTCAATAATAATAATAATAATAAAGATTTGAAGAACAATAGTGTGGTCGCCCTCTGGGCACCCACACCAATAATAATAATAATAATAAAGATTTGAAGAACAATAGTGTGGTCGCCCTCTGGGCACCCACACCAATAATAATAATAATAATAATAATAAAGATTTGAAGAACAATAGTGTGGCCCCCCTGGGCACCCACACCAATAAGTATGGTGGATAGTATATAGTGTGCTCTTTCAGGCACACTCAATAATAAAGATTTGAATAACAATAGTGTGGTCGCCCTCTGGGCACCCACACCAATAAGCCCGGTGGATAGTATATAGTGTGCTCTTTCAGGCACACTCAATAATAATAAGAATAATAAGTATGGTGGATAGTATATAGTGTGCTCTTTCAGGCACACTCAATTACACAGGAGTCAGAACAGTCACGGAATTCAAACTGCGCGGCGGTTCTGCACGGCGGTGCAGTTTGTTTGTTTTTTTCTTCCGCGGGGATTAATTTGTGATGGAACAACGCAACTAAAGAACACGTAAGTAAAATTATCGTTTTGAGAGATGTCTGCATGTCTAAAGAATTAGTTCCAGTGTGATAGTAAACAAAGCTTTCTTGAAGGTTTGTACTAACGTTATGTTATGTTTACATAGGTCTGCTATGTATGTCAGGTTAAATTTAACGCGTCTTTTCTGCAGTTTGTGTCGCCCTTGCTTAAAAGGTGAAAGTTAGTTTTTTTTAAACTTTATAAAATGTGGTAATTTTGCTAAATGTTAACCAGGGAGTTGTCTTTTGTCACATTGTGTATGTAGTGTTGAACATTAGCTTGCTAACCTTGAAGTATGTCGAGGTTGGGTGCAAGCAGACATTTTGAAGGTATGGAGCTAACGGCTCATTTTTACCAGAGGTACAATGTTGTATCTGCTAATGCTAACGTAACTGTCAAGATGGCTGTTACCACTTTTAAATGTGTAGTGGCATTGTGTGAATGTCAGCGTTAAGACAGTAAAGAACTGATTGCTCACTTGAAGGAGCATATTGTAGAAGGAAGTTGTCCAGTGAGAGGATGCAAAAATTATTCTTATTATTCTTCAAGTCTTCATTTACCGCACATATGTCCCAGAAGCACAGAGGTTTTTCAGTCAGTAGTGTAAGTGACATGTACAGAGAATCTGCTTCTCATCTGTCAACATCTGCTCCACCTGAGTCAGGTGACTTTGTCCCTCACTATGATGCAGGTCCAGCAACAGGCGCAGATGAAGCTGATTTGGACATATCTGAAAATTTCAGTGATCTTTATCTTAGAAACGTGAGTTTGCAGGGCCAGTTCCTTCTGCCTGCTTCAACTGTACAGAACGTTGTTGAGGAGATGCAAAACATACATGAGTTGGGTCACACATGTACTTTGAGTAAACTTAATTCACTGCTAAAAAATGACACATCATTATCAGATGAGGACATAATCCTTTTATGATCTTTTTTTACCTGTTTGCTGCATGTCATACAGGGCCAATGCAAACAGCGTTCAAAGAAAAATTCAACTATGTGGAGCCTAAGAAAATGTTTTTAAGAAGAGATGAGAACAGGATAGATAGGTTTGTCTATTGTGCCTATTGTAGAGTTTGAAATGTTTGTTAGAATCTGATCTGTGGCAGAACTGTGTGTCAGGAGAGCACTCACTCGAGTCTTCATCAGATGTTCTAAGACATTAGTCAGTAGACATTAACTGTCTTGGACTGTCATTCTGGGGTTAATTGTGCTTTATTCGCCTCAATCCAAGATATTTTAGAGACCACTGAGGATTTCCACTTCATTCAGGAAGCTGATCTGCTTTCAACACTGAGATCGATTCAAGCAAGAAGATTGGTAGCTGCCTGGAAACAAACCAGTAAGTAATTTTGACAACCTTTTTTGAAGTAGGTCTGTAACCAAAGATAAAACATAATTTTAAATACATTTTGTTGATTCCACTCTTTACAGCACAAACCAATGAAGGCCATAGCCAGTCGGCATTGTCTTCTCCATCTTCCTCAACATGCTCTTCAGTCAGTCTCTCCCCGTCGTCCACCCGCTGGATTACTTCTGCAGACTGGGTTTACGACTTCCAGATCCCATGGACGAAGTTTCCTGAAGGCTTGATGCAGTGTTTAAAAAGCAAAAGAGTTCTTCGAGCTGTCATAAAGCTGGAAATTCTGAGAGGACAGTTGGAGGACTGCTCAGAAGATGTTGGTGGGTGGACATGGAAGCACAGAGGATAGAAGACAATGCATGTTCTCCGCTTGGTGGAAAGATGGACCAGATGAGAGCTGATCCCACTGGTTCTGCACCATGTTCGGACGGGATCCACAATACTGACTGATGAGTGGCGGGCCTACTGTCAGGCTCTGCCTGAATTTGGATACAAGCATTATACAGTCAACCACAGTGTGGAGTATGTCAATGCTGATACAGGCTGCCACACTCACATCAGTACATTGAGAGGGCCTGGAGGAGTTACAAGGAGACCATCGGGAGACTCCGGGGGAATCGCACCGAGGATCTACTAAGAGATCACCTGATTATGATTGAGTGGAATGAATGGCTGGGTAAAAAACACTATAATGGTCCATTGGGACGCCTACTCCATGATTTTGCAAAGCAATACAAATAGACAAATAAATGATGCCAAGAAGGCAACACATTGACATTCCAGGGTGTGTGATTGTATCTACCCCGGTAACACGACTCACGCTTCTTAATGATGTCCACAACGATTTTAATCTCTCAACGAAGTTACAGAACACAGTGAAAACTGTAGCAAAATAAACACATTTCATATACATCATTCTCAGATTATTTTCTTACACAAAGGTACAAAAATGTCATCATTCAGAATAATTACCGTGTACGCCTGCTTAACCAGTAGTAGACAGTCCTCTCGTCTCTTTCTCAGACAGGAAGTAACCTTTCAAAATAATGGTTTCTTAAACATTTCAACAATATAACCAAAGAACCCTGAATTAAACTGCAGGAAGTTTTCCATAAATGTGTATAACATAATAAAGAAAACACGATCAGAAATAAAGTGTGACAATATCACCCTAACTTCTGGTGTTGCCATGGTAACACATGGCTGTATTGCTGGCGTCAGCTACACTCCCACCAATTACCTTGATTAATACAAATGAAGTTGTGAAATACACTGACACTCTTCATTTAATAATTAATGGTAATTCCATAGCACTGGTCTTTGTTTCCTTAACACTCTGACATTTGAAAACCGTATGATTTTCCACAACAAATGAAGATAAACAATATAATTCACCTCTCAACACATAAAGAATACCCACTTGAAAATGAACTTCAGTATAATGACCACCTTTAGTTTAAAAAGGAGACATTTAATCAATGGCTGGCCTTTTCCCCCTTACTAGCTACTCTTCACTAGAACCACTAACTTCTGAACAGGTCTTTGAATGATGGATGGCTGCTTGAAGCAGCCATCCATCATTCAGCGCTCTGGAGCATCCATCATTTCCTAACTTCCGTTCTCCAACTTGTACTGTCACTTTCCGTACCAGTCCATCATCATCCTCACGTGCTTCAACATCTTTAGCAAGTTTCCATTCATTGCGAGGGACGCCCTCCTCGTTGATGATCACAATGTCACCCACATCCACATTACGCCTTGGTGCATGCCATCGTTGTCGTAGAGCAATGTTTGACAGGTATTCCTGCCTCCATCTGTGCCAAAATTGTTCAGACAGATATTGAACCCTTCTCCATCGTTTTTTAGCATACAGGTCTTCCTTGCTGAACTTTCCCGGTGGGGGAAGTGGAACAGAAGATTTCATTGTGATCAAATGATTTGGTGTGAGTGGCTCCAAACTTGTGGGATCGTTGATGTTGTCGACGGTGAGAGGACGGTTGTTCACAATGCACATAGCTTCATAAAGGAATGTCCTTAAGGAAGTATCGTCCAATCTTCCAGCACTGTTGGCAAGGACTGTGCTCAATACGCTTCTCACCGTTCTGATTTGGCCTTCCCACACGCCTCCGCTGTGGCTTGAGTGTGGTGTGTTCATCTGGAAGTCGCACTGATATTCGCCAGGTATGCAGCCACTCTTTGCTTATTGAGTTCTTTCAGAGCCTTTGCCATTTCATTTTTCGCTCCTGCAAAGTTAGTACCCTGGTCCAGTCTAATGTGTCTTAACAGTTCCACGGATGGCGATAAAGTATCGCAAGGCATTGATGAGCGCATCTGTCGTCATATCCTCCAACATCTCTATGTGCACTGCCCTGGAACAAAGACATGTGAAGAGGAGGCCATACCGTTTTTGTTCTTTACGGCCCTGCTTGGTGTGGAAGGGACCGAAGCAGTCCATGCCACAGTAGGTGAACGGTGGTGTGGGTTCAACATGGTCACTCGGTAAGTCCGCCATCCGTTGTTCCTCTGGCGGTGCACGCACCCTCCTGCACCGTACACACTGCCTGATGTATTGGGCTACAGCTTTACTTCCACCAACTATCCAGTAACCGTTGGCTCTTAGTTCATTGAGAGTTTGTCCTCTGCCTTGGTGTTGTATTTTGTCATGATGATGTGCAATGAGGAGGTTTGTGACAGCGCCATCTTTAGGGAGGATTACTGGGTGTCTCAACTCAAGAGGTGCAGATGCCTTTCTCAGTCTTCCTCCCACCCTCAATATACCATCTTGGATGAACGGGTCAAGCTGATAGAGTTGGTGGTTGCAAGGCAGCTTTCCTGATTTCATGTTGAGCATGTTCAACTCCTCTTGGAAGGCATCCTGTTGTGCAAGCTTGACAATAGTCAGTGCGGCTTGCCTTCTCTCTTCCACATTTAATGGTTCGGTTGTCTTGATTCTCTTAGCCAATCGCTGAATACGACCAATGACCCTGACCGCTGTAGGCCATCTTGAGAACCGTAACAGGTGTCCTAGGATGTCAAATTGCTTTGCAGCCTCAGTTTTCAGCACCTGGGTAATCTTCACCTCCGGATCTCCCACCAACAGCTCTGATGTGACCTGGTTTGTGGCTATCTCCTTTTCCCATAAAAATTTAGGACCAGAGAGCCAGTTTGAGTCGATGAGGTCAGCCACCTTGAGACCTCTGGAGGCGTGGTCGGCGGGATTCTCTCCTGTATTGACATAATGCCATTGTCTTATGTCAGTGGTTTCTCGAATTCTCTGGACTCGGTTCGCAACAAAGACATGAAACCTTCGTGCATCATTATTGATGTAACCGAGAACCACTTTAGAATCAGTCCAATAATACTCCTCATCGATCTTGAGCTCTAGCTCCTCCCTTAACATGTTGCTTACGGCTGCTGAGGTTACTGCGGCAGTTATCTCCAACCTCGGTATGGTGACTATTTTGGTTGGTGCGACTCTCGCTTTGCCCATTACCAAGGAGCAGTGCACTTTCTCTGTGCTCAAAAACCTGATGTAAGAGCACTGTCCATATCCTTGACTGCTCGCATCAGAAAAATTATGCAGTTCAACTCTCTGGACCTCATCAAAGCTGTCAGGTATGAAGCACTTTGGTATCTCTATCTTCTCAAGGTTTTCTAAATCCTTCATCCAAGCCTCCCACCTTAGCTTCAAATCCCTAGGTAGTGGTTAATCCCACCCCGTACCTCTCTGACACATCTCCTGCAGCACTCTCTTCCCTTCAAGGATGAATGGCGCTAAAAACCCTAAAGGATCGTACAAGGAGGCCACGACAGAGAGGATACCTCGTCGTGTTGCTGGTTTCTCATCAAGAGTCACTTTGAAGGAGAAGCTGTCGCTTTCTGTGTTCCTTTTTATACCAAGCACCCTGTGCATTGGTAAGTTATCATGGTTGAGATCAACATCTTTGCTGACATGGAACCTGTGGAACATTTTTTCCACATCACACATGACTGCGATGGGATGTTTACAGAAACGGCAAAGTACAGCTATGAGGCCATTTGTAAGGTCGGGTCCTGTTAGCAGATGATCATTCAATGAGGTGCCTTCGTACTTTGCAGAACAGTCGAAAACCACCCGAATCTTGTCTGGTTTCCTCGGGTGGTAAACCCCTTGATGTGGGATATACCAGGCTTTCCCACGCTCTGGATGAGTGTCTACCTTCTCTGCATCACCATCCTTGAAAACACCTTCCATAAACCTCACATAGTCATTTTTGAACTTGGGATCTCTGTCCAGCTTCCTTTTGAGGTGCTTCAGCCGAGCCAGAGCCAGCTTCTTATTGTCTGGGAGGTGAGGACGTACTTTAGAGGGAAGAGGCATCTCAAGGTTGCCATGCTCATTTTGCTGAATTCCTCCTTTTAGGATCTGCAGGAAGCAAATATCTTCTTGAGATATGCTTTTGTCACCTGATTTTGTGTCTGCAAAGTCAGACTCAAGAGCCTTAATGACAGAAGATGGTGTTAAAGGTGGTAGCTCTCTGACAGAAACTCAATAACAGAGACCAGTCACATCTGTAGCATTCACCTGCTGTGGCGCACTTCCCACGATGCTCCAACCAAGATCAGTTTTAATGGCGTAGGGCTCATAGTCACCCCCAGTGATGACCTTTCTTGGAATTAGCGCTCTGGAGCAGTCATAGCCAATCAATAATCCAACACCACAGTCCATTAATGGGGGTATCTCATGGGCTATGTTGACGAGATGCTTCCATTTTTTGGCTGTTTGGCAGGTGGGGATATGTGCGCGGTCAAGAGGAATGAAGTCTCTCGTGTAAGCTGGAGGTAAGCTGGAGGAAATGTTTGAGGAGAGACCTCTGACTGTAAGGTCACATACTCTTTGGCTCTTCACAATTGAATCTTTCCCCATCATGGTGGAGAGCTTCAGTTTTACTGGCTGCATTGCTGCCTGAAGCTTTTCGCACACCTCTTGATCCACAAATGTGTGACTGCTTTGTGTGTCCAGTAGGGCGTATACTAGGGTTTCATTATCAGGAGCATTAGGTGCTAAAATCCACACTGGCACAACCATAGATGTGCTCCCACCTTCTCCTCCATTCACGCAGCAAGATAATGAGGCTGTACTTTCTTCAACTGCACTTTGCTTTGATTCTGCTGGGGAACGATCTTCATGCAGTGGAGTTGGGTGCGACTTTCTGCAGATGCCACACATGGCTCTGTTTCTACAGTCTTTAGAATTGTGACCTTTTCTCAGACATGCAAAACACAGCTTATTTTCATGTATGTATTTTTTCTTCTCTTCTACAGGCATTTCTATTAGCTTTTTGCATCTATGAATGGAGTGATTTTCTCCACAGCAATTACACTTGGTTACGTTTGAGTTTTGTGATGGTATGCTCCATTTCTTTGGTTTTTCCGTATCTCTTGTCTGGATTTCATCGAGGTCTGGTTTGGATGTGGAGCATGATGAAACTGGAGCCTTCACATTTGTGGCAAATGTGTTTGCTTTTGAGCGCTTCACTTCTCTTACAGGTGTCTCTGCAGAGTGCCTTAAAGCATGAAGGGATGACACCGGATTACATGCAATACGTGCCTCTTTAGCTATGAATGAAGCAAACTCCTGAAAGTTTGGATAGTCTTGGCCTCGATCCAGCTGCTCTGTGACATAACGGTTCCATCTGGATGTCACCCAATCGGGAAGCTTGACCAGCATTTTCTGGTTCTCCTCACAGTCATTCAGAACCTGTAAACCATTTATGTGAGACATGGCATTGCTACATGTTTGCAGGAAATCACTGAATTCTCTCAGTTTGACATACTCTTTTCCACCAATCCATGGCCACATATTTAGCTTCTCTCTGAAGGCCCGTTGCACTACAAAGGAATGGCCATATCTTGCGTTCAACCTATTCCATGCTTGTTGATAGGCTTCTTCATCTTTTCTGTAGAAGCTGCCCTCAAGAAAGGATTTAGCTTCTCCTGCTATGTACCTTTGCAGGTAGAACAGCTTATCTGCAGGGCTGGAGCATCGTCTCTCTATAAGAGCTTTAAAGCTCATGCTCCTTTCTGTGAACTTAAGAGGATCACCTGAGAATATAGTAGGTTCTGGGATTGGAAGGCAAGTGAGAGCTAATGATTCTTGCAGTGCCTGGACCAAGGATGTCTCACTTTTCACAGCTTGCTGTTCCTGACCTGGGATGGAGTGAGTGAATGGGTTTGTACCATTAACTTGCTTGCATACAGGGCTGCATGATCCATCCCTTTCTTTTGTCTCTTCTTCAGTGTAAACATTTAGTTTTGCTTGAATAACATGAATGTCTCTCTGATTTTCAAGTTTTTTCAGCTGCTGACGTTGAGCTTCAATAGCAGCTTCCATATCAATTTCAGCTTTCTTTGCTGCCAACTGAGCAGCGGTTTCTGCCCTCTTAGCTGAAATGCTAGGTGATTCTGAGAGATGCTCCGAATGGTGACAGCTGCGTGCGGTAACTCTGGAGGCTGCGGATCCATATATGGACCTAGCATATTCATTGTCAAGTAGCATGCATAACCTTGCTCTCTCTGCCTCAGCATCAAACTCGCCTCCTCCTTCAGTGAGGCGCACTCGCATCAATTGCAGTAAGTCTGCTGTCACCGCTGAGCATGCATCAACTTTTCTACGGATTTCTTGACTTGGTATGGCTTGGAGTCGGATGCTATCATACAGCTCCTTTAACTCAGAGTCAAGCTTCTCAGCCTCGTCCATCATGTCATACATGTCGCCTTCAGAGCACTCTTGCTTCAACCTTGTGTGAGTCCCTCTTACATTATTTTTCCATTTCTCGTATGTTGCTTTAAACTTATTCTCCTTTTGAATTAACTCTTGCTCTTTCAGTTCTTGCATTTTAGGTGTTAACTGTCTTTCACGAGAGGATTTTCTGATTTTACCCTCATCTAGCTTCCCTGCATCTTGCCCTTGTAACATGACATCAGACTGACTATCACCATTTTGAAACATTTTGAACCTTCAAGAATTATCACAGGGAAGAAGCAAGTTAAGTAAGATAAGTTACAAGGATATGATGGCTATAATTAGCAGTGAATAACCAAATTACACAACATGACACCCTTGACACTTATTTAGGACTCGACATGAAATTTTCCAACCATAGAAAAAGCCCTTTCAGCAGAACAACACAATAGGAGTTATCCAAGCATTTGAATGTTCAGAATCCCTTTAATATCTTGTTTGTTATGATCAACAGTATCTTTGTTCTATCCATCACCTTCCTGAGGCATAGTAGTTGCACAGTTTAACCCGAGGACTCACGTTGTAGCCTGAAGCTGCTCCTCTGAGTGTCCGCTGCGACCTGTAGCTTGCTGTAGGATGTGAAGCACCGATGCCGCCACTCCTCGTAGTTCGTTGCGTGATGTACACACCACCGCTCGTCTTGGCGCGTAGCTTGTTGCAGGATGTAGACACCGCCGCTCGTGGTAGCCCGTAGCTTGTTGCAGGATGTAGACACCGCCGCTCGTGGTAGCTTGTAGCTTGTTGCAGGATGTAGACACCGCCTCCCGTAGTAGCCCGTGATGGATTAGGTCACGTTTTCACTGTATCTACCCCGGTAACACGACTCACGCTTCTTACTGATGTCCACAACGATTTTAATCTCTCAACGAAGTTACAGAACACAGTGAAAACTGTAGCAAAATAAACACATTTCATATACATCATTCTCAGATTATTTTCTTACACAAAGGTACAAAAATGTCATCATTCAGAATAATTACCGTGTACGCCTGCTTAACCAGTAGTAGACAGTCCTCTCGTCTCTTTCTCTCTCCCTCTTCTCACTCAAACTTACGCTGCGATTTACGTTACTCAGACAGGAAGTAACCTTTCAAAATAATGGTTTCTTAAACATTTCAACAATATAACCAAAGAACCCTGAATTAAACTGCAGGAAGTTTTCCATAAATGTGTATAACATAATAAAGAAAACACGATCAGAAATAAAGTGTGACAATATCACCCTAACTTCTGGTGTTGCCATGGTAACACATGGCTGTATTGCTGGCGTCAGCTACAGTAATGTTGTTCATTGCTTTGTTGTTTATTGTTAATTCGTGGAAATATGGGGTGAGTAGACAATGAAATATTTAATTTTCAAGTGCAGTGTGCCTGAATATTGTATTATCAATTCATTTTAAAATTAAGTTGTCATTATTGTGTTGTAATCCCACCATTCCCGTCTACCACCATGTTTATCTGTGGTTCAGTGTTGCATGTTATTGACTCTCTGTTCATAAATGTGTTCAATACGATGATCAGACCCTATTCTTTTATCAATGCAAAATAATCACTCTGTTATAGATCACCATTAAAAGAAGTCAAATAAATGTTACTTGATGGTTTACAAACAGCTTATTAATCATTAAATAATTATTATAAACATCAGTCGCAACTTTACAATAACCATCTAAGTAATATTTATAGATGGTTTATAAGCCAATTATTAACCATTTACAAAGTATTACAAACATCAGTCGCAACTTTACAATAACCATCTAAGTAATGTTTGTAGATGGTTTATAAACCAAATATTAACCATTTACAATGTGCTACAAATAGGTCTACATATTGTTTTACAAACAATTAAAGGTATATAAAACATTTGGAAATCTTTAACAAATGCTTAATATAGTGTTAAAAATGTTATGAGTGCAACTATTACCTGTTAATAGTTCATTAATAATTATTATAATTTCATTGTTTGTTAATGGTAAAGTGACTATTAACTTAAAATTAATATATTATCTATTTACATTTGTAAATGGTCTATATACCATTTATAAATGATGGTTATTCTAAAGTGTTACCGACTTTTTTAATTATTTTTTTTTTTAGACAGTTTGGCAATAATGCCATTTTTTGATGGTTGGCAGCAGGTCCGGTACGGCCGGAACCGGAGATGCAATCTGGACTGGGACCGAGGCGGCGGGACGTACTGTTGGATGGACCGCGCACCACCCGTTTCCTTCGGGAGACGGGCTCCGTTCCCTCCTCCCAACCCATAACCCCAAACACTAAGTGTTGGACCAAAAACATGTCACCAGAAAACACTACCAATGGACTTCAAATGACCTGAAACGTGCTCCTAACACTATTCTGGAGGAAGGATTTTGGCCTCCACACTTTTTCGTTTATAACTCCGGAACCGTAAGTCGTAGAGACTTGGAACCACCATCCGTCAGACATAATTCGACCACGCTGAACACGCAGGACTTGTCTCGGTTCCCGAGATACAACCAAAACAAAGTCATTTCCTTGACTTGGGTGGACTCGTTGGAAAGATCTCATCGAGTATTATTCAGTTAAGTTGGTTTCATCTTTCTACCACTTTCCTATCAAAAGTTATTAAGTTTTCAGAGGATCGGGCATGCCCGATCGGTGCTATCTTCCCCTTAACCTTACGCCGTCCAGGGTCGCAATCTAAACCCCATAACTAAAATAAAGCCCAAATCATGAAAGAAATCAAGAAAATTGACTAAACAAATTTCTGACATGAAAGTAAATTATCTGTGATCATGTTACATTTTACTTTATTGATACATACAGACAGTTTGGATAATTGTTTACACATATAAGTATATGGGCACATGTGTGTATGTATAAGCATTGCAAAAATCTGACATGTTGTATCAAACGGATGCAGAAAAACTAGTCCACGCATTTGTTACTTCTAGGCTGGACTATTGTAACTCTTTGTTATCAGGCTGCTCCAATAAGTCTCTTAGGACTTTGCAGCTAATTCAGAATGCTGCTGCATGTGTTCTGACAGGAACCAAGGTCAAGATTACATCACATTTTTATATTTCCCCAATGAAGTCGTCCCCAAAGTCGATCATTTGTCTCAGCGCACTCAGGATCAGAACGTCAACATCATCACTGGTTTCAATTTCTTCACTGTAGTTCTTAACAGGAAATACACAGTTCATTGGGACTCCCACTGTCGAGCTAAACTCTTTCATCTGTAAGTTATAGAAAAAACAGTTTTTTTAGTTGATTAATCATGTTTTTGTGCTCATATACCAAAAGGATTTGGACTATGAAGCTAATTGAAAATGATTTCTGTACGGGCAGAACTGACCAACATCTTCAGGTCTTTGCTCTTATACACATTCTTCAGGTCCTTTTCAGTTTCTGGGCAGGCTCCATCGATGTTGGTCATGATTATCATTTGGGGAATGCCTGCAAACATAATCACGTTATTTTGAGCTAATCTTTTTAAGACATTTATAGAGTCCAACGCACAAATTACACGTCTACTAGATATATTAGTTTAAGTTTTAAGTCTTTATTAATCAAGTGAAATTACTCGTCCGCATTTAACCCATCCAGTTTGGCACCTGTTGGAACACACATGCACAAGGTCACACACAGATGCCGTATTCACTGGAGCAGGGAGCAGATGTTTTCAGCAGAGAGAGCGGGAACCGAACCGCCAACCTTCAGGTTATTGAACAACCCACTCTACCACTGAGCCACCCTGTCATCTATCTGTCTCTATCTCACTGTATTTATCTATTTATCCCCCTGTCTCTCTCTATCTGCCCCCCTCTCTCTATCAAATACAAAAGTTGATGACAGAAATGCTCTTTTAAGAACATAACTACAGTCATAGTCTAAAATAATGATGACCTATGTAATGAAGAATTGCTGGTGTTGAAATAAGTTTTAACATCATTCAGCTTTGTGATTTCAGTGTTGACCCAGAATGAAGATCAAGTTAACCTGAAACCATGTATAGCAAGTGGCCATAGTAACATATACTTCTGTAAACTCTGATACAACAAACATTTTTCAAGATTTCCCAGAATTCAGACTTAACAGATTTGGCTGAATCACTGATGCTCTACTGTGTAACAACATCCTCATATTATATTTATATGATACTCTTACCCATGTCACTGGCTACCTCTCTGATGTGTGCCATCTTCTGCAGAACTGGTTTCTTGATTTCTGATACATTAGCAGACAGCACACAAACCAGAACATGAACCTTGTCATCTGGAGACGGGTTGGGGTTGTAGCCTGAATCAGTCTCTGACAGTGAAGATGCAGGATTAAACTGGAAAACAATGTAGAACACAATTAAATTATAACTTGAATGTAAACTGTCTTTGAATACTTAGGTAATGATAACATATATTCATTTGTGTATTAAAGTATGTTGGTCATTGTTTATAGTACAATTACCACTACAATGGCTTTGTTGAAGGTCTTTACTTAAAAAACATAATACATTTTGCGGCCTGTCTATCAATGAAGCAGCAGGTCTACTTCACAATATTTGGTCCAAGAGAGAAAGTGAGCACCAGTTGCAGGGCTAGCTAAGTCAACAAGGCAAAGCTTGAAAGGCTTGGAAAAGAAAAAGGATGAATGCAACAAAGGGGAGGCAGGGCTCATGGGTTTGGACGAAGAGTTATTTCCCATCAGATGAAGAGAGCACATAATCCACTGATTAGACTGCAGTAAGTAATATAGAAATATATACAGTATATAAATAGCAATAGAATGTTGACTGATTTACATCTGTTGTTGCATTGAGTATTGGCCTGTATCTGGCATCCCATAGTGTTTGTATGTTGTCAGCCCATATGAAATAATGAGTAGTAATACTTGGCCTCTAAGGCAGGGGTCTTCAACCTTTTTGAGCCCTCTTAGACGAGAGACAAACAGAACAGATACCCCCCACATGTTTCACATTTTAAGCCTGGCTTATAATAACTTTTATATTTACTTTATTCAACCTTATTAACATATTTATATGCTGGGTTATTAACCTATATGTGTTTATGATTGATAAAACATTCAGGCATAATGTAATCACTTATAAATAGTAATAGTTTTTGTCAAAAGTAGCTTTTTATTGCATATCAATGCTTGCAGTTTACTCATGATCATTTTTTTTATTTTTTTATTCTCACAAATTATTTTGGTGAAAATTGTCAATTATGACAAGAATTGGTGGACCCCTGCAGTACCTTTGTGGACCCCCTAGGGGTCATCTTGCTCATCTAAACAATCTTGTTTATTATATGATACTGTACAGCCGCTTGATGAATATAGTCTTTGGCCAACACAAAGGAAGCAATATGAATGGATGAAGACACGTATATGAACACATTCTGATTCTGAAATTTTCTGTATTAAACAGACCAGAATCCTTCTTTAACCTGAACCAAGAGCTGCGAGAGTCCAAAAAAACCCACTTCGGTTGATCTCATGGTGGAAAACTAATGTTGTCAGTAAACATTGCACTGATACATTCAGTTGCGACATGTCAGATCTGTTATTTAACATGTTTCCTTTGAAATGTATTTGATGTTGTTAATAAAGTTTAATAATGTGAAAGTTGTACCTTGTAACCCTCCATCACATGTCCCTTCAAGGCCAGTTCGATGTCTTGAGGACGAGCTCCAGAGCCTGCCTCTTCCTCCAGACCCATGATGTCATTGAAGAGGAAAGGATAAAATGATGTTGTCCTTCCTTTTCTGATTTTATGAGTTTCATACTGTAAAACAAAATATTTGTTTTAATGGCAATGTCATCTAAAAGGATGTATGGTTCTGCAGTGAACTTTCTGACATCACTGAATGCATTGTATGAATCCTCTTTATTATTTCATGTTCATCTCAGATTCTGGATCAGTTTGGGATAAATTAAAGTATTGTGGTGGAGTTTGTTCCTATAACAGCAAAGTGGTTTGAATTCAGTACAGCTCTGACAACAACAGCAATTGTCTTCTACATATTAACTGCATAGCACTTTGAGTGGTCTGAAGACTAGAAAGGCACTATATAAGTACAGTCCATTTATATTTACTTGTGTGGCTTTGTTTTTGATGTTATGTCATTTTCTTAGCCAACACTATTTTTATTGCTCTTTCTAGCCTGCACTGTGGCTACTAGTGTATCCACACTAATGTCAGACCCACCCTGAGTCATTTTTTTCTGGAACCAGGTGTACCTGTGCAGCTAAATCATTTATCACATTACACTTTATCACTTAAGATATTAGGATTTGCTAGGTTTGTCTACTTGCGTGGATTCACACAGGATCAGGCGTTCCAGAAAAAACTGAGATTATTCCATTAATTTTAGTGGAGGGTCATGCGTTTCCGCACCGGCAGTCCGCAACGCTGGGGTTGCCTAAAAAAAACGCATGAGAATGAGAGAGAGAGAGCACGCTTTGATCGAGAGACATAGAGTAACAATAACAGTGAGCGAGCGCTGGGCTCAATAAAGCTGTTATTAATCAGAGAAATAAATTGTTATTTCCTGATTGGTTCACAGCGGTTACACTCAGCAGGTATAGACACGCCCACGGCAACCCAGCTAGCAGAAAACAGAACAGTGAGACAGAGAGAGAGTTCCACCAGTGGGCGTGGCTTCAGCACCTCCAGCGGACATGCCCCCACAGTCCTGAAGCTGAGAGTACTGCTCATTTTTACCTGATTTTGATACCTAATTTAATAAACTTGTTGATATTTTTAATCATTTCAATTTGGCTGGATGGTTAATAACTTATAACTCGTCGGAGTTTAATTTTTTTAAACCGTCAGCTGGCTCTAACCAGTTTTTTGGACTTCACGCACTGACACTTTCTTGCTGTATTTCATAAAAAGAAAATAATAATAAAGGTAGTAGTGGTATAAATAATATTACAAATTAAGCTACCATACCAGTTAAAACCCCGCCCATTTCAAGATGCATATTCTTTGCAAACTGTTAATTTAAATGGCCAAATTGACGGGACAAAAGTTTTTTGTATGGATTACAATTCCTAAGTTCATCACCGTTGATTTTAATTTTTTTGCTGATGATTGATGCAAATGTAAAGTTTTCTTACTTTTTTGGTGAAACTTTTGTCAGAGGTGATTGCACTGGCCAAAGCAGGAGTCGTCATTTTTCCTCGTAGGACGTTGCTGACAGAATTGATGAAGCTGGATTTTCCAGCTCCGACCGGTCCGTACAGAAGAATTCGAAGATGTTTGATGTTTTCATTTTCAGGGTTATATTCCTGCACATACTTGAGATTCTTTGCTTTGTCTCTGTAAAGATTACAGATTACATTTGATTTTAGATTAAAATATAAACCCCATAAACAAAATGAAACATATCTCCAACTTCTTCCCTGGAGTTTTTGCTGATGCCACTGGAGTGTTTTTGTGTAACAGAAAAGTTGAAATATAAGAAACACACATTTCAGTAAACTCACCCCCATGATATTCTTCTCCATGGTTCACTGAAAGCTGCAGAGAAAATGGCGTAATTATTTAAAAATAAGCAAATTAGAGCTGAGTAAACTGTTGAATAGACAGATCATAAATCACATATCACTCTTCATGAATAATAATTATAATACAAAATTGAAAGATGTTCAGAAATAAACTTGATATCTTACTGGGAGAAGAAGGAGGTTCTGGAAAGAAAAATATTTAATTATGTAAATACTTTTTCATGTGTGGCCGAAGACAAGATGTAAACAAGAATTAAATAAATAAACCAAAAAATATAGAAAAGTTAGGTTAACCTGTAGACTCACTGAGGCAATGACTTATATATAAATCGGAAAACTGTCTTCAGAGTGTTTCTGGTCTTGTTTTATCATTTAATCAAAATTCATGACAAACAGAAATAATAGTGAATTTATGTTTTTTAACATTTAAGTCTGTTCTGTTTAAAAGAAACAGAATCAAGTGAATTTTGATTTCAGTTCAATTTAATTTCAGTTAAAGATAAGTTGTATGTAATATTCAGAACATCAATAATTGTAAGCACAAACTGTGCATAAAGTGAATTTTGAACCATGTGTATCAATTAAGTGTTAATCTTACCAGAAGGGCTTTCAGGAGGGAGGAAGCCGAAGAGTCTCCTCACAGACTCTTTAGAGAGGGGCAGATGGGGGGGGGGGGGGGCAAATCATTAATTAACTATAAATCATAGTCATAAGTCATGCAGGACCACAGCAGCAGCCACGATCAATGACCATGAATTCAATATGAGTATCTGAGAAAAATGCTGTATTAAGTTAATACTAACATGCCACATCCACAACAACTGTGCAAGAATAAACTGCATAATAGCATCAAATTGGTTTACATTAATTCATTTGTCCTTCTAATCTGCATTCAGAAATTACATCTCCATAAATCCCCATGTTAAAAAACCTTCACAGCAGAAATAAACATGTATATAACACATAACAAATAACAAAATGTTTATCAATCAACTTATCAAGAAGAAACATCCTTACCTAAAAGTTTACTCCTCCTTTCAGCCATGCTTTGACACTTTGACGCAGCAAACAGAATTCTTCTCTTTATATAACCCCCCCCCCCACCACCACCACCACCACCACCACCCTCTGTCATGAACCACGTGATTTAACAGAAATCTACCTACTTCTTTAAAATGACTCTAACTTTCACTTTCACTGTGACTGTGTGTTTGGGCGTGTACTGCTGCAGGGAATCTATCACAGGCTTCAAATTAACTGTTTTTAAATGTCAAACATCACATGTTCATCAGATTCACAATCCACAATCTGAAATCAGGATGATGCCTCTACTGGGACAACAAATCAACAAATACTGATTACTAGTTATCACCTCTAAATCCAGATGTTTAGACTTGGTTTAAAGGTTCAGATTTTTGGTTAAATGTTTAATGTCATCAATGGTTTAAAACTGAAAGTGGTCCTCACAAAAACAGCAGTACACGCCTTAACACACAGTCACAGTGAAAGTGAAAGTTAGAGTCATTTCTAAGAAGTAGGTAGATTTCTCTGAAGTCACGTGATTCATGACAGGGGGAGGGGGGGTATATAAAGATGTTCTCAGTTCTGTTTGCTGCAGATGCAGATCCACAGCTGAAGGATGGACCTCCAGGGTAAGGATATTTCTCTCTTCGTATTATTCAGTAGATTGTGTAAAACATTAACATGTTGGTATCGTTTCAGAATGTTTTAGTTTATTTTTAGAATGAAATTATGCCAACAAGAACAAAGTGACTGAATTGTGTTTGTAGATTATTTCATATAAAACAAACTAAAATTAAACTGTGTTATCAGTAAACATGCTAAATGTAAATAAGTGACACGAAGTGGGATCAGAGATAGAAGTAATGGATGGATATACACAGGTATACTGTACATCGGTTATAAATCTATACATATAATGTATATATAAATCTAAATGTCACATTAGTCATATTCATTCACTCAATCCACCTTGTTTATGTGATCTTTGTGTTTTCAAGAATTCAAACATTGAACATCACTCACTCATCAAATCACTCATTAACTGACTTTTGAACAGTTCCATGTATCATTATGATTTAGCTCCACCTGCAGGTGATATATGATATATGTGCATATATGCATGTCTGCTGAATATGGTTTGACTCAACGTTTGAGTCCATTTCTTTATGTATTAAGATCTAATGTGAGCAGACAGGATTATTATTTATTTTTTGGTTGGTTTATAACAACTATAATGTTGCTGTTGGCAACTAGAACTCCTGTGGACAAACAGCAGTTGAATTTCAATTTATTTAAATTTTATTTCCTAATGTCCATGTAACAGAAGTTCTCTCCTGACTCTTTCCACACAGAGCAGGTGTAGACAAACTCTTTATAATATTATTTAGAGACTCAACAACACATCTGTTTCCAGATTTTACAGGTAACCCTGACCCAAATGATCCATCATCAGACAATGACGGAGGTAAAATGGATGATGGAACAAACCCTCAGGTTAGCTAACATTGAGTATCAGTCTATTATTATCTGGGCATCCACACTATTGTTATCCAAATCTTTATTTTTATTTTTCCATCTTCCGTACGTTTTTTGACGCACTACTAGTCCCACAAATCCTGTCCTACAAACATAAAAATTATACCACCAGATGCCACTCATTCAGGACATGCTGGCTATTACAAATCTCTACTATTAATACTGTACAAATTATTCAACATTTTCTACAAATTTTCTCCCATAAGAACGCATTGGAAAAGCGCAGCTGTGCCTAATTGCTCAATCACACACGCACACTGACAGACAGACAGACAGACAGACAGACCCCCCTACACACATACTCAGAGAGGCAGACAGACAGAGACACAGATACAAGACAAAAGGCTTTCAAAATAAGAGTCCCTTCAAAATAAAAGACTTTGTAAAAACTCTCTCCTTAACAGACACAAGACCACACAAGCACGCACAGACACGCTGATAGCTATTTAATGACAGAGACAGACACACACAACTTTTTTCAGCTAATTTCACAATTTCTTATACTATTCTACTTTTTTCAGCTAATTTTACACTTTGTTATAATATTCTACTTTTTTCAGCTAATCTCACACTTTCTTATACTATTCTACTTTTTTCAGCTAATTTCACTCTTTCTTATACTATTCTACTTTTTTCAGCTAATTTCACACTTTGTTATAATATTCTGCTATTTTCAACAATATTTCACAATTTTCAACAATTCTACATTTTCATACAAATTTCTGCAATATTACACAACATTGTACCACTTCATACTATTCTACTCATACACACATATACCTGACTATTTTCTACCATTCTACCTTTTCATACAAATTTCTATAGTATTACACAACATTGTACCACTTCATACTATTCTACTCTTTTCAGCTCATTTCACATTTACAACTCATGCTGGTATGCTTCAAGTCAGTGTCGTTCTGATGGTATAATGTTTTTTTCTAATTAAGACATCAATTTTGGTGGTTTATTACATAATGCACCAAATTATTACATTTTCTTGATTAAAAAAAAGTGCAACACTCGCATTTTGTAATTACTGATGCAATATGTAACAACTTATTACAAAATGCGGCAAAGTTTATTACATATTGTGTTCAAGAATTTTATTACAAAATGTGGCATTATTACATAACTAGAAAAATTTCTAAAGAAATTTTGAGTGTGCCTGACTCTGGCCCCGTCGCCCCCATACATTATTATTGACACTGCTCAGCAAATTCAGTATTAATACAACAAGCTGTGTGAGTGAAAACAGCCCCTCCCCCCTCTGCTCCCTCAGGCAGGAGGTTGCCAAGCAACCAGGGCCAACTGCCGGGCCCTAATCAGCAGAGCAGTTAGGTGCACCTGTTAGAATGTCAGTTGGAAATGCCCAGAGAGAGAGAGAGAAAATGCTGAAAGTCACCCCTCGAACAGAAAGGACTCCTGACCAAACCGTTGCTCCAATCACTGAACCAACTTTACTGTGAGCATCGTGAGCCCTTCCTGAACGTCTAGATACCTGTTTTGTCTGATTACCATGAAGAAATGTCCCCTTTACAGCGATTCAAAGAAATGTTACTTCTGCTTTCCTCCAGAAATTTTCCCGCTTTTTTAACATGGCAGTCTATGGGGCTGTGGATGGGTGTTGCTGCCGCATCTTTGCGTGTGACACCAAAACTATACAGCCGACAGCTTCAGCAGTGTTATCACTGCGACCACCACAAATTTTCCTACGTTTCTATGTATAAATTATTTCTGTAGAGTGACATTTGCGGCCTCGAGCGCAGTTTACAATTACAGTTTTTTTTCAACGAATTTCTCTCTCCCTCTGCCCTCTAGCGATGATGTCACCAACTGTAGCTCGCGAACATTCTACCAATACACACCCATTCATTTTTTGGCGTGGTTTTTGGCGATTTTTAGGCAAACCGTTTGCCGAAACCCTTAGAAAAGTCATAGCCCGCGTCGCCCGGCCGAGCCGGTCGATTTGACACCTTTTTGTGTATGTGTGACAAAAACTGTGGGACGAGTAGCGCGTCAAAAAAAGGGCGTAAGAATAATAATAAGCGCGGGGAATAACATATAGTGTGCTCTTTCAGGCACACTCAATGAAGTGAAAATTTATTACATTATTACATAATGGGGCGCTACACATCCTCATCAGCAAAGTCTTCTCTCCAGGCATTAGATGTAGAAGGGTAGAAGGATCCCTAAAGTAAAACACTGTCTAATTCTGAGATGATAATAATGACCCAGTTAATGCTTTGGAGAAAACTGTTATTCACTTTGTATCTGCTCTCAACTCTTTGACTGCCTCCTTTCTTTCTCTCTACAGGCTGTAGCCACACCCTTAAAGTGTCCAAAGTGCCAATACTCATTTGGGATGCCTGAAATAGATGACCCTGGAGAGGAGGCGTCAGCCTCCTTCAATCAGGATGAAATCAATGTAGGTGCTGTGAAAATCTAAAATACAAAGAAATCTATCTAATTAGAATCTAAGACACAGATATATACTGTTTATACTAATACTAATAATATACATACATTATACATATGTCTAACAATTACTCATTTATTCATTAGCAAGGAAAACAACATAAACACATATGTTTAAATGTGTAGAGAGGGGGCGTGGTGCATTAGCTGCAGGGGAGAGAGGAGATCGATGGCTCAGGAGAGCAGCGCTAGGAGAAATTATTAGCACACCATAACTAATCACTCTCCCCTTTAACAGTAGTGTGCTGGACCAGGTGAGCAGAGGAGAGAGACACTGGAAAAGAACACACACCCAGACAGCAGCAGGCCCGCAAATGGCTGGAGTGTTTGTGTTCTTTTCTAGATGCTCTCTCCTGATTTGCAAGAGGCCAAGGTGGCAGCTCTGATTCTGAATGAGTGTCCAGAGTAGCCATTCGACTAGACTTAGAGATGAATAGAGTCTCTGTCATAGTTTTGCTCTGGGATTTCTGGAATTGCAAGCAGTTTGCAAGAATCTCAATGGTGATTTCACTTTAAAGTAGAAGATCGGTGTCAGCTGACCAGATAGATAGGTCTGAAAATCTTTTGCTGCTTCTCTCAAGCTTTACATGGAAGGGTTGGGGTTGATATGCTGTTGATGTGTTAAGTAAAGTGATGTCTTTTCATGCATTAATAATCTGTGCTGCATCATAACTGATTATTATCTAAGAATACAAAAGGCAGAGAACTAAATGAAAATGTGCCTACTTTAGGAATGAAATCATGATGAGGTAGAAAATCTATGATATATTCAAAGTAAGGGAAAAACAAAATACATTGTGTGAAGCTTTACCTCACTGACTGAACATATTGCAGAATATGTAATAATAATAATAATGATTATTTAAATAACACCTCTCAACACCTCTCCTGCCCCCATGACAAAAACAACACTGCAAAACCGCCCTCTTGGATGATACCCCCAGATAGATAAATTGCTTAAAGTAATCCTACATTAAAATGTATTGATTCTAATTCTTTGTGTTCATTTGCAGGTTTTCACTTAAAAGTTCTGTGTTTCAGGAGCAGGCAGATGTGGACCAGGATACCCTAAATGAATTGAAAGATGTGATGTTAGATTTGTTTAAATGTAAGTGAAATTATTTTAAATTGTTTTTATCTCTTGACTTTTTAGTGGATACTACTCCATGTAAATACAACAGGTACACAGAATTTATTTTGAACAGCAGAGGTCTGTTTAAATGACCATCTCATATAAATCAGTATTTGTTGTGATTTGTTGGGTTGTTGTTTTCTCTGAAACACATAGGAAATGTCCTCTTCACTCCCTGTCCATAGAAGCTGCTGAGCCCTGTTAGCATTGCCCACTTGCCCAGCTCTGGTTCTGTCATGACACTGGCTCCTCTCCCCGTCAGCCCCGTTATCCCTCATGCATGGGCATAAAAACCTCTTCTTCCTGTGCATATCGTAAACCAGCCCATCAGGACTGCCTAAAAATATTTATTAGACATTTATATAAAAATATTGCTAAAAGTTTAATTCTGTTTTATCCGGAGAATTTTCCCTGGCCTGTCAAGTTTTAAATTTGCTGCTTAAATATCAATATTTGCTGCATTGACATCAATGCATGCATGGAAACATTTAAAATTGATAGTGGTGGTTAGGGATAGGTGGAATGAGGATTTATCCGTACATGAAGATTTAGATGATGTTAGAGTTGATCCACGCATCGTAGGTCCAAAGGTTTCCAAGAACTTTGTTTCTGCACTATGTGCATCAATCTACATACCATGTACAGTGACACCCATTCTATGAAAGTTTGGCACAAATATGGACCGTTACAGCCCTACAGCCCTAATAAATAATTTTAAAAAGGAGATAAAATGTGGGAGTGTGATTAACAAATGTGACTTTATGTTCTCCAGGGCCTGCAAGTACGGAAGGTGTGAATTTCTGCAAGACAAACTCAATCGACCCGAAGAAGCTTTTACAATTCTTTAAAGATTTAAAGGCTCAGCAGCCCAAGAAGTCATACATAGGTGATCGTGTGTGTGTGTGTGTGTGTGTGTGTGTGTATATATATATATATATATTTATATATATATAAGGAGGATGTGAATGCCTTTTATGATAACAAACAGACAGAGTTAGAAAGTAACAGTTACATAAATTAATTGTACTTGGGGCGGCGTTTAGCTCAGTTGGTAGAGCAGCCGCCCCATGTGCGAAGGCTCAGTCTTTGCTGTGGAAGCCCAGGGTTTTTAATCCGACCTGTGGCTCTAGCTAGATCTTAGCCATAATCAAAGTGTATCTTTGTATGCCCTGGAGTGCTGCAGCTTTCACCATAAAAGTCCCACAGTACTAACTCTGAATTGTGGGAGATAAGGTTTCAGGCACTACACACCTTAATGTGAAATGAACTGCAACACAACTTGATTTAGAGGCACTGACGGATTTTTTTTTTTCTTAAGATATTATTATTTGACAACTGAAGAGTGATAGGAATGTGGGGAGAGAGAGATGGGGGAATGAAAGGGCCGCAGGTCGGATTCAAACCCTGGGCCGCTGCGGCAAGTACTGAGCCTTTGTACATGGGGCGGATGCTCTACCAATTGAGCTAACTGACACCCGGCACTGATGGATTTTAATATAATATTTGTGTTAATTAGTGTGGCTGTGTGTGTGAAGACTTGTTGTGATCTTAAGGAGACCTCCTCCTGAATAAATTAAGCTTAACTACTTAAGAAAGTCCAGGCTGGGGTGTCGATTAGCTCAGTTGGTAGAGCATCCGCCCCATGTACGAAGGCTCAGCAGTGGCAGTGCAGCCCTTTGCTGCATGTCATTCCCCATCTGTCTTTCTCCCCACATTCCTGTCACTCTTCAGCTGTCTCTATCAACATAAAAAGCTTGAAAAGGCCTAATTAATTAATTAATTAATTAATTGTACTTTATTTCTTTGGGGAAAAGGCTCTGTGGGGTCCAGTCAAAAATGTGTCATTTGTGTGTTCTTTTAATTTTTGTAATTTTACAAATGTTAACACTTTGTTCATCTTTCAGCTTCTTTGTCGCAGTATTGTTTTGGCTCATCCAAACTGAAGGTCTTATCAATTGTTACTGGTCAGACCTTTGGTGCTGATGAAGCCATACTGGAACAAGTGAATAAAGGTATAGCACTGGAGCGCACAGGCCTGCAGGAATGTGACATCATCATCGTCTTCTGTCCAATCACATCTCGTGTTGGATCAGATATGGAGACAGCCAAAAACAACATTCCAGGTAAAGAAAGACTTGTTTTTAACTCTCTTATTAAGCAACAGCCCAGTCTGTACAGGAACTATGTTAAGGTTAGACTCTGCAGCTCATCTCAGATCCAGTGTTCATGTTCTGAGTTTAGTCTAAAGCTGCTCTATATGGAAAGTGTCCTGACATTCTGTTATGATTTGCCACAATATAAATAAAATAGAACTGAACATCTGTTAACGTGCACAGGGATCACTGAGATATTTTTCTTTCATACTTTATACATGTACATTAGTCTTTGTTGCTTTGTCTCCATTTTGAATCTTCCTCCCAACAACAGTTGAATCAGCCAATCAGCTTGCTTGATGTTCAACACTTCGCTGACAGCAAATTAAAAGATTCATTATAAAGTCAGTAGATGAACAGCTCTGTTCAGCTCAACAAAAGACAAATATACACCAGTGTTTTAATCTTCTATCTACAGTATGTCTCTTAAACATTTTTAAATAAGTGATGAGAACTTTTCAGGGGACCCATTAAGTCCAAGCTTGGATGGATGAGGGACTGACCCTAATGAGCATACGGGATCAGAGCTTCAGGGGGTCAGGTCTTGAGAGGAACAGGGGCCTCTGAACTTTCTTTGAGGCCTGACCTCAAGAACAAACAATGCAGCCTCATTGGTCACAGAGTCTTTCTGTCTGGGGGTCTTTAGGAAGCTGCAGAGTCTTTGACATGTTTGTGTCCAGAGGCCATTTGTCTCATAATGTGATTAAATTGAGAGGGAAAAACAAGTTTATTGAACTCACTAAGATTTAATGATGTGTTGTACTGAACATGGTAATGTTCTTTTTTACAGGAAGTCCATCTTTAAACTTTCATATCTCTCTTGTCAGGTTCTAAACCTGCTGTTCTTGTGCTGATGCATCATACCAGAGATGTCAACTATCCAACTGGTGCACAAAGATCGTCTATAATCAGCAACAACATTGAGCTGGATGTTGACATTCTCTTCCACCGGAGTCAGTCAGGTTTACTGAAGTGTTCAAGAAACAATCAGGCCATCCAAGAAATACAGAGAGTATTTAAGAAACACAATAAAAAAAAATAGGTGGCAAAAAAACGGCAGCACCCTGACTATGTTTGACTGAATGGAATGTTTGTTCTTCTTATACATGAAAAATAAGATGATAAAAAGCTTTTTCAAATTTGTTTTGAGACTTTCTACCCCCCAACCAAATCCATAGTCATATGTGTGTGTGTGTGTGTGTGTGTGTAGCTGTTCCTGGGAGTTTAGCTATTATTCTCATTCTCAGGTCCCCTCTGACCTGTTGTCCTAAATGACCTCAAAAGTAAAATTTTCTATTATTGATGAGTATATAATGAGTGAACTCGTACATGCAGGTATATATAAATGTCTGCAGTCTGCTTGAAGTGTAATTATAATTATAGTTACACAGTAAATATGTACACAAATGTGTAACTGGGATAATCAGTATAGATGTTTTAGTGTCACAGGGTTATTGCAGATTATTTTCTGACATCAATCACCAGAAGTGGAAGAAATACTCAGATGTTTGTAGTTTTAGACGTTGCACACATCACAAATCTTTGGCAAAATTCTCCAGCATTCACCATTTGGACTTCCCATTGCCAACCCTGCCTTTTTTGGACTCTCCCTCTTCACCTGTTTCCTGGTAAACTATGCTTTTGACTACAAGACTCTGCCCTGATGTTTCGGCTTTTGTTAGCTTTGGTTTTCCAAACCTTATTACTGTATGTGTGCTATATTCCTGGTGAGCAGCTTGGGACATTTTGTCTGTTTTGCTCCATGTCTGATGACTGCATGCCTGTACCTCAGTCTGTGTTGTGATTTAAAATACTTCAAGAAGTGTACCTTCCTGTCTGTGTGTCTTTGCCACTGGGTCCTGTTACATGATAAGTGATTAATGGAATCATCCTGTTGTAATCTTGTACAATCCTGTACACTGACTTATGGGGAGAAGTACGTAGCGCTTTACGGCACTAAGTCACACATCACCAACTACACTGAAAAATAAAAATCTTGGATCAACATAAAAAATTGAGGTAATCAATCACATGAAATATTTGACATTGACTCAAAGCAAATAATTTAATTTAGTTTAACCTGAAAAGTTTAACTCCATGCAACCAATTTTTAAAGGTTGGAGCAATCTAATTATTTTAAGTTGGAGCAAACTAATTATTTTAGGTTGTCTCAAATAAAAAAGTAACAGTTGTCATTATTTGATATGTATAGTAAATCAAATTTTAAAAAATTGCTTTTCATACATTTTGATCAATGACTACTCAGAACACTTTTCTTTAGAACACATTCATATTTATTGTTCCATAAATTGATAACATTGAACATGTTTCAAATGTATGAAGATAAACAGTCTGCTTCAGCTGAACACGAGACTATACTGTAGATGTCATCAGAAGACAAAGCTGTGAATAGTAGCACAACATCATGCAGTATGGCAAATTTACCGGGACATACATTTTCTAATTCAGGTGTAAGCCTTACTACCAGCTAAACACATGATCAATTGCTAGTTGATATTTTCACCTTGCTGCACGCACTGCCTCACCCTAATCTGTGAGGTCTTTGGAGGTACTAACATCTGTCTATGGCTAAAAAGGTACTCTGACATCATAGATTGTGGTGGGGCAGTGTGTGCAGCAGGGTAAAATTATTAACCACTAGTGCAGCATATGGACCATGTGTTTAGTTAATCTTAAATACAACTAATTTGACGTAATGGCTTACACAAAAATACTTTGAGCCCACATAATTCAAATCGTCACTTGATGACACGCATTTGTAGTAATATTGAATTGGGAAGGTTTTTCCTGACAGAACACATTTCACCCTAAAACATCCTAAAATAGAATTAAATTATTATTATTATTATAATATGTAGGATCTTCTACATCCGCCCGCCTCCACCCGGTACAATCTACTGTCGGCCATGGTCGCTCTGCAAACATGGCAATGAATGAATCGGCGTTAGCGGAGAGCATCGGCAGAGCCGTTCTGGCGGCGATTCAAAATCTTTCCACAGCGACAGCAACAGTGACAGCAACCACCACAGGGCCACCACAGGGCACCTCGGTAAGTATGTTTTCCAAATCACGTAGCATTGGATTCTTGTCAAGGCTAACTTAACTAAACTAGCTAACGGTAGCCAGTAGAGATTTGCTACTAGCAGCAATGCACTTTATGTGTAGCACATAATATGTGCTAGAAACGCAAAGACACACGCAAAGGCTCACGTAAAGTCCACCAGAGAGAGCGGTTAACATTTTTTTTTAATTTGACAATTTTATTTCTCTCTTTAATAAGCGGTCTGTTGAGTGAGATTGTTATTTGTTGTGAAATATGTGTGATTAGCATATCAAGAATTTACAAGCAGTAGAGTCAAAATTCAAGCACTTTTTAAACCTTAAAAACACAACATTAAAATTCAAGTATTTTCAAGGATTTCAAGCACCCGTACGAACCCTGTATGTGCTACACATAAAGTGCATTGCTGCTAGTAGCAAATCTCTACTGGCTACCGTTAGCTAGTTTAGTTAAGTTAGCCTTGACAAGAATCCAATGCTACGTGATTTGGAAAACATACTTACCGAGGTGGCCTGTGGTGGCCCTGTGGTGGTTGCTGTCGCTGTGGAAAGATTTTGAATCGCCGCCAGAACGTCTCTGCCGATGCTCTCCGCTAACGCCGATTCATTCATTGCCATGTTTGCAGAGCGACCATGGCCGACAGTAGAGTGTACCGGGTGGAGGCGGGCGGATGTAGAAGATCCTACACCTGCGAACATGACAGATCAGTCAAAGTGAGCCCCCTTGTGGCTGGCTATAGTGGCTACAGGTCATAAGTCATAAGTCCCGCACCCTTCATAAAAGTGACACTAAAAACTCAAAGTACTCTTCAAATAAAGTTTCTCCAAACGTGTTTGTTATTTTAGGTAGTTATTATCACGATAATCCATGTCCAAGAGTCCATTTCCCCGGATAAGATGGGTTTTATTCGTTATTTGCCACTATAAACACACTCTGACCTCCTCGAGCTTTTATTTTGGTACTTCTGGTTACCGGCATTTGAATTTGCATATTAGTTAAATATTTAGTTTCACCCGAAACATTTAGATTTAACATTTAGATTTAGATTTAGATTTAACATTTAGATTTAGATTTAACATTTAGATTTAGATTTAACATTTAGATTTAACATTTAGATTTAGATTTAGCATTTAGATTTAACATTTAACATTTAGGTGTAACATTTAACATTTGAATTTAAATATTTAAAATATCTCTAAGTTGACAAATATTGTTGTAAATGTGCAAAAAAGTGACTCTCAAAAATTCACACCAGTTTTTTAAACATTGTTTGAAGCTACATGTGACAAAATGTTGCTGTTATTTTCAGCATGAGCCGCTTTACAAACGGCACCCCATATAAACGGTATTGCAAAATCTCTACCGGTAGACACTTTTATACCGTCACACGGTATAATATCGTCATACCACCCAACCCTAATGTAAATAATGGAATTCAATCAACTTAAATGCGGCTCCTACACACCGGCCCCTTAATTGTTCTTTATAGAATCAATTATTGAAATATTTACAAAAAGGAGACAAAAGAGTAATTCAAATTCAGTAAGCACTTAATTCTCTTTTGTAAAATGTATGAACTTTGATAAAGATATGTAGGCTATACATTACATTACTTTATAATGGTCGGGAACACTGGTCACTCATCAGCCTCAAGGATTCGGCACAGCTTAGTGATGGGCCTCTCAAGGACCGATGTCTTGGTCTGGACTTTCACAGAGCGGACCAGGCCTTTCACGTCTGGTTTGGCCTCCAGTACTCTCCCCAATAGCCAGGACCCTCGAGGAGCAGTGGGGTCAACCACCAGGACAATGTCTCCAACGTTCAGGTTTTTCTTTACTGATGTCCATTTCTGCCTCTCTTGCAGTAAAAGGAGATACTCCTTGGTCCATCTGTGTCAGAAGAGGTCAGCCAGGTACTGGACCTGTTTCCAGCAGCGTCTGGCGTAGAGATTGGACCTCACAAAGGTTCCAGGGGGCAGAGTGGGCATAGATTTGAGCAGGAGGATGTGATTGGGGGTCAGTGGCTCCAGGTCGTGTGGATCTGAGGACACTGTGGAGAGCGGACGGTTGTTGAGGATTGCCTCTGCCTCACAGAACAGGGTCTGAAGGCCTTTATCATCGATGGACTGCTGATGGAGAGTGGAGTTCAGCACCTGCCGGACGGAGTGTATGAGCCTTTCCCAGACTCCGCCATGGTGTAATGCGGCTGGTGGGTTGAAGCTCCATTCTATTTCATCAGTTAACAGGGCATCCTGGATCCTCCTCTGGTTCAGTGACATCAGGGCCTTCTTCAGCTCAGCCTGAGCGCCCACCAGGTTTGTCCCATGGTCAGACCTGATGTGCTTAACTTGACCCCTCCTGCAGACAAATCTCCTCAAAGCATGTATGCATGAGTCAGTGTCCAACATGTAGGCAACCTCTAAGTCAGGCATCACCAAATGTCTGGACCCGGACCGAGTGATGGAGCCGTGACCAATCTCTGATAAATTCACGAGAATAGATGATTTTCACGGAGCATTTTTTCTGACGGTCGCGGCTATAGACGGCGGGCGCTGCTACTCCAGTTAATACGACAATAGCTTCACTAAGTTGAGCCAATCAAATCTTTTGTTTACCCTGCGCGGTCAGCGCACCAGAGCAGAGAGGAAGAGACAGTGATGATAACATGGCTTGCTCCAAAAGAAGGAAGGTTGATACGGAAAATCGTTGTTTTAAAAATTAATGGACGGAGAAATTTATGTTCATTCTTCCGGCAGGCAGTTCAAAACCAGTGTGTCTCATATGCTCCGAAAACGTCGCATTAACTAAAAGTGGCAACGTGAAGCACCACTACGAATCAAAGCACGTCTCTTTTGAGCAAAGTTTTCCCCTGAAGTCCGAGCTGAGGGCACGCAAAATAACCGAACTGCAAGCCCAGTATGACAGGTCTACCCGACTCATCACCCATACATTTACAGCCCAGCAATGTGCAAACGAATGTTCAGTGAAGGTATCGTGGATTTTGGGGAAACATAAAAAAACATTTAGTGATGGGACAGTTGTGAAGGAGTGCTTAAATGCGGTTGCTGAGACATTATTTGAGGGAAAACAAAAAGACGAGATGTGTGAAAAAATCAAACAAATCCCGATGTCAGCTTCAACAGCAACCAGCAAATCAGAAATATTAGCAGATGATGTACTGGCACAGCTTGATGCAGCTATTCAGAGTGCACCATTCATATCTTTGGCCATTGATGAATCTACAGATGTTACTGATAATGCCCAGCTTTTGGTGTATGAGAGATTTTTTCACAAAGATAAGGAGGAGCTCTGTGAGGACCTGCTGGGTGTAACACCACTTGAAACACACACAAGAGGAGAGGACATATATGCAGCAATAAAGGAAATGCTGAGAAAGAGGGGCATAGATCTGAAGCAGGTTGTCTCTGTCACCACAGATGGTGCCCCTGCCATGGTGGGAAAAGAGCGGGGGGCTGTGCCCCGGATGAAAGAGGACAACCCAGATCTTATTGCTTACCGCTGTCTCATCCATCAGACTGTTCTGTGTGCCACTCTATCAGAACATTTTGCTGGAGTAATGAACACAGTCATGAAACTCATCAACTTCCTTAGGGCATCATCATCCCTTCAGCATCGCCTCCTGAGAGAATTCCTGGAAGATGTTGAGGCAAATGCCAATGACTTGCTATTGCACAACAATGTGAGGTGGCTGAGTAAAGGCAATGCACTGGGACGTTTCTGGTCTATTCGAAAAGAAATAGCAGCTTTCTTAAAGCAGGTCAAGAGCCAGAGAGCAACACAGTTTTTCGCTGTTTCTGCAAGATGAGCACAAGATGGATATGGTTGCTTTTTTGGTTGACATTACATCACATCTTAATGAGCTCAATTTAAAGCTGCAGGGCCAGAACAATTCAGTTGCTGATTTGATGACAGCTGTTCGCTCTTTCCAGAGGAAGCTGGACATTTTCAAAGAAGATCTTGAAGGAGAGTGTGAACACTTCCCAAAACTGCAGGAACAGATTCAGGGTGAGAGAGATGTTCCTCTCTATGTTGACTTCATAAACAAGCTGATTGGAAACTTCAGTAAAAGGTTCAACAGCTTCTGCCTTGGGCAGCAGCTCCTCCTGCTAATCCAGAATCCTTTCCTCATCAGAGAAGTCAGAGGATTTTCAAAGGAGGTGACACAGACATTCAAGTGGGCACATGCAGGATCTCTACAGCTTGAGCTCATTGATATGCAAGGAAATGCTGCATTAAGAGAGCATTTTGAGGCAACTGACCCTGCTTCCTTCTGGCTACAGACTGTGTCTGAGAGTGTGTTCCCTGGTCTAACTAAAGTAGCACTGCACACCTTGACTATGTTTGGATCGACTTACAGCTGTGAGTCAGCTTTTTCCACCATGAACATTATCAAAAGCAAGTACCGTTCTAGGCTCACCAATGAACACCTACATGCCTGCATGAGAATGGCACTGATTCCATTCCAACCAAGATTTAAATCACTGGCAGGACAGTCACATGCCCATTTCTCTCATTAGGAAAAGTTTAAAAAAAAAGAATAATCAAAAGAGAAAAGGTGGTGTTCAAAGTTCTGTTTTCATTTTTTTTCCTAAAAGAGCCATTTTTTATTTATTGTTTTCTGAAGATGTTGACCTGTTTTACTTGAAAAGTAGGCATTCAGTTTTTTTAGGCTGGGACCTCTTTAATTTAAGAAAAAAAAGAGAGAAAAATGTTTAGTCAATGCTCTGTTTGCACTTGTTTCGCTCCTAAAAGAGCCACGTTTTATTTATTATTTTCTGAAGATGTTGACTTTTTTACTTGAAGTGTAGGTCTTCAATTCTTTAGGCTGGGACCTCTTTAATTTAAGAGAAAAAGCGTTATTAGGCTCTGTTTTCTTTAATCTAAAATAAAGGCCTTAAACTTACTTGTCTGGGACTACTTTTATTTATGGTAAAAGAGCTAGCTGTTTACTATACAAGTGCACTCTGTTAAAAGTTTCCTGCATTGACAATAAATATGATTGAAACCATATGAAAATGTGAACATAGGGGTAGGCTAGAAACAATAATAAGACACAAGCTGGACTTCGGTTCGGACCTTTTATTTGGAGGAAATTTTAGTAACTGGACCTCAGTGATTTTTAATTGAATACCCCTGATCTAAACTATGGCAACAGACAGGTTACAGTACTAATTTCCATAGAGCGCCACACGCATCAGCAGCACCATGCTCCAGTGCTCTGGGAGAGTTTATAGTCCTGAGAGTTGAACACTGGATGACTGACAGCTGTCCTTCATGACAACAGAAGCCACAGAAATCCTCCCTGTGAATGACTCATCAATGACAGAGTAGCCACGACCTAAAGCATACCCAGCTTAATCACTTATTTTACTCTGAATGGGACACCATAGTTTACAAAACAAACATCATACTGTATGGAAGTGGAAGAGTAAAATGGAGATTGAGACAATAAACTCATGAGGAAACTTTACTGAGGTCATAAATCAATGGGGGAAGTAGGGTCATTCCTCCATACGGCTCCGTAAAATCAAACTTTTTTTGTAGTGTGCTGTCACCTGCTGGCTGTTAGAAAGAATGCAGGTTTAAGAGGCTTTGTGTGCTCAGTAACCATGGCAACAGAGAAGCATCACTAATGAACCATGATGACCAAAGTTATCAGAGTATTTCCATAGAGCAACACTTTGCATCAGCAGCACCATGCTCCAGTGCTCTGGGAGAGTTTATAGTCCTGAGAGTTGAACACTGGTTATTCCCAAGATGCGCTGAAGGCATTGTATATGGACCTGATGTGGCGGCTATAGGTTACCAAGCCTCACAGCTATAGAAGAGGGTGGTGATGCAGACAGCATGGTAGACACAGACCTTTGTATGGAGATGAAGATTCTTGTTTTGAAAGACCCGGTGGCAGAGTCTCCCAAAAGCTGCTGATGCCTATTTGATTCGGTTTTGGACCTCGTTATCAATAGTGGTGTTTTCAGAGAGAATACTTCCCAGGTATCTAAAAGATGAGACTACGGATGGGTGGGATGTTGGTACTCTATTGGCAGAACTGCATACTTTCTTTTGTCTATACAATTAAAAATGATTTAATACTATTAGATCTATTAATGCCAGACATGTTGATCTGTTTGATCTGAATCCATACTGACTGTTATATATGTATACAGAAGTATCACTTTTGTAATTTTCATCTTGCTTGGGAATTTACCAGTTAAAATGAAAATGAATGATTATCATCATCAACAAAATACTGAACTTCTTTAGTTTAATCCTGTTTGTGTTATTTTTATTGTTATCAAATATTTCATTATCCTATTCTTTCTTACACATTCTCATAATATTTTCTTTTTTTTTTAATACTTTAAAAAAATATTTTATATTTCTTTTTTGTCTCTGAAGTTCTAAGTCTTTATATAAAGTACTTCTTCTTTCTACGTTCTTTTTACAGGCATTTTGTAATGACTTTGTAATCCACGATCTATCTGTGTCTTTTTGTTTTCTATTGTTTTATTTGACAGTTTTTGTCATACAATGTTGTGAAAGTTTTAAAAGTGTTTCATATGCTTTGTCAGTGTTTTCTTCATCTATTACTCTCTAATCTTGTGCTAATAATTGGTTTCTAAACGTCTGGATTGACTATAAAAGAATATCTACAGTCAAGTAGACTTGTTACTGTGCATTAATCTGATTAATATTCCTAATATATAATATATGTCAAAGGAAGGTAGTCAAAAGACATGTCACTTTTATATCTATGATGAAATCTTTATTGTTTTAAAATTTTGAAGCCATCAACAAGCAAGAAGACATTAATATTGAAACGTCATGAGAGGAAGAGAGAAACAGAGAGAGAGAGAGCAGATTGAGAGCAGTAGCAGAGTCCCAGTGAGTCAGGTCAGGACTGGGAACACTGGTCTCTCCTCAGGGTCTGTGAGAGTGAAGTGTGGGAGCCCTGGCTGGCCTCACAGGTCACAGAGTCCACCTTCCTCCACTGGTCTGCAGCGAGCCTCAGGGTGCTGCTCCAGCTGTAGTGGCCGTCCTTCAGCACCACGGGGCTCCTGCTCTCCTCCCAGCTGATGCTGCTGCTGCTGTCCACCTTCCAGGCCAGACTCCAGTCTGAGGGGAAGCCCTTGTTGGCCAGACACATGAGCGTGGCCTTCCCCTGCTGCAGCTCCTTACTGGAGGGGGGCAGCACTGTCAGGGTGGGGACGACTCGACCCACTGCAGAGAGAGAGATTAATAAAGTTTATATGAGATAAACTGAACTCCATCCCGCTGGCTGCAGCAGAGGAGGCTTCTAGTTCTGTTGGTCTTCCTCAGATTGAATGAAACTGGACTTAAACGTTTCACTTCCCTTTCTGAGCTCAGTAACTATGGCAACAGACAGACATCACTGCTGAACCATGGCAACAGACATGTTTCAGTACTAAAGATAAAAGTTAAAGCTGGCACACATTTACACCTGTGTATATTTTTTAAATTCATAAGTAAAAATGTAAAGTAAAACATTTGAGTTTCATAGTTTGAAACATTCAAATTTGAATTTATTATTATTTATGTATTATAAATACCTTAAATATTTATTGTCTCAAGCTAAAACCTCATAAATGATGATGTGTTTGTTCAGTGAACAGTCAGGCTTGATTACTGAAACATTCAAATGAATATTGTCAACTATTAAAATACTTTTCAAACAAAATAAACTTTTCAAACAAAATAAAATCCTCATAAAAATATGTTGAATTGGTTTAAAATCATTAGTCTGGTAGAAAGATCGCAAAAGTTATTGAGCTGAAATATTAAAACCTAAATTTTGAAACTTTTGTCATACAGTAATGCTGAGCAGTTTTTGGCGTGAATTTATAAAGATATAGTCAAATTTTTAGATGGTTAATTGTAGTGAATTTTTGTCCAGTTATTGACACTGTGAAGCCTTCAAGAAAATACATAATACAATACAAAATACACATTTCAAAGATCAGACAGGATATTGTACTAACATCTGCAGATATAAAATTCAAGACATTTAAGATTTGTGTTATTAAAAGAACCAAATGTACTTACAGTTAACATTCAGTCTGGTTCCTCCACCGAACGTGATGCACAGTGATACAAACTCATTGAGCCGCCGTACAAAAACCTCTCACTATAGAGAGACACGGCTCTCTGACTTTGACACAAACAAACTCAACAAACACATTCCCAGTTTACCCAGTTTATGTAATAACTGGTTTAACTGTGTGAAAATTATTAACAAAATATGTATGTAATGTATTTAACCTTTTCTTTAAAAAATGTTAAACCACAGTGATGTTGATTTATGTGGTTGGGAATTCACAAAATATTTTGTAAGAATTTATTTATTTTTTAAACTAAAGACACAGACTAATGAGCACTGACACATTCCTGATCAATTCCAGATCAATCCTGATTGATCCATTAATAAACAGCATCATCAGAGTAATCCAAGTCCCTGTTGGAGTCAGTCAGAGCATTTCCATAGAGAGCCACTTTGCATCAGCAGCACCATGCTCCAGTGCTCTGGGAGAGTTTATAGTCCTGAGAGTTGAACACTGGATGACTGACAGCTGTCCTTCATGACAACAGAAGCCACAGAAATCCTCCTCATCAAAAACATGACTTTGATCTCCGTCCTCATCTGGACTCTCCTCTGCTGCTGCTTCACAGGTAAAGTCCAGAGAATCAAACTCCTCTCCTCTATGAACATCCGTCCCTCTGAAATGAAGCTGACAAAACCATGACGCTGCTTTATGTTTTTGTCTCTGTATCCTCAGAGTCCAGAGGCCAGGTCACAGTGACTCAGCCTGGAGCAGTGAGCTCTGCTGTGGGAGGCTCTGTCACCATCAACTGTAGGACCAGTCAGAATGTTGTTGTTTGGAACAACTACCACATTTTAGCCTGGTATCAACAGAGAGATGGAGAAACTCCTAAACTGCTCATTTACTTTGCGAGCACTCGAGCATCAGGGATTCCAGATCGTTTTACAGGCAGTGGATCAAACTCTGACTTCACTCTGACCATCAGTGGAGTTCAGACTGAAGATGCAGCAGTTTACTACTGTCAGAGTAAACACTACATCAACAGTCAGGATCTGTTCACACAGTGAAAAAGCGTCGTACAAAAACCTCCCTCAGTCAGACTGAACAGAAACTGAACTGACTGCTGCAGCTGGAAGCTACTGCAGAGACTGATACACTTCACTGAGGACACACACACACACACACACACACACACACACACACACACACACACACACACACACACACATTCTGAAAAAGCAAAGTTTGATTTGAGGGTGTTTGTGACACTCCCTGTTGATCGTTTTAGAGGCTTTCCTTTAATAATGATTAATGATTATTTTGTCATCTGGGAAAATCAAAACCACGACAAAATTGGCGTCACAAACAGGAAAGAGCACCTTTTTGTACCAATTGGCACAGTCCTTTGAAGGATTGGATGCCTACACCCAGACAGAAAAGTGGCCAGTAAAAGATTAAAGAGTTTCTTGTCAAAGAAAGGAAGTAAAAAGACATGTCACTTTTATAATGTACATGATAAACTCTTTATTGTTTTAAAATGTTGAAACCATCAACAAGCAAGAAGACATTAATGTTGAAACATGTTATGAGAGAAAGAGAGAAACAGAGAGAGAGAAACAGAGAGAGAGAAACAGAGAGAGAGAGAGAGAGAGAGAGAGAGAGAGAGAGACACAGAGACAGAGCAGACTGAGAGCAGTAGGAGAGTAAAACCAGCAGCAGAGTCCCAGTGAGTCAGGTCAGGACTGGGAACACTGGTCTCTCCTCAGGGTCTGTGAGAGTGAAGTGTGGGAGCCCTGGGTGGCCTCACAGGTCACAGAGTCCACCTTCCTCCACTGGTCTGCAGAGAGCCTCAGGCTGCTGCTCCAGCTGTAGAGGCCGTCATTCTCCAGCACCACGGGGCTCCTGCTCTCCTCCCAGCTGATGCTGCTGCTGCTGTCCACCTTCCAGGCCAGACTCCAGTCTGAGGGGAAGCCCTTGTTGGCCAGACACATGAGCGTGGCCTTCCCCTGCTGCAGCTCCTTACTGGCAGGGGGCAGCACTGTCAGGGTAGGACGGACATCATCTAGAAGACACCAATCAGCTTAGAGGACAGGGACCACACAACTGTCAATCAACTAGAAGACAATGGACACCTTTACTGTGTGAGAGTTGATTTTCTCCTTTAAGGAGTTTCTGTCAGATGTTGTTTCTGCTCCACCAGTCACTCACTCACACATTGTTTCACTTCCCACTCATTGAGCTGCCGTACAAAAACCTCTGTACCACTGTAGAGAGACACGGCTCTCTGACTTTGACACAAACAAACTCAACAAGATTTGTGTCTTATTGTAAAATTGTATCAGCTGATATGAAAAGTGACAAAAACCATGAACCAGAATATATACTTTTATTTTATGAACATTCATTTTTCAATTAAATTTCTGTTAATTTATCTGACCATGAATGTAAATAAATAAAGACATCTTTTGAAACAAAATATGTATCTTGAAGAGCAAATCTAAAATCACATGAAATACATATAGGAAAACTCCTGATTTATACTCTGATAAAGTCATTGATCCATTGCTCATCAGAGTAATCCTGTTGGAGTCCCTGCTGGAGTCAGTCAGAGCATTTCCATAGAGAGCCACTTTGCATGAGCAGCACCATGCTCCAGTGCTCTGGGAGAGTTTATAGTCCTGAGAGTTGAACACTGGATGACTGACAGCTGTCCTTCATGACAACAGAAGCCACAGAAATCCTCCTCATCAAAAACATGACTTTGATCTCCGTCCTCATCTGGACTCTCCTCTGCTGCTGCTTCACAGGTAAAGTCCAGAGAATCAAACTCCTCTCCTCTATGAACATCCGTCCCTCTGAAATGAAGCTGACAAAACCATGACGCTGCTTTATGTTTTTGTCTCTGTATCCTCAGAGTCCAGAGGCCAGGTCACAGTGACTCAGCCTGGAGCAGTGAGCTCTGCTGTGGGAGGCTCTGTCACCATCAACTGTAGGACCAGTCAGGCAGTGGATCAAACTCTGACTTCACTCTGACCATCAGTGGAGTTCAGACTGAAGATGCAGCAGTTTACTACTGTCAGAGTCAACACTACATCAACAGTCAGGATCTGTTCACACAGTGAAAAAGCGTCGTACAAAAACCTCCCTCAGTCAGACTGAACAGAAACTGAACTGACTGCTGCAGCTGGAAGCTACTGCAGAGACTGATACACTTCACTGAGGACACAAACACATGCATGCTCTCTATCTCTCTCTCTGTCTCTCTTATATACATACGCATACAGTATCTCTTCCCTTTAGATTTTAAGACAGTGAACATGTTCAGCTGCAGAAAAGAAACAATCTGGAGAAAAGGTAGAAAACTTTGAACAACTTTTACCTTAGTGTTCAGTTAAGAATGTGATATTAGAGTTATCTCATATATGACAAAATTCTCTTCAAACTATGTAGTTATAGACCGATATTTTGCGTTCTGTCATTGTTTATGGTTTGTTGCAGCTGATTGTAATGACTTGTTTCGATCTCTCATACATAAAATCCATTATTTTTCATTTTCATGAGGCCTTGTGTGAGGGATATGCAGATGTTTTACACAATTACTGAAATTCTGACATATCCAAATAAGTGTTCTCTCATTCTGTGTTGAACTCCAATTATAAAGGTGCACAGATCTTTGTTTTGTTTTTGCATTTTTTAGTTTCACATCAGTAACTCAGAACAACATAAAAAGCTCCGTGGCCAGGTGATGAGGACGTATCAGTTTAATAGGCTTTAGTTATTTAACAGAATCAGCACCACCCTAACTGCCTGATGAAAAACAGACACAGCTCAAACCCATCATATCATAGATCACTGAAACAGCCAACACTCTCAGCACTGAGGAGGAAAAACATTAGATGGCAGTGGTAAGCCATTATCCATCCATCCATTGTCTGTAACTGTTTATCCTCATCACGGATGGCTGGAGCCAATTGCTGCTGACTTTCATCGAGAGGACAAGTAACCTGTTCATCACAGGCCACATAGAGACAAACAACCATTCACACTCACATTCAATTTAGAGTCACTGATTAACCTGGTAAGTGTCTTTGGACTGTGAGAGGAAGCCGGAGTACTTGGAGTGAACCCACACAGACACGGAGAGAACACTATTGTCATGGGGGAAAAAACAAATCTGCTGTTTTTACTTTTTCTGACATTCACTCTGTCAAACAAAGCAGTAACAGCGATGCTGAAAAGAACACTGTCAGGCTGCACTAACAGATGTCAATTTAGGATTTAATTGTTCTTCTTTAAGACAGCTACACATGACAGCAGTTAGTCAGTCAGTTAGCAGCACAGAATGATCATTTTGAAAGTATCAAACTGATGAATCTAAAGATATAAAGAGTTATCACTTTATGCAGATGACACCCTGCTTTTATTTATAATCCTAAAAATCATTTTTATTATTTAGTTTTTTTTATTCAGATATTAGGAATTATTTCAAGCTACAAATAAACAACATATGAACATAACACATGGATCTTCTTCAAGGGCAGACGTTGGTAATAACAGATAGCTTTGTTATTTGCCATTGAAATGCTTTAAGCATGCATTTTTACCAAAGGTAAATAATATAGATGGATGACCATAGAAGAATATCTACAGTCTTAAAATCAAAAAGTCATCTGAGGAAAATGGACTTGTTACTGTGCATTAATCTGATTTATGTTCCTAATATATAATATATGTCAAAGAAAGGAAGTAAAAAGACATGTCACTTTTATAATGTACATGATGAACTCTTTATTGTTTTAAAATGTTGAAACCATCAACAAGCAAGAAGACATTAATGTTGAAACATGTTATGAGAGAAACAGAGAAACAGAGAGAGAGAGAGAGAGAGAGAGAGCAGTAGCAGAGTAAAACCAGTAGCAGAGTCCCAGTGAGTCAGGTCAGGACTGGGAACACTGGTCTCTCCTCAGGGTCTGTGAGAGTGAAGTGTGGGAGCCCTGGCTGGCCTCACAGGTCACAGAGTCCACATTCTTTAGGGATCGACCAATTATCGGCCTGGCCGATAATATCGGCCGATATTCTGCATTTTTGCGATCATCGGCCGTTTTTTTCACCGATGACCGATAAAATTAATTAATGTATTTTAAAACGCGCTCCTTTGGCTCTGATGCAGCCGTCTCTGCCTGAAGTCACCACTCTCTTGGCTGTGTAACAATGTCCCGCCCACAGCCCTCACTGATTGGCTGTCTCACTTGTGCCAAGTAGCCAATCAATCAACACAGAAGCTTCTACATGCAGTGCCACTGCCTGTAGCAAGTATAAGGGAGGAAAACCTGCAGTTTGGCTCTTGAGATTAAACTTTTCACAACTTCAACACGGGGTAGGCTATTTAATGATGGCCCACCGCTACATTATAATTGCCGCGACCGCTTTAGAGCTGGGGCCAGACGCACAATAATAATAGGAGACCCTTACGGTTATCATTACTTTGTGGGAATAATTAATCCTCTAACGTGTCTCAGCCCGTGGGGCGGCTCCCGGTTTATCAATAAACTACACCCGAGGTGATTATAGCCTATAAGTTTAACACCACACGCTAACGTGTCCTTGTTTGTTTTTAGTTGCCTCTCCCTCAGCGCTCATGCTCTCACTACACTATGATCACACAGAATAGATGTTAAATATTCGTCTGTTTGCCGGTCACTCGTAAAGTCCAGGGAAATGATGGGCCATTTCAATGAGTCAAGCAGCGAGCACACGTCGAGTTTTTTTCAATCAGTAAATTTACCGTCGCGTCTACAACTCACGTGTGTAAAGTAGCCTTTATTGTTTCCATTTACAATTGCCAAGTGCCTTATTCTTATTTATGTAATATGACATACAGTTCTTAGCACAAGAGTGTACATTTAATGTTCTGAGATTCCGAATATGACTTCATTTCTCTAAATAAATAAATATAATAATACATAAGGAACTATAATTGAAAAACTGAAAGTTGTGTCTTTATTTACTCATTATGCTGTTTTATGTAAAATTTTAATCTGAAAAGTAACTATTAAATCTATAAAATGAATGTAGTGAGCCAAGGTTCCAGCCACCAATGGCCTTAACTTTACAAAAAGTTAAGGCCATTTTTTACATTTATTACTGCAAATAAATATCGGTTCTACATATCGGCTATCGGTTTCGCTTGGTTATTAATAATCGGTATCGGTATCGGCCCTGAAAAATCCATATCGGTCGATCCCTAACCTTCTTCCACTGGTCTGCAGCGAGCCTCAGGGTGCTGCTCCAGCTGTAGAGGCCGTCCTTCAGCACCCCGCGGCTCCTGCTCTCCTCCCAGCTGATGCTGCTGCTGCTGTCCACCTTCCAGGCCAGACTCCAGTCTGAGGGGAAGCCCTTGTTGGCCAGACGCAGAGACTCTGTCAAACAAACCTTCACTGAGGACACACACACACACACACACACACACACACACACACACACACACACACACACACACACACACACCTCAGCTTCAAACTGAATCACAGCTGTTTCAAATATATCCAGTTAACAGAAAATATGAAGATAAAGATCAGCATCAGAAACCTTCATAATCAAAGATGGACCAAAAAAACACTTTTTTAAAAACGTTGTTGGACTGAATGTATCACATTCTGAAAAAGCAAAGTTTCATTTGAAGGTGTTTGTGACAAAAATGTGTTCAGTATTTTAAACCCTTTTCTTTTTTAATGATTACCACAAAAGTGGTGTCACAAACAGGAAAGAGCACCTTTTTGCACCTACAGGCACAGTCCTTTGAACGACTGGAGATCTACATCTGTCACCGTTATCAGTCAAAGATTGAAGCAGTCTGCAACTGATAATTTTCTGTATGAAAGACCTCTGCTAAAAACTCCTCAGTACTGGTAAGGAAAAAATGAGACTCCTAAAAAAAACAAACTGGGACAGGTAAGTAAATGATGAAGAAGGATGGTGAACCTGCGTGTGAATGTGTGAGTGGACTGTTTGGGTCAATTCTAGCAGACAAGTACTTGAGGAAGAGCTATGAATAAAAATAACTTAAGTCTACCGGGCACAGACACTTAAAGAATAACTAAACGAGATAATAAAAAGTGTGCTTTATGAAATACATGATGCAGGTTGGCAGCAACACCCTTCCCTCCACACTCACATTACATGAGAAAAGCTAAAAATACATGAGCTGTATGACTTGGCACATTCAGCAAAATATGTGGACAATAAGCAGACACTCATGATGAACACTCAACAGATTTATACAAAGTTATCACTTTACACAGAGATGATGAATTTTGTCATTCACTATTTCTACATTTATCACGAGACCACGCAACAAAATAGAAAACAATGACATGCTGTGTCTTTATATAAAAGAAATAATTCACTATCAACAAATATTTACAAACAATAGAAAAAGGCTGTTCTCTGAATCAATAAAATAATGAACCGTCCAAACTACAAAGTTGGTAGTACAAATCTTTATTTAGTTTAACAAGTTAAAATATACAAAGATGAAGCAGACATGTTCGGTACATAGGTCTATATATATGACCTCTTCTCCTCGCCACACATCTCCCTGAACACCTTTACAGGCTTCTCAGATCCATCCTGAGCACAGCTGCTATTCTCTCTCTCTTTCTTTCTCTCATACGCAAGCACAAACACCCGTCTCAATCATACACAGAGTAAACCATGCATAAGGATTGGCACACACAGTCAAAGACTACACACAGTGAACACACACTACGGTTTCTCTTTCGCTATCCAGGTGAAGGGAGCAGGATCGTTCTCCTGCTTCACAGGAGCATCCTCCTCTGTGCCCTCGTGAAGATGCTTGTTTCAAACATCAGTGCTAAGAATGTTCTCATCCAAAATTCAGTTGTTTGAGGCACATCAATAGTTATAGTTCAAACTTCAAAAAGACTGAAACTTCTTTTTTATTAAATCATTCATCATCATTTATTTAATCATCATGAATGTAATATCTAGTTATGAATCGAGAGCATCAGATTACTTAAAGCTAAAACACTCTTCTGTCTTAAAGTGCACAGAAGGCTATTGATCATTTTGTGTCACCGCCTGTTTTAGTTCAGCTACAACATTAGATGGCAGTGTTGACCAATGGCTGTGGCTCAGGAGGCAGAGCGGGTCGTCCACTAATCAGATGATCAGTGTGTCAATCCCCGGCTCCTCCAGTGTGCATGCCAAAGTGTCCTTGGGCAAGAAACTGAACGCCAAATTGCTCTTGAAGGCCTCGCAATCGGTGTATAAATGCGTATGATTGGTTAGCTCCTAAAAACTGATGAACAGTTGGCACCATGCATGGCAGCTAATGCTATCAGTGTATGAATGTGTGTGAATGGATGATGAAATTTATTAGACCACTACCCAATGTAAAGTTTATGCCACAGCTGCCCTAAATTAACAGCATTGATAATTACCAAAATAATTTGTTATGTTTCTGTAATGGTTAATACACCAGTATGTAGAAGCTATTTATTTCCCTTTATGATATTTTCTAATGCTGAAATACAGTTATTATGAATTTTCAAATTAACTGTTTTACAAAAAAATTCCTGACTTCTCAGAGAAGCCCAGTGAGCCGGCTTAAATTTGGGTATAAAAAGGTGAATTCAGTTTGAAATTTCTCGTTCCTGTTCAAAATGGTAAAAAGTCGAGAGCTCACTGAAAATGAAAGAGTCCGCATTAAAGCACTTCATGGTGCTGGATGGTGTCTGACAGGTGGTCTGATAAATTTGTTAAGCACTGTAGGTACAGTCCATTTACCACTGCAATGAGAATCAGGAGTGAGCTATAAAGAGTTATCACTTTACGCAGATGACGCCCTGCTTTTTATTTCTACTTCTAAAAATTCATTTTTATTATTTTAATAAGATAATAAGAATCATCTCTAGGTACAAATTAACAACACATGGACATAACACATGGATTTACTACAAGGGCCACTATTAGTAATAACAGATAGCTGTGTTGTAATTCACCATTGAAATGTTCTAAGTATATGTATTGTTACCAAAGGTAATAATATAGATCTTACTATAGAAGAACTATAGAAGAGTATTGAAGTGTAATATTTTATAGGCTTTGTTATAGGTTTGTGCTAGTATGTAGATTAAATCCTTTTCATTCCTGTCATGATATTATTTTTTTTGTAGCATTTTAGTTTGGGATTATTATCCTGTAAGTAGTAGATTATTGGTTTGAAGTGAAAATGTAAGTAACACACTCGTAGCCAAGAACCTCGAGGGTGGATTCTAATCTCACAGCCAAGAGCCTCGAGAGTATCAATCCACAAGGGTGAACACAATCATCGCCATAAGCCTTAACTAGTGTGAAACCACAAGTGTGAAAGCATGTAATCATGGAAGTACTTATTGTTTTTTGAAACCCTTTTTAAAAAAGAGTGCAGCATGACGGGTGAAACTTAATTGTGTGGGGAAATTCGGACAGAAGGCCTCCAAAGCCCTGGCGGACACGAGAGATGGTCAGAGTTGAAATAAAGTCCAGTAAAGCCCAAATAATTTGACTGGATACTAGAGGATCATGTGATTTTGATACTATTGTTCTATTGAAGGGGAATAAAAATGGGTGGTACCAATGTTGCGATTATTCCATTATAGAAGATGATGTTTTGAGCTGTACGAAACCGGTTGTATTTTCTGTGAAGAAACTAAAACCTCTGCTGCACTCAACTTTGACGCGTTCCGGAGCCTTCCTTGAAGATAAAATTGGATTTATGAACAAAATGTTGCAGGAGTCAGGACTTAGTCTCTAACTCACGATCCAGGCTTCTGACACACAACAGTATCTACACTCTTAAAACCATTAAAAAGTCATTTGTGGGAAATGGACTTCTTACTGTACATTAAACTGACTAATGTTACATATAAGATTTCAAAGAAGGGAAGTCAAAAGACATGTCACTTTGATAATTTACATGATGAAATCTTTATTGTTTTAAATTGTTGAAACCATCAACAAGCAAGAAGACGTTAATGTTGAAACATGTCATGAGAGAAAGAGAGAAACAGAGAGAAAGAGAGAGAGAGAGAGCAGACTGAGAGCAGTAGCAGAGTAAAACCAATAGCAGAGTCCCAGTGAGTCAGGTCAGGACTGGGAACACTGGTCTCTCCTCAGTGTATGTGAGAGAGTCTGGGAACCCTGGGTGGCCTCACAGGTCACAGAGTCCACCTTCCTCCACTGGTCTGCAGCGAGCCTCAGGCTGCTGCTCCAGCTGTAGAGGCCGTCATTCTCCAGCACCACGGGGCTCCTGCTCTCCTCCCAGCTGATGCTGCTGCTGCTGTCCACCTTCCAGGCCAGACTCCAGTCTGAGGGGAAGCCCTTGTTGGCCAGACACATGAGCGTGGCCTTCCCCTGCTGCAGCTCCTTACTGGAGGGGGGCAGCACTGTCAGGGTGGGTGCGGCATCACCTAGAAGACACCAATCAGCTTAGAGGACAGGGACCATACAGCTGTCAATCAACTAGAAGATAGTTGGACACCTTTACTGTGTGAGAGTTGATTTTCTCCATTAAGGAGTTTCTGTCAGATGTTGTTTCTGCTCCACCAGTCACTCACTCACACATTGTTTCACTTCCTTTTAAGAAGCCTGTCATGCATATCAGCACAGAGAATCATCATACAGAATGACCTGACATATGTCAAACTACACTGGAAATGAATATATTTTTTTTTAAACAACAAAATAAATTTAAAAAAATCTTTTTGTCAACAGGTGAGGAAAGTTAATCAGATCCTCTGTCAAAGAGCATTATGAGCCAAAGATAACTGATGGCCATATATACAATGTTAATACAACACATCTGAAACCAAACAGCCTCAGAAAACTGTCAAAATGATTTCAAAAGACCATCGCAGACATTATATGAGAGATTTGGTTGCGTTTTTAACAGTTTTATCTTCATTCTCACTGTTTAAAACTCTTGCAACTCAACTTCCAAACAGTTTTAAACAGATAATTAATGATTACATTTTAATTTTGTAAAGTATGAGTGTTGTTCTTTAATGTTTCCTACATTTCAAGCTGTTCACATTTCACAAATTAGTCTGGAACATGTCATAAAAAGTTCAGTTAAGCAGCTCTGAGTTCAACACCTGGGTTAAACAGGAGAAACAAAGAATAAAATTCAGTCTTTAAAGTGATTTCTACCAGTCCGATGGAAATTTAAAGTTACTGCAAGTGTTTAGACACAGAAATGAAAAGGTTAACTGATGACACCATATTTAATATTTGAGCAGAAACTTACTTCCAACATGCAGTCTGGTTCCTCCACCAAAAGTCCACCACAGTGATACAAACTCATTGAGTCGCCGTACAAAAACCTCTCACTGTAGAGAGACACGGCTCTCTGACTTTGTCTGACAAAACTACAAGTTCCAACTTTCATTTAAAAATGTAATATATGACTTCTCCTCTGCAACAACCAATTATAGTCATTACTTTCATGACTTAATTTCAAATACAAAACTGCACTTTTGTATGCAAAACTACTAAAAAGAAAATAGAAGTAAAGATGTAAAATCAAATATTTAAATTTCTAGATAAAAATGTACATGTGGAAAAGAAGATGTTGCTCAAAAAGTTGTAAAATTCAACAAAAATTTAACTTACTTCCAACATGCAGTCTGGTTCCTCCACCAAACGTGTTCCACAGTGATACAAAATGATTGAGTCGCTGTACAAAAACCTCTCACTGTAGAGAGACACGGCTCTCTGACTTTGACACAAACAAACTCAACATCAACAGTTCCTGTATTTAAAAGAACTATTTCATATTATATTAATCAAACAGCGCCACAATTGTTCAGAATTAGTCACATTTTCACAGATATAGCTTTAAATCTATTTAAAAGTCAAAGTGGATTTGTTCTCACGTTAAATGAAACAAGTCAGAAGACGTTCTTAAAGAAAATGTATCCACCGTCATCGAACCAAATCCACCTTAAATTGATCTCTGACTGTTAATTAACACTAATAAAGAGTAAACCTTTTTAGCCCTTATATGCTACCACTTGGTGATGTTAGCAGAAAGCACAACATTAGATTTCATAACTATGCTGATGATACCCAGGTATATAGTTCTGTATTCCCTCATGACGTCGGTCCCATTGATACTTTATGTCATGCACTAAAGGACTGGATGTCACACGACTTCATTCAGCTCAAAAAAGACAAAATCGAGATCATAATGTTTGGGCAAAAAGCCCAGGGAGACCATGTGGTGTGAAGGATCACGGACTGAAGATGCACGGACAAGTACCAGGTCAAAAACCTTGGAGTTGGCTTGGATTCTGACCTCAGTTTTGATTCACACATTAGAAATGTCATGAAAATCTCATTTTATCATCTCAGAAACATTGCTATGGTCAGCATTTTATCATTGTATGGCCAAATTTTATTTATGTATTTATCTATTTTTGCAAAATTGTTTTCATTCATTCATCAATAAACAGCATCATCAGAGTAATCCAAGTCCCTGCTGGAGTCAGTCAGAGCATTTCCATAGAGAGCCACTTTGCATGAGACAGACATCACTGCTGAACCATGGCAACAGACATGTTTCAGTACTAAAGATAAAAGTTTAAGCACACATTTACTCCAGTGCATGTTTTTAAAATCATAAGTCAAATGTTTCGTAGTTTGAAATATTCCACATGAGATGAAGATTGTGACTTTTATTGTTTTAAATATCTCAAATATCTCAAGCTGAAACCTTGAAAGATGATATGTGTTTGTTCTCTTCATATAAGCAGGAATCATCAGTGAACAGTCGGGCTTCATTACTGAAACATTCAAATTAATATTGTCAACTATTAAAATGCAAGTAAACTCATAAAATTCTCATGAAAATGAATGACTTTAAAATCATTAGTCTGGAAGAAAGATCGAGTAATATCCTCGCACATTAAAAACTGACACAAAGGTTGATGAGCCGAAATATTAAAACTTGAGCTTTAAAACATATTTTTGTCAAACAGAGTAATGCTGATAAGTTTTTGACAATGAATTTATAGAATCATATATACATATACACTTTTGGATCATTAATTGCAGTGGACTTCAAGAAAATACATAATACAATACAAAATACATAAAATACACATTTCAGTGAGGCAGAATATTGTACTAACATGTGCAGATATGAAATTCAAACAGAAGATATTTAAGATTTGTGTTATTAAAAGAATCAAATGTACTTACAGTTAACATTCAGTCTGGTTCCTCCACCAAAAGTCCACCACAGTGATACAAACTCATTGAGCCGCCGTACAAACACCTCTCACTATACAGAGACACGGCTCTCTGACTTTGACACAAACAAACTCAACAAACACATTCCCAGTTTACCCAGTTTATGCAATTGTAGTGAACCCAAGAATGTGTCACCACATTAATTTGAATTTAAAAGGAAATTAATCTTTCTGTTAATTTGTATGGGTTGAATGTTTCCCCGGTAATATCTGTGAGATGCACATTTTATTTTTTACATATTGTGGCGCTAAGCGGGAAATTAGTAAGGGGACCCTTTGAGGCCGGAACTGTTGCCATTCGGGTGGTCTCAGGTGTGGACTTCCGCCCACTCTCCAGACGCAATTTGGATGGCACAGGCATCACTCCGTGTCTTCATTGTCCTTTCACTCTGTCTGTTTTCACAGGTCAGTATTTGAGAAAGGTTGAAGGGTTTAGGTTGTTTATGCTTTTATTTGTGTGTACATACGCTAAGAGGGAGTTGAAGTGTCATTTGCGTATGTTAATTGATGTTTAAGAAACTTGAAAACCCGCCACTCGTGTAGACGGTATATCGGGTGTGATTTGCCCTTGTCTTGCAGGCAGTCAGGTGCGCTTTACACTGCTCGCGATCATTACACTTACACATAGTCCCACACCTGCAAATAAGAAACACACACAACGGGTATTCTGCACATGGTTTTATGTAATAAATGTACATTAAATAATAAGAGTTTAAAGATGTTTATGAAAGGTTGGTACAGTTGAAAATGTTTATATTCCTCCGTGAGCTAATTTGTGGAGTAAGTGTGTATCACATCCATTAACACAGCAGACATAAGCTGCATGATCGTTACAGTAAAGTGATACTGTCATTTTGCACTATAGACATATAGTATATAATGTGCCTTTTGTACAGTCAGGTTACAGTGTAACAATGTATCAATCTGATTAGAATTAGCATTTATTAGGTTATTGGATGCATGTGATAAGTAGAGATATATGCCACTTACCTGAAACGGATGAGAATATTACATCTGTAGTGTTAATACTATATTTTGCATTTGTGAGAATTAAAGAGACGCAATTTGGATGGCACAGGCATCACTCCGTGTCTTCATTGTCCTTTCACTCTGTCTGTTTTCACAGACAACTGTATTTGTAACGCGGTTCCACGTTTGGGACCCGTAACATAATAACTGGTTTAACTGTGTGAAAACGATTAACAAATTATGAATATGTATTTATCCTTTTATTTGTGAAATGTTAAACTTCTACAAACAATATTAATGTAAAACTGAACAAATAAACCCTAAAAAAACGTAAATAATTACCATCCACAAATGTTTATCGTAGATTATGACAAATGAAAAAGTATAATTTCATTGAAATTGATTTAGAAAATATTGTTGTAAAATGTTTTCATCAACCTCAAATCAAAGACGGATGAGCACTGATACATTCCTAATAAATACTCTGATAAAGTGATTGATCCATCAATAAACAGCATCATCAGAGTAATCCAAGTCCCTGCTGGAGTCAGTCAGAGCATTTCCATAGAGAGCCACTTTGCATGAGCAGCACCATGCTCCAGTGCTCTGGGAGAGTTTATAGTCCTGAGAGTTGAACACTGGATGACTGACAGCTGTCCTTCATGACAACAGAAGCCACAGAAATCCTCCTCATCAAAAACATGACTTTGATCTCCGTCCTCATCTGGACTCTCCTCTGCTGCTGCATCACAGGTAAAGTCCAGAGAATCAAACTCCTCTCCTCTATGAACATCCGTCCCTCTGAAATGAAGCTGACAAAACCATGACGCTGCTTTATGTTTTTGTCTCTGTATCCTCAGAGTCCAGAGGCCAGGTCACAGTGACTCAGCCTGGAGCAGTGAGCTCTGCTCTGGGAGGCTCTGTCACCATCAACTGTAGGACAAGTCCAAAGGTTAATTTTTGGAACAACTACCACCTTTTAGCCTGGTATCAACAGAGAGATGGAGAAACTCCTAAACTGCTCATTTACTTTGCGAGCACTCGACAATCAGGGATTCCAGATCGTTTTACAGGCAGTGGATCAAACTCTGACTTCACTCTGACCATCAGTGGAGTTCAGACTGAAGATGCAGCAGTTTACTACTGTCAGAGTAAACACTACAGTCAGGATCTGTTCACACAGTGAAAAAGCATCGTACAAAAACCTCCCTCAGTCAGACTGAACAGAAACTGAACTGACTGCTGCAGCTGGAAGCTACTGCAGAGACTGATACACTTCACTGAGGACACACACACACACACACACACACACACACACACACACACACACACGCGCACACACACACACACACATTTCAAAACACAATTCTTATATTTACTTGAAACACTTTACTTTAATCTAACTTTGACTCCTAAACCAGAGTTCTTTGAAAATTTTCATCAATGAAATTTTCTAAAGAAATCTTCCAAAAGTTCCTATTGGTTCTCAAACAAATATGAGTACCAAAACACACACAAATACATTTTCACTGCTTTTAACAACAGAAATAGATGGTGTGAATCTCCATCACTTGGATGCCGTGCTGCCCACCTCCAGTGAGATCTGCTGTACATTTGAAATCAGATATTGTGAAGCCACTGCGATAATTTCCTGGTAGACTTGATTTATCAACAGTTTTATGTTATAATACAGGATTAGCTGGGGAGAATTTCTGTTTTTACACGTTAAGAGCTTTCCTCACACTAGGGGCAGTTTTCAGTTATACTTCTGGTGCAGCCAACGCATATAATGGTAAGACAGCTACCTTAGTCTCATACTTGAAATCACAGTTACACCATACTTTGTGTTGTATATCTCAGACATTTTAAATAGTTCAGTACATTCTTATACGCAGTCCCTTACTGCATGGTTTATGCATCTAGTTTTAAGCATTGAAGGGGTGACTTCTTTGAAATGTTTTGCTTTGTAATTTCATCTGGGGAGGGGTGAGGCTAGCGACTACTGTCCTATTGCCGCCCAATTTCCGACTATGGTCACGGAGCCAAGTAATAGGGGAGGGTTAATAGTTAGGGCATGTTTTTGCTCTCTTGGGGGGCTGGGCTGGGAGGGGGGTGGGTTAAAACATCATTTGTTTGTTTTTTTCTTCTTTCTATTTGTTTAATGTGGAGCGGCTCACATTGTGGATTATGTGTTTACTTTCTTTTTGTATGGAGGGAGAGGGGCTTGACTGTATTAAGTTGTATATGTGTCTGTCTGGGTTCATTTTTTCAGATGGCCACAGGTGCTGTCTTCTCGTCTCTGTCGGCATTCACTATAGAGGCCAACACCCTAAATTATGCCTGAACTTAATATTTTGAGCTGGAACACAGGCGGTCTGAATAGCCCTCACAAAAGGATTAGCACTCTGGGTTTATTACGCAGGAGGAGAATTGACGTTGCATTAGTACAGGAGACGCATCTCTTGGCTGCTGATATTAGACGCCTTGCGGATAAACATTATCATGTGATAGCTTCCTCCACATCTGGTACAAAGACCAAGGGTGTGGCTGTCGTAGCCAGACGTAGCTTTAAAATTAAAATCCAAGACACGTGGTCTGATACAGAGGGCAGGCTGACAATTGTTAAGAAAGAAATTAGTAACAGGAAAATAGCCTTCATATCAGTGTATGCGCCAAACTCTTTTGATAGAGTTTTTTACGACAATTTGACAAATAGGATGCTGGAACTGCTGGAGTGATTATTCGTTCATTGTGGGGGGAGACTTTAACGCGGTTTGGAGGGCAGCTAATGACAGGACAGGCAAATCTGAGACAAGGGATCAGAAACAGGCGTCTGCAGCTTTACAGGCTTGGGCTAACAGTCTGGGGCTCACAGATTTGTGGCGTTCATCGAATCCATCAGTCAGTGACTACTCCTTTTTCTCTGCTCGACACAAATCTTGTTCAAGAATCGACTATATATTTGCATCCCCTAAACTCTTTAAAAATATTCACAATGTATCTTTGCTTCCCATAGCCCTCTCCGATCATAAAGGTGTGCTGTGCTCAGCGATGCTCAACAGCGCTTCCCCTCGCGCACCGAAATGGCGCTTCAACACAACCCTGTTGAAACAGAAGGAATTTAGGACACAATTTACAGAAAAGCTTAGGGAATTCTTGGAGTTCAATGCTGACTCGGTCGATGATCCTAGAATACTTTGGGACTCAATTAAAGGTTTTATCAGGAGTAATGCCACTCTGTTTGCCTCTTACCAGCGCAAGGCCCAAATTTCTAAGTGAATTGGAATGCAAACTAGCAAAACTAGAATCTGCGTTGTCTGCTAATTTCTCGGAACAGATAGTCTCACAGCGTGAGGTGGTCAAAAAAGATATTAACATCATCCTCAGACGCCAGTCAGAGTTTTTAGTCCACAGGACCAGGCAACGGTATTATTTTCATGGGTCAAGGCCCAGCCACCTGTTGGCGATGAAGATTAGGTCAAATGAGCAGTTCTCAGATATCTCCTCAGGCAAATTACAGTCAGGAGCTATCAGCACTGAACCGACGCAGATCAACAACACTTTTTGTAGTTTTTACTCTGACCTGTATAAATCAAACATATCTCTCGACAAAGACAAATGTGACAATTTTTTGGCTCAATTAAAGTTACCTCGTCTTGCAGTGGAGGAGGCGAATGATTTAGCAAAAACGATTTCTCTTGAAGAACTTAAAAAGGCTGTGCTCAGTATGCAAAGGGGCAAATCATCCGGGCTCGACGGCATACCACCAGAATTTTACGCAGCCTTTTGGGACCTCCTTGGCCCATTGCTTCTCAGTATGATCCACTTTTCAATAGAGAAAGGTGCTTTCTCTAGGGATGTCAATATAGCTGTAATAACCTTACTACTGAAGAAAGATAAAAACCCAACAGAATGTGGTAATTATAGGCCCCTTAGTCTGTTGAATGCCAATGTTAAAATATATGCCAAGGCACTCTCCCACCGCCTGCAATCTCATGTATCATCACTAGTTCACTGTGACCAGACAGGCTTTATGAAATCGCGTCTGGCCTCTGACAATGTCCGCCGGCTGCTGCATATAATTGACGCAGCAACAGACATCAAAACCCCAGCAGCTGTTTTATCCCTGGACGCAATGAAGGCATTCGACCGCCTTGAGTGGTCCTTTTTGTGGTCGGTTTTGGGGGCGATGGGTTTTGGAGAAGGCTTTATAAAAATGATACAGCTGTTATATTCAAACCCCTCTGCAATGGTTCTTACAGGTAACATTTGCTCCACTCTGTTCCCAGTATCTAGATTATCTCGCCAAGGCTGCCCCTTGAGCCTGACGCTGTTTGCTCTGTTGCTTGAACTCTTGGCGCAGATGATCCGGTTATCGTCAGTTATTAAACCCATAACTGTTCATAACACACACCACCACCTGGCACTTTACGCTGACGACATTTTAGTCTTTCTTGGAGACCCATTGCAGTCTGCCCCCCACCTTTTATCAATGTTGGATGAGTTTGGCGCGCTATCAGGGTTCAAAATCAATTGGTCAAAATCAGCTTTTCTGCCATTGAATGAAGCGGCCAAGACCTCTGCTTTGCGTTCCAATATCCCCTCAGTTCCACATTTTAAATACCTTGGCATCGAAATATTTTCCTCTCTACATCTTATTGTGAAGCACAATTATACTGAGACACTGAGCAAAGTCTTGGGTGATTTAGAAAGATGGGCCAGCCTGCCCAACTCACTCCAGGCATGTATTTCTATTGTCAAAATGAATGTAGTGCCCAGAATAAATTTTGTCAGCTCCATGGTCCCCCTCTCTCCCCCTGCTGGATACTGGGGTAAGCTTCATGCGGCGGTTTCAAAATTCATATGGAATGGGAAGAGACCCCGCCTTAGATCTACCACTGTCCAGCGCAGGAGATTAGATGGGGGATTAGCGGTGCCCAACTTTAAACTTTACCACTGGTCCTTCACTCTTGGACCCCTTGTCACATGGTTTGACTCTCAGACGGCAGTTTCTAGGCGTACAATGGAAGAAAGATTGGTGCACCCGTGGTCTTTGGCAGACGTTTTATTTGCAAATATCTCTGTAAGGCAGAGTCAATTAAGTTGCGGCCCCATCGTGACCCATCTGATCCAGGTCTGGCGCTCAGTGGAAAGGATCTGTGATATATCTTGCAGATGGCACCTGCAGTCTCCAATCGTTAATAATAAAGGTTTGCTGATCGGGGGGAGACCTGTCACCTACTCTCAGTGGGAAAAAGGAGGGATACAGTTTTTGGGTGATATTTTCAGCTCAGGTGGTTTACGCTCCTTTCAGGACATTAAGAATAGCTTCAATCTGCCAGGCACTTCCTTCTTTTTTTATTTACAGCTGAGAGCAGCTCTTATAGCACACGGTGTACCTTGGCAGCACCCGCCGCCCTACCTGACCCCTCGTAAGCCACATCTTATGAAAGTTATCAATGATCCCTCATGCACCCTGTGTACATTAAAAACCCCTGGCACTTTCCTCCACATGGTGTGGGAGTGCCCCCCCCGTTACTCGATTTTGGCAGGGTGTGGCCGCTGAGCTGACGGCACTCATATCGGAGACAGTGCCTGTGACCATACCAGTGTTATTATTAAATGATCTTTCGGCATTTCGAGTCCCTGAATGTCAGAAACGTGTAATGTTGGCAGGTTTAACAGCTGCTAAGAAAATTATCGCAGTACGCTGGAAGCCCCCTCACACTTTGACCATCAGACAATGGGTTTTAACTTTTCCGGATGTTACGTACATGGAGCTGTCAACAGCCCGTATAAATGGGGCCAAAGAGGCGAATGTGAATATGTGACTCACTACGGCTGAAGCACTGAAGGGCTCACTGTGATCCTTGTGGTCCGTTGTGTATCTGATCTACCTCATCTTCAATCACTCAACAAGTCTATATTATCTGTTCCACAAGTCCCTTTTTTGTTTTTGTTTTTCTCTTTTTGTTATTGTTGTTTGCTTTAGCCTCTTTTGCTTTTTGTGTATGTGTATGTACGTACGTGTGTGTACGATATTGTGAAGCCAAAATGTAATGCAGATTTGATATGAAGACCTATCCTCTGGACTCATTTATAGGATTGTGGATGATTTTGCCAGGAAAATAAATGGATGTGACCTAATGGGTGCTTCCAAGGAGCTCACTAACTTCAACAATCGACCAGCACCCACTACAACACAGAGTCCTACACCAAGTTCAAAGTCACAGCTAACATTACTGCAAATCATGAAAAATATATTATGACATTGTGGTTTCTGTCAACTCTGTCAGCATTGTCTTAATTGGTTTAACATACAGAGAATATCAGTATTACTGCAAACAACACAAATTACACTTACAACCTGATGAAGACAATTATGAAGCGTTATCATGTTTTGCAGATGACACTGTTTTTTATTTTGAATCCTGAAAATCATTTTTATCATTCATATCATCCAATAGCATCTTATGCTGATAATTACATTGTGTTTCTAATCCGTAAAGTATTATTCAGTGTTTTTTGATTGATGTACATTACACTCCGATATAGTTTAGTAAAAATGGCCTACTTTCATCGTTCTTTCACAGCTAGTTTCTACCTGTTTCAGGATACCACTGCTAAACAGAGACACTGTCAGGTGAGACTCAACAAGTTAACAGATAAGTGATGGTACAAGATGTAATTCCAGAATGTGTTAATATCACCAGTGATGAGAAAGTCTTACTGTCTTACTTATCTGTTGATATAAATGTGATGGGGTCAGTATTTATGGAACCATGCATGTTTTGTGTTTTTAACTCTGTGTTTTAATTAGTTTGAGTGTTTTAGTGTTTTGCTTGCAGTGGTTGTTTTTCCTATGGCCCTGAACTACACGCAGACTTACTGATGGGCAGTGATCAAGGAGATGAGCAATAGGTGTGCAGGAGCACTAGGAGAGTTTAAAACAGTGGCTGAATGGAAAGCAGGTAGAAGCTCAGAGCCATGGAGAAACCAGCCTCTGAGTGCATGCAAGAGCCAGCCATGTTTGACGTTGGACGCTATCTCTTAGAAAATGTGAGTATCATTCTAAAGTTAAGCTGCTGACACTGGGGGCCAGCTGCGGGGCCAGGTAGGAGTGAGGAAAAGGGCTAATTGATTGATGCTGTGTACGTATGATTGGGCCTCTGGGCAGGTATGGTGCTGGGCCCACGGTATGCGCTAAGCTCGGACGGTGGGCCACAGGACGCTGTGGAGGTCTGCAGGAGGAGGCGAACAAGAGGGACTGCTACCAAGTGAGACTTGGGGCGAGTTTTTTTATTCGTCCTTTTGCAATAAACTGTTAAACTTTTAATTTTTGCCTTGTGGTTTTTAACTCTGCTCACCCCTGATTTTATGTTAGAGCCATGCGGCAACCTCCGCTGCTGGGAAATGAAGCCAATGTGGAAGTGCTTAAAACTGTAACCGCTTGAGACAGGCTGCAGAAGTGAGCCAACTTCTATAAGCACCTGTATTAAAATGTCCAACTTAACAGCAGAATTAAACATGTTTACAGTCTGGTTCTGGCAAGGTTTTTGGACTCTGTAGCTAATTTCCCCATCCATGACAACTGTGAGGAAGTGAATTTTGTCTTTTAACTCTCCCGTTCAGATGACATCAAGGCCTGAAGTTGTGTATAATTAACAGCGTGACCACTTGATTGAGAGGTAGGTGCTGTTACAGATGGCTTATTATAGCACAGGCGTCAATCGACCCGCCTCAAGTCCGTCGATAATGCACTATCGGAGGTTAAATGTAAAATTTGTGTGAATATAGAGAGACACATTTTTGCTGGGTGCTGACTGAGAGCAGGAGTCCCAGTGAGTCAGGTCAGGATTGAGAACACTGGTTTCTCTTCAGTGTCACCATTTCCATAGAGAGCCACTTTGCATCAGCAGCACCATGCTCCAGTGCTCTGGGAGAGTTTATAGTCCTGAGAGTTGAACACTGGATGACTGACAGCTGTCCTTCATGACAACAGAAGCCACAGAAATCCTCCTCATCAAAAACATGACTTTGATCTCCGTCCTCATCTGGACTCTCCTCTGCTGCTGCTTCACAGGTAAAGTCCAGAGAATCAAACTCCTCTCCTCTATGAACATCCGTCCCTCTGAAATGAAGCTGACAAAACCATGACGCTGCTTTATGTTTTTGTCTCTGTATCCTCAGAGTCCAGAGGCCAGGTCACAGTGACTCAGCCTGGAGCAGTGAGCTCTGCTCTGGGAGGCTCTGTCACCATCAACTGTAGGACCAGTCAGAATGTTCATATTTATAACAACTATCAACTTCTAGCCTGGTACCAACAGAGAGATGGAGAAACTCCTAAACTGCTCATTTGGGGTGCTAGCACTCGAGTATCAGGGATTCCAGATCGTTTTACAGGCAGTGGATCAAACTCTGACTTCACTCTGACCATCAGTGGAGTTCAGACTGAAGATGCAGCAGTTTACTACTGTCAGAGTGAACACTACATCAACAGTCAGCATCTGTTCACACAGTGAAAAAGCATCGTACAAAAACCTCCCTCAGTCAGACTGAACAGAAACTGCTGCAGCTGGAAGCTACTGCAGAGACTGATACACTTCACTGAGGACACACGAACAGACACTGAATGAAAGACCTCTGCCAAAAACAGCTAGATTGGCAGTTGCCACTTGGTAATGACATAGCCAGAGGTAAGGTAACCTGCACTGAAAGAGTTCTCCTAAGTGCACAAGGAGTCAGTAAGCACCACAACCACCCTCTGGTTTGAACTTCTGTACTCACACAGTCACAGTCCCATAAAAATGAAAATGAAAATGAAAAAATGAAAAGTCTCGTTTTGTGATAGTGTGCTCATGTCAGCCATTTCAGAAACTGACACAATGAAAGAGACTGAGATGACACATTGCTGCCTGTGCATGTCTGCACGCTGTGTTGTTCCAACGCTAGGCAGTAGAATCCAATATTTAATCATCATCATGTGCATGCTTCAAAATGTTGAAACTGTATGGAGAGATGTCATTCAACGCTGACTCTTCCCTAACCACCATCACCTACTTCAGTATTCAGGTGGACCAGGTAGGGGAAAAGTTAATGTGAAACACTTGCTCTGCTTTTAGCACATCGACATTTTGATATATATGTATATGTTAGCTACGATCATGTCTGTTACCTTCACTGATCACAACCCTCTTGTCTTTTTGACCAACCTGTACATGAGTTTTGATCAGTGCAAGATTACAACTTAGAAATTCGCAAAGGTTCAGAAAATGTGATGGCAGATGCTCTGTCTAGATTGCAATGTGAATTAGAATGTGATTTAGTTAATAACCCAAAACCTTATGGTTTTTGTCTTAAGGGGAGGGGTGTTACGAATGCCGCCGACGTGCCAATGAATAATCTTTCCTTGTAGTGTTTTATGGTGTATGCCCAGGCTATTCAATTGGCGGCCCCCGGGCCTGAGGAATTTTGTACCGGCCCTTCGAGTGTACTGTAATTATTACATATGGGTAGTCTCATATAGTGCATGACTATGATTAATTGTACATTCTCTCGTTCAGTAGGAGGCAGTATGCGCACGTTTAAGTCATGGTGGAAAAACAGGTAGAATATACTTGTTTTAGCCGGACATATATTTTGGGGGACCGCACATGAAAAATCAAAAATCGCCATTCGCAGCACGATCTAGTGCAACGCTCTGACTTGTTTCTTTCAAGCATGCAGGTTGGCTAACAAGACAAAATGTCTCTCTCTACCTTTAAAAAAAGTATAGTTGACTCAGAGAACAGGCAGTTAAACAATGGACGGACAGAGAAATATGCGTATATTGCTGTTGATGTAAATCCTGTGTGCTTCATCTGCAACGAGTGCCTCGCCGTGTGTAAATATAATGTAAGTATAATTTGAGAAGGCATTTCAACACAACGCATGCTAACTTTAACACTACTTTCCCACCGGGCTCTGCTGCTTGGAGGCAGAAGATATCGGGGGTTACATTTTGTTATGAGCCCTTGTATATTGTTCCAGGCTTGTACGGATGAAGAGAGAGCAACGGCAGCATCGTTACGAGTGGCATGGATATTGTGAAAAAAGAAAAAGCCGTTTCGCTACATTGCCTCATCCACCAAAGCCTCCTGTGTGCCAAAGTCTGTGGTGAGCTAAAAGAGACCATGGCAATTATAAACTTTATCCGTTGCACCTCCAGTTTACAGCACCGCCTTTTCCGCAAGCTGTTGACCGACATGTCTGCTGAATACAAAGATTTGCTCATTCACAATGACATTAGATGGTCCAGTCTTCAAAATTGAAAAAACCTGGCAAGTCTCTGTCTCTGATGGGAAATGATGAGTTTAATGCCACTGTTTGCTTTTTGAGTGACGTTTTCCATTATTTGAACCAACTCAACATGGAGTTGCAGGGCAGAGATAAAACAGTCTCGGAACTTGTGGAGAAACTTCATGCTTCATGCTTCAAAGCTCTCACTCTTCTCTGCTGATCTTAGTCCTGGGAAGATGCTCCACTTCCCCACATTAAGGAAATCTTGCCTGCAAATTACAGAGGTGATGTCAGGCTTTATTGACTCATTGAAAAACAACTTTGCCACCAGGTTTGATGATTTCAGCATCTCCAGTGAAGTGATGAGATTTGTTAAGAACCCTTTCTGTGTGAATGTTGAGGCAGACTTTGCATTGAAAGGAAAGGAGCTAGTACCATCATTGGATGAGGGTTTTTTACAACTGGAACTCATTGACATTCAGTCGTCAGATGACTTGCAACAGTCATTGCAGCAGGCAGGTTTTGAAAAATTCTGGACCCATGTAGTCAGCCGAGAGAAATTTCCACACTCAAGGGGTCTTGCACTTTTTCTTCTGACAATGTTTGGCTCAACATACACTTGTGAGTCGTCATTCTCACATATGAATGCCATTAAAACTCACAATCGTATATCCCTCACTGACCAGCATCTGCAACACTGCTTGTGCATTGCCCTGACAACATATACACCTGACTTCACTGCTCTTGCTAAGTCAAAAAAAATGCCATTTTAATTTTAAATTTGATGCTGCCTGTCACTTAAATGAGTGCAATCTATCTGTGATATGGCTGACCTAGACTGATTGTTAAGGTGTCTGATTTATGTTCAAAATGGACAAAAGTTAGTACAGTAGTAGTCCATGTGTGGATTTATGTGCATATGTTGTTCTGCATTTACAAAATAGAATATATTGACTCCTTCAGTATGTTGTTGTAATTTCTTTATTTGTTACCGTGATTACTCATATTCTCTGGCCCCTTATTTTGCCTCAGATTCATGAACTGGCCCCAATTCCAAATTAATTGACTAGCCCTGCATACAGTGCTTAACAAATTTATAAGACCACTACCCAATGTAAAGTTTATGCCACAGCTGCCCTAAATTAACAGCATTGGTAATTGCCAAAATCATTTTTATATTTCTGTAATCGTTAATACACCAGTATGTAGAAGGTCTTTAACCAAAATGATATTTTTAATGCTAAAATATAATTATTATCAAATTTACTGTTTGGCAAAAAAAAACCCTGAAAAAATAGTAAAGCACATTATTATTTCTTGATTAAGATGTCAAATTATAGTTATTTACTTGCATTCCTGGTTGAATGTTATTCTTGATTCATTCTTGACTTCTCAGAGAAGCACAGTGAGCTGGCTCAAATTTGGGTATAAAAAGAGGTGAATTCAGTTTGAAATTTCTCATTCCTGTTCAAAATGGTAAAAAGTCGAGAGCTCACTGAAAATGAAAGAGTCCGCATTAACGCACTTCATGGTGCTGGATGGTGTCTGACAGGTGGTCTGATAAATTTGTTAAGCACTGTAGGTACAGTCCATTTACCACTGCAATGAGAATCAGGAGTGAGCTATAAAGAGTTATCACTTTACGCAGACTCCCTGCGTTTTATTTCTACTTCTGAAAATTCATTTTTATTATTTTAGTAAGATAAGAATCATCTCTAGGTGCAAATTAACAACACATGGACATGACATATGGATTTTCTACAAGGGCCAATGTTAGTAATAACAGATAGCTGTGTTGTGATTCACCACTGAAATGTATATGTAGTATATGTATTGTTACCAAAGGTAATAATATAGATCTAACCATAGAAGAGTATCTATACTCTTAAACCATTAAAAAGTCATTTGGGGAAATTGACTTGTTACTGTACATTAAACTGACTAATGTTACATATAAGATTTCAGAGAAGGGAAGTCAAAAGACATGTCACTTTGATAATTTACATGATGAAGTCTTTATTGTTTTAAATTGTTGAAACCATCAACAAGCAAGAAGACATTAATGTTGAAACATGTCATGAGAGAAAGAGAGAAACAGAGAGAGAGAGAGAGAGAGAGAGAGAGAGAGAGAGAGAGCAGACTGAGAGCAGTAGCAGAGTAAAACCAGTAGCAGAGTCCCAGTGAGTCAGGTCAGGACTGGGAACACTGGTCTCTCCTCAGTGTATGTGAGAGAGTCTGGGAACCCTGGGTGGCCTCACAGGTCACAGAGTCCACCTTCCTCCACTGGTCTGCAGGGAGCCTCAGGCTGCTGCTCCAGCTGTAGTGGCCGTCATTCTCCAGCACCACGGGGCTCCTGCTCTCCTCCCAGCTGATGCTGCTGCTGCTGTCCACCTTCCAGGCCAGACTCCAGTCTGAGGGGAAGCCCTTGTTGGCCAGACACATGAGTGTTGCCTTCCCCTGCTGCAGCTCCTCACTGGCAGGAGGCAGCACCGTCAGGGTGGGTGCGGCATCACCTAGAAGACACCAATCAGCTTAGAGGACAGGGACCATACAGCTGTCAATCAACTAGAAGACAGTTGGACACCTTTACTGTGTGAGAGTTGATTTTCTCCATTAAATTTCTGTCAGATGTTGTTTCTGCTCCACCAGTCACTCACTCACACATTGTTTCACTTCCTTTTAAGAAGCCTGTCATGCATATCAGCACAGAGAATCATCATACAGAATGACCTGACATATGTCAAACTACACTGGAAATGAATATATTTTTTTTTAAACAACAAAATAAATTTAAAAACATCTTTTTGTCAACAGGTGATGAAAGTTAATCAGATCCTCTGTCAAAGAGCATTATGAGCCAAAGATAACTGATGGCCACATATACAATGTTCATACAACACATCTGAAACCAAACAGCAGACATTATATGAGAGATTTGGTTGCGTCTTTAACAGTTTTATCTTCATTCTCACTGTTTAAAACTCTTTGAACTCAACTTCCAAACAATTTTAAACAGATAATTAATGGTTACATTTTAATTTTGTAAAGTATGAGTGTTGTTCTTTAATGTTTCCTACATTTCAAGCTGTTCACATTTCACAAATTAGTCTGGACATGTCATAAAAAGTTCAGTTAAACTGAGGTTAAACAACACTGGGGTTAAACAGGAGAAACAAAGAATAAAAATCAGTCTTTACAGTGATTTCTACCAGTCCGATGGAAATTTAAAGTTACTGCAAGTGTTTAGACACAGAAATGAAAAGGTTAACTGATGACACCATATTTAATATTTGAGCAGAAACTTACTTCCAGCATCCAGTCTGGTTCCTCCACCAAAAGTCCACCACAGTGATACAAACTCATTGAGTCGCCGTACAAAAACCTCTCACTGTAGAGAGACACGGCTCTCTGACTTTGTCTGACAAAACTACAAGTTCCAACTTTCATTTAAAAATGTAATATATGACTTCTCCTCTGCAACAACCAATTATAGTCATTACTTTCATGACTTAATTTCAAATACAAAACTGTACTTTTGAATGCAAAACTACTAAAAAGAAAATAGAAGTAAAGATGTAAAATCAAATATTTAAATTTATAGATAAAAATGTACATGTGGAAAAGAAGATGTTGCTCAAAAAGTTGTAAAATTCAACAAAAATTTAACTTACTTCCAACATCCAGTCTGGTTCCTCCACCAAACGTGTTCCACAGTGATACAAACTGATTGAGTCGCCGTACAAAAACCTCTCACTGTAGAGAGACACGGCTCTCTGACTTTGACACAAACAAATCAACATCAACAGTTCCTGTATTTAAAAGAACTATTTCATATTATATTAATCAAACAGTGCCACAATTGTTCAGAATTAGTCACATTTTCACAGATATAGCTTTAAATCTGTTTAAAAGTCAAAGTGGATTTGTTCTCACGTTAAATGAAACAAGTCAGAAGACGTTCTTAAAGAAAATCTATCCACCGTCATCGAACCAAATCCACCTTAAAATGATCTCTGACTGTTAATTAACACTAATAAAGAGTAAACCTTTTTAGCCCTTATATGCTACCACTTGGTGATGTCAGCAGAAAGCACAACATTAGATTTCATAACTATGCTGATGATACCCAGGTATACAGTTCTGTATTCCCTCATGACCTCAGTCCCATTGATACTTTATGTCATGCACTGGCTTGGATTCTGACCTAAGTTTTGATTCACACATTAGAAATGTCATCAAAATCTCATTTTATCATCTCAGAAACATTGCTATGGTCAGCATTTTATCATTGTATGGCCAAATTTTATTTATGTACATATTTATCTATTTTTGCAAAATTGTTTTCATTGTTGTCTATTTCTATTTTAATTTTTTTGCTCTGTGAAGCACTTTGGGATGCATGTTTGCATCAAAAGTGCTGTATAAATACAATTTACATTGATAAAAGTAATGTCTTACTTACTTTACTTACAATGTAATTATCAGCATAAGAAGCTGATAATTACATCGTGTTTCTAATTCGTAAAGTATTATTCAGTGTTTTTTGATTGATGTATATTACACTCTGATATAGTTTAGTAAAAATGGCCTACTTTCATCGTTCTTTCACAGCGAGTTTCTACCTGTTTCAGTCTACCACTGCTAAACAGAGACACTGTCAGGTGAGACTCAACAAGTTAACGGATGAGTGATGGTACAAGATGTAATTCCAGAATGTGTTAATATCACCAGTGATGAGAATTCAGATATTAGGAATTATTTCAAGCTACAAATAAACAACATATAAACATAACACATGGATCTTCTTCAATGGCAGACGTTGGTAATAACAGATAGCTTTGTTATCTGCCATTGAAATGCTTTAAGCATGTATTTTTACCAAATGTAAATAATATGAATGGATGACCATAGAAGAATATCTACACTCTTAAAATCAAAAAGTCATTTGGGGAAAATGGACTTGTTACTGTGCATTAATCTGATGACTGTTCCTAATATATAATATATGTCAAAGAAAGGAAGTAAAAAGACATGTCACTTTTATAATATACATGATGAACTCTTTATTGTTTTAAAATGTTGAAACCATCAACAAGCAAGAAGACATTAATGTTGAAACATGTTATGAGAGAAAGAGAGAAACAGAGAGAGAGAGAGAGCAGACTGAGAGCAGTAGCAGAGTAAAACCAGTAGCAGAGTCCCAGTGAGTCAGATCAGGACTGGGAACACTGGTCTCTCCTCAGGGTCTGTGAGAGTGAAGTCTGGGAGCCCTGGCTGGCCTCACAGGTCACAGAGTCCACCACAGAGATTAATAAAGTTTATATGAGATAAACTGAACTCCATCCTGCTGGCTGCAGCAGAGGAAGCTTCTAGTTCTGTTGGTCTTCCTCAGAGTGAATGAAACTGGACTTAAACGTTTCACTTCCCTTTCTGAGCGCAGTAACTATGGCAACAGACAGACATCACTGCTGAACCATGGCAACAGACATGTTTCAGTACTAAAGATAAAAGTTAAAGCTGACACACATTTACTCCAGTGCATGTTTTTAAAATCATAAAGTCAAATGTTTCATAGTTTGAAATATTCCATATGAGATGAAGATTGTGACTTTTATATATAACTTTTATTGTTAACTTTTTAAAATATCTCAAATATGTTAAGCTGAAACCTTGAAAGATGATATGTGTTTGTTCTCCTCATATAAGCAGGAATCATCAGTGAAAGGTCAGGATTCATTACTGAAACATTCAAATTAATATTGTCAACTATTAAAATACAAGTAAACTCATAAAATTCTCATGAAAATGAATGGCTTTAAAATCATTAGTCTGGAAGAAAGATTGAGTAATATCCTCGCACATTAAAAACTGAAACAAAGGTTGATGAGCCGAAATATTAAAACTTGAGCTTTAAAACATATTTTTGTCAAACAGAGTAATGCTGAGAAGTTTTTGACAATGAATTTATAGAATTATATATATATATATACTGTATATATATATATATATATATATATACATATACACTTTTGGATCATTAATTGCAGTGGACAGTTATTGACACTCAGAAGCCTTCAAGAAAATACATAATACAATACAAAATACATAAATACACATTTCAGTGAATTCAGTGAACATTTCAAAAAATGTAAATAATTACCATCCACAAATGTTTATTGTAGATTATGACAAATGAAAAAGTATAATTTAATTGAAATTGATTTTGAAAATATTGTTGTAAAATGTTTTCATCAACCTCAAATCAAAGACGGATGAGCACTGATGCATTCCTAATAAATACTCTGATAAAGTGATTGATCCATTAATAAACAGCATCATCAGAGTAATCCAAGTCCCTGTTGGAGTCAGTCAGAGCATTTCCATAGAGAGCCACTTTGCATCAGCAGCACCATGCTCCAGTGCTCTGGGAGAGTTTATAGTCCTGAGAGTTGAACACTGGATGACTGACAGCTGTCCTTCATGACAACAGAAGCCACAGAAATCCTCCTCATCAAAAACATGACTTTGATCTCCGTCCTCATCTGGACTCTCTTCTGCTGCTGCTTCACAGGTAAAGTCCAGAGAATCAAACTCCTCTCCTCTATGAACATCCGTCCCTCTGAAATGAAGCTGACAAAACCATGACGCTGCTTTATGTTTTTGTCTCTGTATCCTCAGAGTCCAGAGGCCAGGTCACAGTGACTCAGCCTGGAGCAGTGAGCTCTGCTCTGGGAGGCCCCGTCACCATCAACTGTAGGACCAGTCAGAATGTTCGTGTTTATAACAATTATCACTTTTTAGCCTGGTATCAACAGAGAGATGGAGAAACTCCTAAACTGCTCATTTACTATGCGAGCACTCGAGCATCAGGGATTCCAGATCGTTTTACAGGCAGTGGATCAAACTCTGACTTCACTCTGACCATCAGTGGAGTTCAGACTGAAGATGCAGCAGTTTACTACTGTCAGAGTCAACACTACATCAACAGTGTGTATGTGTTCACACAGTGAAAAAGCGTCGTACAAAAACCTCCCTCAGTCAGACTGAACAGAAACTGAACTGACTGCTGCAGCTGGAAGCTACTGCAGAGACTGATACACTTCACTGAGGACACACACACACACACACACACACACACACACACACACACACACACACACACACATACACCTCAGCTTCAAACTGAATCACAGCTGTTTCAAATATATCCAGTTAACAGAAAATATGAAGATAAAGATCAGCATCAGAAACCTTCATAATCAAAGATGGACCAAAAAAAAACTTTTTTAAAAACGTTGTTGGACTGAATGTATCACATTCTGAAAAAGCAAAGTTTGACTTGAAGGTGTTTGTGACAAAAATGTGTTCAACATTTTAAACCCTTTTCTTTTATAATGAATACCACAAAAGTGGTGTCACAAACAGGAAAGAGCACCTTTTTGCACCTACAGGCACAGTAATTTGAACGATTGGAGATCTACATCCGTCACCTTTATCAGTCAAAGATTGAAGCAGTCTGCAATTGATAACTTTCTGTATGAAAGACCTCTGCTAAAAACTCCTCAGTACTGGTAAGGAAGAAATGAGACTCCTAAAAAAAAACAAACTGGGATAGGTAACTAAATGATGAAGAAGGATGGTGAACCTGCGTGTGAATGTGTGAGTGGACTGTTTGGGTCAATTCTAGCAGACAAGTAGTTGAGGAAGAGCTATGAATAAAAATAACTTAAGTCTACCGGGCACAAACACTTTAAGAATAACTAAACGAGATAATAAAAAGTGTGCTTTATGAAATACATGATGCAGGTTGGCAGCAACACCCTTCCCTCCACACTCACATTACATGAGAAAAGCTAAAAATACATGAGCTGTATGACTTGGCACATTCAGCAAAATATGTGGACAATAAGCAGACACTCATGATGAACACTCAACAGATTTATACAAAGTTATCACTTTACACAGAGATGATGAATTTTGTCATTCACTATTTCTACATTTATTACGAGACCACGCAACGAAATAGAAAACAATGACACGCTGTGTCTCTATATAAAAGAAATAATTCACTATCAACAAATATTTACAAACAATAGAAAAAGGCTGTTCTCTGAATCAATAAAATAATGAACTGTCCAAACTACAAAGTTGGTAGTACAAATCTTTATTTAGTTTAACAAGTTAAAATATACAAAGATGAAGCAGACATGTTCGGTACATAGGTCTATATATATGACCTCTTCTCCTCGCCACACATCTCCCTGAACACCTTTACAGGCTTCTCAGATCCATCCTGAGCACAGCTGCTATTCTATCTCTCCTTCTTTCTCTCATACGCAAGCACAAACACCCGCCTCAATCATACACAGAGTAAACCATGCATAAGGATTTGCACACACAGTCAAAGACGACACACAGTGAACACACACTACGGTTTCTCTTTCGCTATCCAGGTGAAGGGAGCAGGATCGTTCTCCTGCTTCACAGGAGCATCCTCCTCTGTGCCCTCGTGAAGATGCTTGTTTCAAACATCAGTGCTAAGAATGTTCTCATCCAAAATTCAGTTGTTTGAGGCACATCAATAGTTATAGTTCAAACTTCAAAAAGACTGAAACTTCTTTTTTATTAAATCATTCATCATCATTTATTTAATCATCATGAATGTAATATCTAGTTATGAATCGAGAGCATCAGATTACTTAAAGCTAAAACACTCTTCTGTCTTAAAGTGCACAGAAGGCTATTGATCATTTTGTGTCACCGCCTGTTTTAGTTCAGCTACAACATTAGATGGCAGTGTTGACCAATGGCTGTGGCTCAGGAGGCAGAGCGGGTCGTCCACTAATCAGATGATCAGTGTGTCAATCCCCGGCTCCTCCAGTGTGCATGCCAAAGTGTCCTTGGGCAAGAAACTGAACGCCAAATTGCTCTTGAAGGCCTCGCAATCGGTGTATAAATGCGTATGATTGGTTAGCTCCTAAAAACTGATGAACAGTTGGCACCATGCATGGCAGCTAATGCTATCAGTGTATGAATGTGTGTGAATGGATGATGAAATTTATTAGACCACTACCCAATGTAAAGTTTATGCCACAGCTGCCCTAAATTAACAGCATTGATAATTACCAAAATAATTTGTTATGTTTCTGTAATGGTTAATACACCAGTATGTAGAAGCTATTTATTTCCCTTTATGATATTTTCTAATGCTGAAATACAGTTATTATGAATTTTCAAATTAACTGTTTTACAAAAAAAATTCCTGACTTCTCAGAGAAGCCCAGTGAGCCGGCTTAAATTTGGGTATAAAAAGGTGAATTCAGTTTGAAATTTCTCATTCCTGTTCAAAATGGTAAAAAGTCGAGAGCTCACTGAAAATGAAAGAGTCCGCATTAAAGCACTTCATGGTGCTGGATGGTGTCTGACAGGTGGTCTGATAAATTTGTTAAGCACTGTAGGTACAGTCCATTTACCACTGCAATGAGAATCAGGAGTGAGCTATAAAGAGTTATCACTTTACGCAGATGACGCCCTGCTTTTTATTTCTACTTCTAAAAATTCATTTTTATTATTTTAATAAGATAATAAGAATCATCTCTAGGTACAAATTAACAACACATGGACATAACACATGGATTTACTACAAGGGCCAATGTTAGTAATAATAGATAGCTGTGTTGTAATTCACCATTGAAATGTTCTAAGTATATGTATTGTTACCAAAGGTAAAAATATAGATCTTACTATAGAAGAACTATAGAAGAGTATTGAAGTGTAATATTTTATAGGCTTTGTTATAGGTTTGTGCTAGTATGTAGATTAAATCCTTTTCATTCCTGTCCTGATATTAAATATAAAATTGCATGTTTTTTTGTAGCATTTTAGTTTGGGATTATTATCCTCTTAGTAGTAGATTATTGGTTTGAAGTGAAAATGTAAGTAACACACTCGTAGCCAAGAACCTCGAGGGTGGATTCTAATCTCACAGCCAAGAGCCTCGAGAGTATCAATCCACAAGGGTGAACACAATCATCGCCATAAGCCTTAACTAGTGTGAAACCACAAGTGTGAAAGCATGTAATGATGGAAGTACTTATTGTTTTTTGAAACCCTTTTTAAAAAAGAGTGCAGCATGACGGGTGAAACTTAATTGTGTGGGGAAATTCGGACAGAAGGCCTCCAAAGCCCTGGCGGACACGAGAGATGGTCAGAGTTGAAATAAAGTCCAGTAAAGCCCAAATAATTTGACTGGATACTAGAGAATCATGTGATTTTGATACTATTGTTTTATTGAAGGGGAATAAAAATGGGTGGTACCAATGTTGCGATTATACCATTATAGAAGATGATGTTTTGAGCTGAACGAAACTGGTTGTATTTTCTGTGAAGAAACTAAAACCTCTGCTGCACTCAACTTTGACGCGTTCCGGAGCCTTCCTTGAAGATAAAATTGGATTTATGAACAAAATGTTGCAGGAGTCAGGACTTAGTCTCTAACTCACGATCCAGGCTTCTGACACACAACAGTATCTACACTCTTAAAACCATTAAAAAGTCATTTGGGGGAAATGGACTTGTTACTGTACATTAAACTGACTAATGTTACATATAAGATTTCAAAGAAGGGAAGTCAAAAGACATGTCACTTTGATAATTTACATGATGAAATCTTTATTGTTTTAAATTGTTGAAACCATCAACAAGCAAGAAAACGTTAATGTTGAAACATGTCATGAGAGAAAGAGAGAAACAGAGAGAAAGAGAGCAGACTGAGAGCAGTAGAGTAGAGTAAAAACCAGTAGCAGAGTCCCAGTGAGTCAGGTCAGGACTGGGAACACTGGTCTCTCCTCAGTGTATGTGAGAGAGTCTGGGAGCCCTGGGTGGCCTCACAGGTCACAGAGTCCACCTTCCTCCACTGGTCTGCAGCGAGCCTCAGGCTGCTGCTCCAGCTGTAAAGGCCGTCATTCTCCAGCACCACGGGGCTCCTGCTCTCCTCCCAGCTGATGCTACTGCTGCTGCTGTCCACCTTCCAGGCCAGACTCCAGTCTGAGGGGAAGCCCTTGTTGGCCAGACACATGAGCGTGGCCTTCCCCTGCTGCAGCTCCTTACTGGAGGGGGGCAGCACTGTCAGGGTGGGTGCGGCATCACCTAGAAGACACCAATCAGCTTAGAGGACAGGGACCATACAGATGTCAATCAACTAGAAGACAGTGGACACCTTTACTGTGTGAGAGTTGATTTTCTCCATTAAGGAGTTTCTGTCAGATGTTGTTTCTGCTCCACCAGTCACTCACTCACACATTGTTTCACTTCCTTTTAAGAAGCCTGTCATGCATATCAGCACAGAGAATCATCATACAGAATGACCTGACATATGTCAAACTACACTGGAAATGAATATATATATATTTTAAACAACAAAATAAATTTAAAAAAATCTTTTTGTCAACAGGTGATGAAAGTTAATCAGATCCTCTGTCAAAGAGCATTATGAGCCAAAGATAACTGATGGCCACATATACAATGTTCATACGACACATCTGAAACCAAACAGCCTCAGAAAACTGCCAAAATGATTTCAAAAGACCATCGCAGACATTATATGAGAGATTTGGTTGCGTTTTTAACATTTTCATCTTCATTCTCACTGTTTAAAACTCTTTGAAGTCAACTTCCAAACAGTTTTAAACAGATAATTAATGATTACATTTTAATTTTGTAAAGTATGAGTGTTGTTCTTTAATGTTTCCTACATTTCAAGCTGTTCACATCTCACAAATTAGTCTGGACATGTCATAAAAAGTTCAGTTAAGCTGCTCTGAGTTCAACACTTGGGTTAAATAGGAGAAACAAAGAATAAAATTCAGTCTTTAAAAAAGTGATTTCTACCAGTCCGATGGAAATTTAAAGTTACTGCAAGTGTTTAGACACAGAAATGAAAAGGTTAACTGATGACACCATATTTAATATTTGAGCAGAAACTTACTTCCAACATGCAGTCTGGTTCCTCCACCAAAAGTCCTCCACAGTGATACAAACTCATTGAGTCGCCGTACAAAAACCTCTCACTGTAGAGAGACACGGCTCTCTGACTTTGTCTGACAAAACTACAAGTTCCAACTTTCATTTAAAAATGTAATATATGACTTCTCCTCTGCAACAACCAATTATAGTCATTACTTTCATGACTTAATTTCAAATACAAAACTGTACTTTTGAATGCAAAACTACTAAAAAGAAAATAGAAGTAAAGATGTAAAATCAAATATTTAAATTTCTAGATAAAAATGTACGTTTGGAAAAGAAAATGTTTCTCAAAAAGTTGTAAAATTCAACAAAAATTTAACTTACTTCCAACATGCAGTCTGGTTCCTCCACCAAAAGTCCACCACAGTGATACAAACTGATTGAGTCGCCGTACAAAAACCTCTCACTGTAGAGAGACACGGCTCTCTGACTTTGACACAAACAAATCAACATCAACAGTTCCTGTATTTAAAAGAACTATTTCATATTATATTAATCAAACAGCGCCACAATTGTTCAGAATTAGTCACATTTTCACAGATATAGCTTTAAATCTGTTTAAAAGTCAAAGTGGATTTGTTCTCACGTTAAATGAAACAAGTCAGAAGACGTTCTTAAAGAAAATGTATCCACCGTCATCGAACCAAATCCACCTTAAATTGATCTCTGACTGTTAATTAACACTGAGAAAGAGTAAACCTTTTTAGCCTTTATATGCTTACCACTTGGTGATGTCAGCAGAAAGCACAACATAGTTCTGTATTCCCTCATGACGTCGGTCCCATTGATACTTTATGTCATGCACTAAAGGACTGGATGTCACACGACTTCATTCAGCTCAAAAAAGACAAAATTGAGATCATAATGTTTGGGCAAAAAGCCCAGGGAGACCATGTGGTGTGAAGGATCACGGACTGAAGATGCACGGACAAGTACCAGGTCAAAAACCTTGGAGTTGGCTTGGATTCTGACCTCAGTTTTGATTCACACATTAGAAATGTCATGAAAATCTCATTTTATCATCTCAGAAACATTGCTATGGTCAGCATTTTATCATTGTATGGCCACATTTTATTTATGTATTTATCTATTTTTGCAAAATTGTTTTCATTCATTCATCAATAAACAGCATCATCAGAGTAATCCAAGTCCCTGCTGGAGTCAGTCAGAGCATTTCCATAGAGAGCCACTTTGCATCAGCAGCACCATGCTCCAGTGCTCTGGGAGAGTTTATAGTCCTGAGAGTTGAACACTGGATGACTGACAGCTGTCCTTCATGACAACAGAAGCCACAGAAATCCTCCTCATCAAAAACATGACTTTGATCTCCGTCCTCATCTGGACTCTCTTCTGCTGCTGCTTCACAGGTAAAGTCCAGAGAATCAAACTCCTCTCCTCTATGAACATCCGTCCCTCTGAAATGAAGCTGACAAAACCATGACGCTGCTTTATGTTTTTGTCTCTGTATCCTCAGAGTCCAGAGGCCAGGTCACAGTGACTCAGCCTGGAGCAGTGAGCTCTGCTCTGGGAGGCTCTGTCACCATCAACTGTAGGACAAGTCCAAAGGTTAATTTTTGGAACAACTACCACCTTTTAGCCTGGTATCAACAGAGAGATGGAGAAACTCCTAAACTGCTCAATTGGGTCTGCTAGCACTCGAGTATCAGGGATTCCAGATCGTTTTACAGGCAGTGGCTCAAACTCTGACTTCACTCTGACCATCAGTGGAGTTCAGACTGAAGATGCAGCAGTTTACTACTGTCAGAGTAAACACTACATCAACAGTGTGTATCTGTTCACACAGTGAAAAAGCGTCGTATAAAAACCTCCCTCAGTCAGACTGAACAGAAACTGAACTGACTGCTGCAGCTGGAAGCTACTGCAGAGACGGATACACTTCACTGAGAACACACACACACACACACACACACGCACACACACACACACACACATTTCAAACCACAATTCTTATATTTACTTGAAACACTTTACTTTAATCTAACTTTGACTCCTAAACCAGAGTTCTTTGAAAATTTTCATCAATAAAATTTTCCAAAGAAATCTTCCAAAAGTTCCTATTGGTTCTCAAACAAATATGAGTACCAAAACACACACAAATACATTTTCACTGCTTTTAACAACAGAAATAGATGGTGTGAATCTCCATCACTTGGATGCCGTGCTGCCCACCTCCAGTGAGATCTGCTGTACATTTGAAATCAGATATTGTGAAGCCACTGCGATAATTTCCTGGTAGACTTGATTTATCAACAGTTTTATGTTATAATACAGGATTAGCTGGGGAGAATTTCTGTTTTTACACGTTAAGAGCTTTCCTCACACTAGGGGCAGTTTTCAGTTATACTTCTGGTGCAGCCAACGCATATAATGGTAAGACAGCTACCTTAGTCTCATACTTGAAATCACAGTTACACCATACTTTGTGTTGTATATCTCAGACATTTTAAATAGTTCAGTACATTCTTATACGCAGTCCCTTACTGCATGGTTTATGCATCTAGTTTTAAGCATTGAAGGGGTGACTTCTTTGAAATGTTTTGCTTTGTAATTTCATCTGGGGAGGGGTGAGGCTAGCGACTACTGTCCTATTGCCGCCCAATTTCCGACTATGGTCACGGAGCCAAGTAATAGGGGAGGGTTAATAGTTAGGGCATGTTTTTGCTCTCTTGGGGGGCTGGGCTGGGAGGGGGGTGGCTTAAAACATCATTTGTTTTTTTTTCTTCTTTTTCTTTTTCTTCTTTCTTCTTCTTCGTTTAATGTGGAGCGGCTCACATTGTGGATTATGTGTTTACTTTCTTTTTGTATGGAGGGAGAGGGGCTTGACTGTATTAAGTTGTATACGTGTCTGTCTGGGTTCATTTTTTCAGATGGCCACAGGTGCTGTCTTCTCGTCTCTGTCGGCATTCACTATAGAGGCCAACACCCTAAATTATGCCTGAACTTAATATTTTGAGCTGGAACACAGGCAGTCTGAATAGCCCTCACAAAAGGATTAGCACTCTGGGTTTATTACGCAGGAGGAGAATTGACGTTGCATTAGTACAGGAGACGCATCTCTTGGCTGCTGATATTAGACGCCTTGCGGATAAACATTATCATGTGATAGCTTCCTCCACATCTGGTACAAAGACCAAGGGTGTGGCTGTCGTAGCCAGACGTAGCTTTAAAATTAAAATCCAAGACACGTGGTCTGATACAGAGGGCAGGCTGACAATTGTTAAGAAAGAAATTAGTAACAGGAAAATAGCCTTCATATCGGTGTGTGCGCCAAACTCTTTTGATAGAGTTTTTTACGACAATTTGACAAATAGGATGCTGGAACTGCTGGAGTGATTATTCGTTCATTGTGGGGGGAGACTTTAACGCGGTTTGGAGGGCAGCTAATGACAGGACAGGCAAATCTGAGACAAGGGATCAGAAACAGGCGTCTGCAGCTTTACAGGCTTGACAGTCTGGGGCTCACAGATTTGTGGCATTCATCGAATCCATCAGTCAGTGACTACTCCTTTTTCTCTGCTCGACACAAATCTTGTTCAAGAATCAACTATATATTTGCATCCCCTAAACTCTTTAAAAATATTCACAATGTATCTTTGCTTCCTATAGCCCTCTCCGATCATAAAGGTGTGCTGTGCTCAGCGATACTCAACAGCGCTTCCCCTCGCGCACCGAAATGGCGCTTCAACACAACCCTGTTGAAACAGAAGGAATTTAGGACACAATTTACAGAAAAGCTTAGGGAATTCTTGGAGTTCAATGTTGACTCGGTCGATGATCCTAGAATACTTTGAGACTCAATTAAAGGTTTTATCAGGAGTAATGCCACTCTGTTTGCCTCTTACCAGCGCAAGGCCCAAATTTCTAAGTTACATGAATTGGAATGCAAACTAGCAAAACTAGAATCTGCGTTGTCTGCTAATTTCTCGGAACAGATAGTCTCACAGCGTGAGGTGGTCAAAAAAGATATTAACATCATCCTCAGACGCCAGTCAGAGTTTTTAGTCCACAGGACCAGGCAACGGTATTATTTTCATGGGTCAAGGCCCAGCCACCTGTTGGCGATGAAGATTAGGTCAAATGAGCAGTTCTCAGATATCTCCTCAGGCAAATTACAGTCAGGAGCTATCAGCACTGAACCGACGCAGATCAACAACACTTTTTGTAGTTTTTACTCTGACCTGTATAAATCAAACATATCTCTCGACAAAGACAAATGTGACAATTTTTTGGCTCAATTAAAGTTACCTCGTCTTGCAGTGGAGGAGGCGAATGATTTAGCAAAAACGATTTCTCTTGAAGAACTTAAAAAGGCTGTGCTCAGTATGCAAAGGGGCAAATCACCCGGGCTTGACGGCATACCACCAGAATTTTACGCAGCCTTTTGGGACCTCCTTGGCCCATTGCTTCTCAGTATGATCCACTTTTCAATAGAGAAAGGTGCTTTCTCTAGGGATGTCAATATAGCTGTAATAACCTTACTACTGAAGAAAGATAAAAACCCAACAGAATGTGGTAATTATAGGCCCCTTAGTCTGTTGAATGCCAATGTTAAAATATATGCCAAGGCACTCTCCCACCACCTGCAATCTCATGTATCATCACTAGTTCACTGTGACCAGACAGGCTTTATGAAATCGCGTCTGGCCTCTGACAATGTCCGCCGGCTGCTGCATATAATTGACGCAGCAACAGACATCAAAACCCCAGCAGCTGTTTTATCCCTGGACGCAATGAAGGCATTCGACCGCCTTGAGTGGTCCTTTTTGTGGTCGGTTTTGGGGGGCGATGGGTTTTGGAGAAGGCTTTATAAAAATGATACAGCTGTTATATTCAAACCCCTCTGCAATGGTTCTTACAGGTAACATTTGCTCCACTCTGTTCCCAGTATCTAGATTATCTCGCCAAGGCTGCCCCTTGAGCCTGACGCTGTTTGCTCTGTTGCTTGAACTCTTGGCGCAGATGATCCGGTTATCGTCGGTTATTAAACCCATAACTGTTCATAACACACACCACCACCTGGCACTTTACGCTGATGACATTTTAGTCTTTCTTGGAGACCCGTTGCAGTCTGCCCCCCACCTTTTATCAATGTTGGATGAGTTTGGCGCGCTATCAGGGTTCAAAATCAATTGGTCAAAATCAGCTTTTCTGCCATTGAATGAAGCGGCCAAGACCTCTGCTTTGCGTTCCAATATCCCCTCAGTTCCACATTTTAAATACCTGGGCATCGAAATATTTTCCTCTCTACATCTTATTGTGAAGCACAATTATACTGAGACACTGAGCAAAGTCTTGGGTGATTTAGAAAGATGGGCCAGCCTGCCCAACTCACTCCAGGCATGTATTTCTATTGTCAAAATGAATGTAGTGCCCAGAATAAATTTTGTCAGCTCCATGGTCCCCCTCTCTCCCCCTGCTGGATACTGGGGTAAGCTTCATGCGGCGGTTTCAAAATTCATATGGAATGGGAAGAGACCCCGCCTTAGATCTACCACTGTCCAGCGCAGGAGATTAGATGGGGGATTAGCGGTGCCCAACTTTAAACTTTACCACTGGTCCTTCACTCTTGGACCCCTTGTCACATGGTTTGACTCTCAGACGGCAGTTTCTAGGCGTACAATGGAAGAAAGATTGGTGCACCCGTGGTCTTTGGCAGACGTTTTATTTGCAAATATCTCTGTAAGGCAGAGTCAATTACGTTGCGGCCCCATCGTGACCCATCTGATCCAGGTCTGGCGCTCAGTGGAAAGGATCTGTGATATATCTTGCAGATGGCACCTGCAGTCTCCAATCGTTAATAATAAAGGTTTGCTGATCGGGGGGAGACCTGTCACCTACTCTCAGTGGGAAAAAGGAGGGATACAGTTTTTGGGTGATATTTTCAGCTCAGGTGGTTTACGCTCCTTTCAGGACATTAAGAATAGCTTCAATCTGCCAGGCACTTCCTTCTTTTTTTATTTACGGCTGAGAGCAGCTCTTAAAGCACACGGTGTACCTTGGCAGCACCCGCCGCCCTACCTGACCCCTCGTAAGCCACATCTTATGAAAGTTATCAATGATCCCTCATGCACCCTGTGTACATTAAAAACCCCTGGCACTTTCCTCCACATGGTGTGGGAGTGCCCCCCCATTACTCGATTTTGGCAGGGTGTGGCCGCTGAGCTGACGGCACTCATATCGGAGACAGTGCCTGTGACCATACCAGTATTATTATTAAATGATCTTTCGGCATTTCGAGTCCCTGAATGTCAGAAACGTGTAATGTTGGCAGGTTTAACAGCTGCTAAGAAAATTATCGCAGTACGCTGGAAGCCCCCTCACACTTTGACCATCAGACAATGGGTTTTAACTTTTCTGGATGTTACGTACATGGAGCTGTCAACAGCCCGTATAAATGGGGCCAAAGAGGCGAATGTGAATATGTGACTCACTACGGCTGAAGCACTGAAGGGCTCACTGTGATCCTTGTGGTCCGTTGTGTATCTGATCTACCTCACTTAGCATCTTCAATCACTCAACAAGTCTATATTATCTGTTCCACAAGTCCCTTTTTTGTTTTTGTTTTTCTCTTTTTTTTATTGTTGTTTGTTTTAGCCTCTTTTGCTTTTTGTGTATGTGTATGTACCTACGTGTGTGTACGATATTGTGAAGCCAAAATGTAATGCAGATTTGATATGAAGACCTATCCTCTGGACTCATTTATAGGATTGTGGATGATTTTGCCAGGAAAATAAATGGATGTGACCTAATGGGTGCTTCCAAGGAGCTCACTAACTTCAACAATCGACCAGCACCCACTACAACACAGAGTCCTACACCAAGTTCAAAGTCACAGCTAACATTACTGCAAATCATGAAAAATATATTATGACATTGTGGTTTCTGTCAACTCTGTCAGCATTGTCTTAATTGGTTTAACATACAGAGAATATCAGTATTACTGCAAACAACACAAATTACACTTACACTTACTTACCTGATGAAGACAATTATGAAGCGTTACCATGTTTTACAGATGACACTGTTTTTTATTTACTTTATACTTTGCTGCTGACTCAAAACAATGGACAGGGGAATGCTAACACACCGCTAGTTAGCTCTGATACAGCTCCTACAAAACAAAAAGGCTGTGTGCTGGGTAGTAGTTCTTCCAGTATCAGTCCTCCCTGGAATGCTCTCGGGGCAAGGCCTAAGAATAAACCACCTGCTATGGGGAGATGTCTAACGGGTAGAATCCAGTGCCCAGAGATCAGTGATGCAACAGGCTGGCCTGCGTTATCATCATCCTCAACGCCAGTGCAGAATAAGACACAGCCGTGGATAAAAGCTAAAGGGAACAGGAGCAACGAACCTCCAAAACCCTCAAGTGTGCAGCTGCAAAATCGCTTTGCTCCACTACTGCAGGACCCTGGATTTCCAACTGAAGATCTGGATAACTTCACTGACTCACAGAGAAAGGTAAGGCCTGACCGAAAGTCTGAAGTCCGAAAGCTACAAGGAAAGCTACTGACTGGGCCTCAGACTCTTGTTGTTGGTGATTCTGCAATTAAAGACATGGGAAGCATGTTTGGCAGAAACACTAAAGTGTTGTGTTTTCTTGATGATACCGTCTCCAATATGACCGACAGAATCCTCAGTATTGTAGCAGAGATTCCAACTCTGAAATATCTCGTGCTGCACACTGGAGCAAATGATATTATGAAGCGACAATCTGAAGTGCTTAATCGAGATTTAGGTAATCTGCTAAACACAGTAAGCTCTCTGAATGTTGAAGTTTTCTTCAGTGGGCCTTTACCACCAGTCAGAGGAGGATGTGAAAGATTCAGCAGATTGTTTGCACTAAACAGCTGGCTCTCAACTGCATGTGATGTCCACTCAGTGCATTTTATTGACAATTTTAACTTTTTCTGGGACCGGAGACACTTTTTCAAAGGAGATGGAATGTCTCTGAACAAGGCAGGAGTTAAACTTTTCTGTGGCAACCTATCTTCCTGCCTGCGTCATACTGCTCCCATTTCCAAGGACAAGAGATATGAGGAATCCAAACAAAAGGAGCAAATACCAAAACAAGGAGAAGTGACTCTCCCCCCACCTGTAAGCTCTGACCATGAGGGATGTCAGAGCAAAAAAGAGGATGCCTCATGTCCTCCACCAGGGGTCACTGGTTGTGAGGATTTGTCTCCTACCACCAAAACTCTGCCCTGCACACCATCTCCAACTGTCCAAACTCCATCCAGCTCAGAGGGTATCCCATCACCCTCCTCTCCTATGCTGGAGTTTACTGACCAAATGAACAGACTTGTCAGTGTCGGCATTAAATTTACCCCTCGCCCATCTGAGATCCTGTCCCCCCAACTTCCACCTCGGCCCTCAAAACCACCCACTCTCCGCTGACGGGCACCACCACTACCCCCTCCAAAGCTGATGCTACTCCAATCCCCCAATACGAGCTCAACTGGCCCATCTGAGATCCTGTCCCCCCAAATTCCACCTCGGCCCTCACAACCGCCCACTCCCCGCCGACGGGCATCACCACCACCCCCTCCAAAGCTGACGCTACTCCAATCCCCCAAACAGCTTGTTACCTGTGTTGGGAATTGATGTGCTCTGGGTCCAGGTTTTAAGGCAAATGTAGTGCCTGACTTTTCCAAGGAAAAGCCAGGGCCCATTGTGTCGGAAGCTGTATTGATTCATGTATCTATAGGTCGGAGGAGAAGATTGGTTCATCTTTCTAGAAAAATGTCATCATCAAATTTAATTCGCATTCCATGTCAGCCACAGTCTGTTTCCAAACATGGGAATGATCAACTTTTTAGCACATTTAATTTAGCTCTTTTAAATGTTAGGTCTCTGGCAGGCAAATCATTCTTAATCAATGATTTTATAATCAAGCACAAGCTTGATATTATGTTCTTAACTGAAAGTTGGCTAACACAAGACAACAGTTCAACAGTTCTTAATGAGTCAGCCCCTCCAAACTTCAGCTTCATGAGTGAAGCAAGAAGGCATAAGAAAGGAGGTGGAGTCGCCGTGTTGTTTAATGACAGCATTCAGGGCAAGAAAGCTTCTTATGGGCAGTTTGACTCGTTTGAATATGTTGCTATTCAATTAAAATCTCCCTGTCGATCTCTCTTTGTAACCATCTACAGACAACCAAAATACAATGCAAAGTTTTCAGACGAGTTTGTCAAGCTACTGTCTATTGTTTGCATTGATTTTGACTGCGTTGTCTTAGTGGGTGACTTCAACATTCATGTCGATAATCTCAAAGATAGATGTGCTATTGAACTTTTGGGCATTCTGGATAATTTTGGGCTTTCTCAGCATGTAACATGTCCAACACACAATAAAGGGCATATATTAGATTTGGTCATTTCCAAAGGGCTTAATATCTCTGAGGTTGTGGTGACGGACGTTGCTCTTTCTGATCATTACTGTGTGTCATTTAAAATAACTACGCCTGCTATCCATAACAAAAATGTCACAGAGGTAATCAAAAAACGTTATATTAATGATAACACCTGTGCAGTCTTCGCTCAGTCTTTTACACCATCACCAACACTGCCCTCAGCTTCGATTGATGATCTTGTCAACAGTTTCAGTTCCAAAGTTACAACTATTATTGACTCCATTGCCCCTATTAGGACCAATATTTTGACAGGAAGGAAAAAGGCCTCTTGGAGGAACACAGCACTGGTCAAAGACCAGAAAAGAGTCTGCAGACAGGCAGAACGCAGGTGGCGAAAAACCAAACTCCAGGTTCATTTTGAGATTTACAAAAACAGTCTCCACACCTATAACTATGAGCTGAAGAAGGCAAGACAAGCATTCTTTTCCGAGATTATTAACAGAAACTGTAACAATTCCCGCACTTTGTTTTCTGTTGTGGATGGGCTGACAAATCCCAAAACGTCAGTCCCTCCGGAACTGCTATCCAGCAAGTCATGCAATGATTTCGCATGCCTTTTTCACAGACAAAATTTCAAGGATAAGACAAACAGTTTGCAGCTCCAGCTCAGGCAAAATTGTAACTCCTCTTGTGCGTTCCTTTTCTCCAGTTAATCTGGCACATTTTGACCTTCTAGATCATAGAGCTCTGACGGAAGCTGTATCGCAGCTAAAATCCACAACATGCTGCCTTGATATTCTGCCAACAAACTTTTTAAAAAATGTTTTTAATAGTATAGCTTCAGATGTATTGCAGATAATAAATAACTCTATTCAGTCCGGTCAGTTTCCTCAAGCACTGAAAACTGCAGAAATAAAACCTCTCCTAAAAAAGTCTAATCTGGATGCTTCAGTAATAAGTAACTATAGGCCAATATCAAATCTTCCCTTTCTAGGAAAAATCATTGAAAAGATTGTTTTTCAGCAAACTTATGCTTTCATGACGCAGAACAATCTCTTTAATGCATATCAGTCTGGATTTCGTCCACACCACAGCACTGAGACTGTACTTATCAAAGTTCTAAATGACATACATCTGAATAATGATGCTTCTATAACTTCAGTCTTGGTATTATTAGATCTTAGTGCTGCCTTTGATACAGTTGATCATGATATACTGCTTGACAGACTAGAGAAGTGGATGGGACTAACTGGCACTGTACTACACTGGTTCAAATCATATCTACAAGATAGGGACTACTTTGTGTCAATTGGTGAACATGTGTCCGAACGAAAAAAGATTATGTGTGGGGTGCCGCAAGGTTCCATTCTTGGACCACTTCTCTTCAATATCTACATGCTGCCCCTTGCCCAGATTATGGAGGACCATAATATTTCTTATCATATGTATGCAGATGACACACAACTTTATATTTCAATGTCATCAGATGATTACGGTCCCTTACTTTCACTGAGCAAGTGCATTCATCAAATCAATGAGTGGATGTGCCAAAATTTTCTCCAGCTTAATGCAGATAAGACTGAAGTGATTGTCTTTGGCCCCAAAAGTGAAAGATCAAAGATCAGGGCTCACCTTAACTCCATGTCATTGACATCAACTGATAAAGCCAGAAATCTTGGTGTAATTATTGACTCTGACTTGAATTTTAATGACCATCTAAAACTCATTACCAGATCAGCGTATTACCACCTGAAAAACATAGCCAGAATTAAGGGATTTTTGTCCAAAGAAGACATGGAAAAACTTGTTCATGCATTTATTTTCAGTAGATTGGACTATTGTAATGGTGTCTTTACTGGTCTGAACAAAAAATCCATTAGACAACTACAGCTGATCCAGAACGCTGCTGCAAGACTGCTAACAAACACTAGAAAAAATGGATCATATCACACCAGTGCTCAGATCACTGCACTGGCTTCCTGTGAGCCAAAGGATAGAGTTTAAATTATTACTGCTGGTCTACAAAGCACTAAATGGTCTGGCACCAAGATATATTGTTGAGTTATTAAGTCCATATGAAGCATCCAGACCCCTTAGGTCGTCAGGGACAGGTCTATTGTGTGTTCCCAAAATCAGAACTAAACAAGGTGAAGCAGCTTTCAGTTATTCTGCTCCTCACCTGTGGAACACACTCCCTGTACACCTGAGGTCCGCACCAACTGTTCATTCATTTAAATCAGGCTTGAAAACATTGTTATTTGCTGCAGCTTTTTCTTAGACACATTTCATTATTTTATTGATTTTAAATTAGTCTTTTATGATTCTAATTACTGTAATTATTTTATTTAAAATAATTTGTTTTTATTTTCTTTTATTGTGTTTCCTACATTTTATGTTTTATGTTTTAAAATCTGTTTTTATATCTTCTGCTTCTGTAAAGCACTCTGAATTGCCTTGTGTACGAATTGTGCTATACAAATAAACTTGCCTTGCCTTGCCTTGCCTTGCCTTGCCTTGCCTTGCCTTGCCTTGCCTTATTTTGAATCCTGAAAATCATTTTTATCATTCATATCATCCAATAGCATCTTATGCTGATAATTACATTGTGTTTCTAATCCGTAAAGTATTATTCAGTGTTTTTTGATTGATGTACATTACACTCTGATATAGTTTAGTAAAAATGGCCTACTTTCATCGTTCTTTCACAGCTAGTTTCTACCTGTTTCAGGATACCACTGCTAAACAGAGACACTGTCAGGTGAGACTCAACAAGTTAACAGATAAGTGATGGTACAAGATGTAATTCCAGAATGTGTTAATATCACCAGTGATGAGAAAGTCTTACTGTCTTACTTATCTGTTGATATAAATGTGATGGGGTCAGTATTTATGGAACCATGCATGTTTTGTGTTTTTAACTTTGTGTTTTAATTAGTTTGAGTGTTTTAGTGTTTTGCTTGCAGTGGTTGTTTTTCCTATGGCCCTGAACTACACGCAGACTTACTGATGGGCAGTGATCAAGGAGATGAGCAATAGGTGTGCAGGAGCACTAGGAGAGTTTAAAACAGTGGCTGAATGGAAAGCAGGTAGAAGCTCAGAGCCATGGAGAAACCAGCCTGTGAGTGCATGCAAGAGCCAGCCATGTTTGACGTTGGATGCTATCTCTTAGAAAATGTGAGTGTGTAATGTGAGTATCATTCTAAGTTAAGCTGCTGACACTGGGGGCCAGCTGCGGGGCCAGGTAGGAGTGAGGAAAAGGGCTAATTGATTGATGCTGTGTACGTATGATTGGGCCTCTGGGCAGGTATGGTGCTGGACCCGGGATGCGCTAAGCTCGGACGGTGGGCCACAGGACGCTGTGGAGGTCTGCAGGAGGAGGCGAACAAGAGGGACTGCTACCAAGTGAGACTTGGGGCGAGTTTTTTTTATTCATCCTTTTGCAATAAACTGTTAAACTTTTAATTTTTGCCTTGTGGTTTTTAACTCTGCTCACCCCTGATTTTATGTTAGAGCCATGCGGCAACCTCCGCTGCTGGGAAATGAAGCCAATGTGGAAGTGCTTAAAACTGTAACCGCTTGAGACAGGCTGCAGAAGTGAGCCAACCTCTATAAGCACCCGTATTAAAATGTCCAACTTCACAGCAGAATTAAACATGTTTACAGTCTGGTTCTGGCAATGTTTTTGGACTCTGTAGCTAATTTCCCCGTCCATGACAACTGTGAGGAAGTGAATTTTGTCTTTTAACTCTCCCGTTCAGATGACATCAAGGCCTGAAGTGGTGTATAATTAACAGCGTGACCACTTGATTTAGAGGTAGGTGCTGTTACAGATGGCTTATTATAGCACAGGCGTCAATCGACCCGCCTCAGGTCCGTCGATAATGCACTATCGGAGGTTAAATGTAAAATTAGTGTGAATATAGAGAGACACATTTTTGCTGGGTGCTGACTGAGAGCAGGAGTCCCAGTGAGTCAGGTCAGGATTGAGAACACTGGTTTCTCTTCAGTGTCACCATTTCCATAGAGAGCCACTTTGCATCAGCAGCACCATGCTCCAGTGCTCTGGGAGAGTTTATAGTCCTGAGAGTTGAACACTGGATGACTGACAGCTGTCCTTCATGACAACAGAAGCCACAGAAATCCTCCTCATCAAAAACATGACTTTGATCTCCGTCCTCATCTGGACTCTCCTCTGCTGCTGCTTCACAGGTAAAGTCCAGAGAATCAAACTCCTCTCCTCTATGAACATCCGTCCCTCTGAAATGAAGCTGACAAAACCATGACGCTGCTTTATGTTTTTGTCTCTGTATCCTCAGAGTCCAGAGGCCAGGTCACAGTGACTCAGCCTGGAGCAGTGAGCTCTGCTCTGGGAGGCTCTGTCACCATCAACTGTAGAACCAGTCAGAATGTTTTTGTTCATGACAACTATCACCGTTTATCCTGGTACCAACAGAGAGATGGAGAAACTCCTAAACTGCTCATTTACTATGCGAGCACTCGAGTATCAGGGATTCCAGATCGTTTTACAGGCAGTGGATCAAACTCTGACTTCACTCTGACCATCAGTGGAGTTCAGACTGAAGATGCAGCAGTTTACTACTGCACAAGTCAACACCAAATCAACAGTCTGTATGTGTTCACACAGTGAAAAAGCATCGTACAAAAACCTCCCTCAGTCAGACTGAACAGAAACTGAACTGACTGCTGCAGCTGGAAGCTACTGCAGAGACTGATACACTTCACTGAGGACACAAACACATGCATGCTCTCTATCTCTCTCTCTGTCTCTCTTATATACATACGCATACAGTATCTCTTCCCTTTAGATTTTAAGACAGTGAACATGTTCAGCTGCAGAAAAGAAACAATCTGGAGAAAAGGTAGAAAACTTTGAACAACTTTTACCTTAGTGTTCAGTTAAGAATGTGATATTAGAGTTATCTCATATATGACAAAATTCTCCTCAAACAAACCAATATTTTTCTTTCTGTCTTTGTTTGTGGTTCGTTGCAGCTGGTTGTAATGACTTGTTTCGATCTCTCATACATAAAATCCATTATTTTTCATTTTCATGAGGGCTTGTGTGAGGGATATGCAGATGTTTTACACAATTACTGAAATTCTGACATATCCAAATAAGTTCTCTCATTCTGTGTTGAACTCCAATTATAAAGGTGCACAGATCTTTGTTTTGTTTTTGCATTTTTTAGTTTCACATCAGTAACTCAGAACAACATAAAAAGCTCCGTGGCCAGGTGATGAGGACGTATCAGTTTAATAGGCTTTAATTATTTAACAGAATCAACACCACCCTAACTGCCTGATGAAAAACAGTCACAGCTCAAACTCATCATATCATACATCACTGAAACAGCCAACACTCTCAGCACTGAGGAGGAAAAACATTAGATGGCAGTGGTAAGCCATTATCCATCCATCCATTGTCTGTAACTGTTTATCCTCATCACGGATGTCTGGAGCCAATTGCTGCTGACTTTCATCGAGAGGACAAGTAACCTGTTCATCACAGGCCACATAGAGACAAACAACCATTCACACTCACATTCAATTTAGAGTCACTGGGTAACCTGGTAAGTGTCTTTGAACTGCGAGAGGAAGCCGGAGTACTTGGAGTGAACCCACACAGACATGGAGATAACACTATTGTCATGGGGGAAAAAACAAATCTGCTGTTTTTACTTTCTCTGACATTCACTCTGTCAAACAAAGCAGTAACAGCGATGCTGAGAAGAACACTGTCAGGCTGCACTAACAGATGTCAATTTAGGATTTAATTGTTCTTCTTTAAGACAGCTACACATGACAGCAGTTAGTCAGTCAGTTAGCAGCACAGAATGATCATTTTGAAAGTATCAAACTGATGAATCTAAAGATATAAAGAGCTATCACTTTATGCAGATGACACCCTGCTTTTATTTCTAATCCTGAAAATCATTTTTATTATTTAGCTTAAATTTATTCAGATATTAGGAATTATTTCAAGCTACAAATAAACAACATATGAACATAACACATGGATCTTCTTCAAGGGCAGACGTTGGTAATAACAGATAGCTTTGTTATCTGCCATTGAAATGCTTTAAGCATGTATTTTTACCAAAGGTAAATAATATAGATGGATGACCATAGAAGAATATCTACACTCTTAAAATCAAAAAGTCATTTGGGGAAAATGGACTTGTTACTGTGCAGTAATCTGATGACTGTTCCTAATATATAATATATGTCAAAGAAAGGAAGTAAAAAGACATGTCACTTTGATAATTTACATGATGAACTCTTTATTGTTTTAAAATGTTGAAACCATCAACAAGCAAGAAGACATTAATGTTGAAACATGTCATGAGAGGAAGAGAGAAACAGAGAGAGACAGAGAGAGAGAGCAGACTGAGAGCAGTAGCAGAGTAAAACCAGCAGCAGAGTCCCAGTGAGTCAGGTCAGGACTGGGAACACTGGTCTCTCCTCAGGGTCTGTGAGAGTGAAGTCTGGGAGCCCTGGGTGGCCTCACAGGTCACAGAGTCCACCTTCCTCCACTGGTCTGCAGCGAGCCTCAGGGTGCTGCTCCAGCTGTAGTGGCCGTCCTTCAGCACCACGGGGCTCCTGCTCTCCTCCCAGCTGATGCTGCTGCTGCTGTCCACCTTCCAGGCCAGACTCCAGTCTGAGGGGAAGCCCTTGTTGGCCAGACACATGAGCTTGGCCTTCCCCTGCTGCAGCTCCTTACTGGAGGGGGGCAGCACTGTCAGGGTGGGGACGACTCGAGCCACTGCAGAGAGAGAGATTAATAAAGTTTATATGAGATAAACTGAACGCCATCCTGCTGGCTGCAGCAGAGGACACTTCTACTTCTGTTGGTCTTCCTCAGAGTGAATGAAACTGGACTTAAACGTTTCACTTCCCTTTCTGAGCTCAGTAACTATGGCAACAGACAGGCATCACTGGTGAACCATGGCAACAGACATGTTTCAGTACTAAAGATAAAAGTTAAAGCGGACACACATTTACTCCAGTACATGTTTTTAAAATCATAAAGTCAAATGTTTCATAGTTCGAAATATTCCACATGAGATGAAGATTGTGACTTTTATTGTTTTAAATATCTCAAATATCTCAAGCTGAAACCTTGAAAGATGATATGTGTTTGTTCTCTTCATATAAGCAGGAATCATCAGTGAAAGGTACATATACACTTCTGGATCATTAATTGCAGTGGACTTGTTCATTTATTGACACTACATAATACAATACAAAATACATAAAATACACATTTCAGTGAGGCAGAATATTGTAGTAACATTTGCAGATATGAAATTCAAACAGAAGATATTTAAGATTTGTGTTATTAAAAGAATCAAATGTGCTTACAGTTAACATGCAGTCTGGTTCTTCCACCAAAAGTCCACCACAGTGATACAAACTCATTGAGCCGCCGTACAAACACCTCTCACTATAGAGAGACACGGCTCTCTGACTTTGACACAAACAAACTCAACAAACACATTCCCAGTTTACCCAGTTTATGTAATAACTGGTTTAACTGTGTGAAAATGATTAACAAAATATGAATATGTATTTATCCTTTTATTTGTGAAATGTTAAACTTCTACAAACAATATTAATGTAAAACTGTCCAATAAACCCTAAAAAAACGTAAATAATTACCATCCACAAATGTTTATTGTAGATTATGAAATGAAAAAGTATAATTTCATTGAAATTGATTTTGAAAATATTGTTGTAAAATGTTTTCATCAACCTCAAATCAAAGACGGATGAGCACTGATGCATTCCTAATCAATACTCTGATAAAGTGATTGATCCATTTATAAACAGCATCATCAGAGTAATCCAAGTCCCTGTTGGAGTCAGTCAGAGCATTTCCATAGAGAGCCACTTTGCATGAGCAGCACCATGCTCCAGTGCTCTGGGAGAGTTTATAGTCCTGAGAGTTGAACACTGGATGACTGACAGCTGTCCTTCATGACAACAGAAGCCACAGAAATCCTCCTCATCAAAAACATGACTTTGATCTCCGTCCTCATCTGGACTCTCCTCTGCTGCTGCTTCACAGGTAAAGTCCAGAGAATCAAACTCCTCTCCTCTATGAACATCCGTCCCTCTGAAATGAAGCTGACAAAACCATGACGCTGCTTTATGTTTTTGTCTCTGTATCCTCAGAGTCCAGAGGCCAGGTCACAGTGACTCAGCCTGGAGCAGTGAGCTCTGCTGTGGGAGGCTCTGTCACCATCAACTGTAGGACAAGTCCAAATGTTCAGTTTTGGAACAATTACCACCTTTTATCCTGGTATCAACAGAAAGATGGAGAAACTCCTAAACTGCTCATTTACTTTGCGAGCACTCGAGTATCAGGGATTCCAGGTCGTTTTACAGGCAGTGGATCAAACTCTGACTTCACTCTGACCATCAGTGGAGTTCAGACTGAAGATGCAGCAGTTTACTACTGTCAGAGTCAACACTACATCAACAGTCAGCATCTGTTCACACAGTGAAAAAGCGTCGTACAAAAACCTCCCTCAGTCAGACTGAACAGAAACTGAACTGACTGCTGCAGCTGGAAGCTACTGCAGAGACGGATACACTTCACTGAGAACACACACATGAATGCATGATAACCAAGTCATATTTACAGTATGAGATAATTACATGCAGGAGTTAAATTTTAAATAGATTCATCAGAGTTACAAAACCAACATATTTCATCTTTAGATTTATGGTGGACATGGACAGTTTCTGACCTGTCTGGCTGATTATAACAGTGAGAAAACAAACAGTGCTGGAGTCTTCAAACTCTTTTTAGATTCAGATTGAGAATATTATATATATTGAAAACTAATTGAAAATTAGTAGCAACATCAGTGCCAAAAATGTTCTCATCCAAATGTTTGTGATAAATTCAGTTGTTTGAGGCACATTACAGTTACAACGGTTACAGTTCTAACTGTATAAAAACAAACAGTCATTTCTATATATTAAAGCATCACAAATATGAAATTATGCACTGACAGGATCGTATTACTTAAAGCTTAAAACAAACTTCTGTGTTAAAGTGCACAGTGCAGCAGGTTATTGACATTTCTGTGACACAACACTCTACCTGTTTCCTGTTTTACCTCTGACAGAACATTAGATGTCAGTGAGGACAATTATTGACTTGAGAATCAGGAGAGATATCAAGAGTTACCACTTTATGCAGACGACACCATTCTGTTTTACTTCTAATCCTGAAAATCATTTTTATTATTAAGATTTTCATTCAGACATTCAGAATGGTTTGTGGGTACAACGAAAGTTAATTTATATTGATCAAACTTGATGGACTATAGAAGAATATCTACAATCTTAAAACCATTAAAAAGTCATTTGGGGTAAATGGACTGTGCATTAATCTGATGAATGTTCCAAATATATAAGACATGTCACTTTTATAATATACATGATGAAATCTTTATTGTTTGAAAATGTTAAAAACCATCAACAATCAAGAAGACGTTATTGTTTGGTCCTAGGTAAGTCAGAGCATCAGTAGAGTTCAGATTGAAGATGCAGCAGTTTACTACTGTATTAGTGAACACAAAATCAACAGTCAGCTTGTTCACAGTGAAAAAGTGTTGTACAAAAACCTCCGTCAGTCAGACTGAACAGAAACTGAACTGACAGCTGCAGCTGTAAGGATTCTGAGGGGAACCCAGAAGCAGACCGGAACAAGAGTTTGAGTGTAAACAGTTTATTTGACAACAAGTGATTTTTGTGGGGAAAAAGGGAAGCTGGCAGGCGAGAGTGGGAGTCCAGAGGTGGGGGTGATCCAGAGAGTGGGCGGCTGGCAGGCTTGGAGGGTGGGGGTCCACACACCGGCTACACGAGGCGGAGGCTGAGTGGACTGGACTGATTCCTGAGGCAGAGAGACACGGTTAGTGAGAGACGAAAACAGACGGCTGAGATTGGCTCAGGCAGGCAGAAAACAGGCAGCTAAGGGTGCGAGGTAGAATTTCTGTCTTGAAGGCTGTAGCATACACTATACTTCACAACGATCCGGCGGAGACTGGATGTGTGGCTGCTCCTTAAATACTGCAGGTGAGGCGATGACCTCAGCCAGGTGTGTGAGTAGACAGGTATAGGCACGCCCCCTCAAGCACTGCCAGGAGAGTGACACAAAACACCAGACAACACGAAAACACAACAAGCACCCACACATAAACCATAGACAAACAAACAGTCATCCTGGCCGGGGATTCGTGACAGCAGCTGGAAGCTACTGCAGAGACTGATACACTTCACTGAGGACACACACACACACACACACACACAGTGCAACCAAAAAACAAACAAACAAAAAAGCTACATGCTATTGTCAAAATAAAAACGAGCGTAGATGGAGTAACAGTCCAGATCACTCTGAGAGGATTTCTTCATAAATTTGTCCAGATTTTCTGTCTTAAACCTGCACTGGTTTTCACAAAGGTTATTACTGTTTTCAGTGTGTATGATTATGGATGATGGCCACTCATCTCAAGAGCTGGCCTGCTATTGATGCCAAGATGACCTCACACACCTCACATGTGTCCTCACATATTATCTTTTAATTTCTTAAAAGAACATAAAACAACATATTCTGAAAATCTAAATGCTTAACCTCTTGCCTGAAAAAATATTGAAACTTGATTAGCCAGTTGTAGGACTAAAATTTTAACAGTGAGTGAGTGTTTGACTTAAATTTTGACCATGGTCATGGTCTCAAACACACACACTCTCTCAGCCACAACTTTTTTTTTTTTTTTTTTTTTTTTTTTTAAGATATTTTTTTGGCCTTTTTCAAGCTCTATTGTATAGATGCAGCTGAAGAGTGACAGGAATGTGGGGAGAGAGAGACAGGGGGTACATGGAGCGGCTGCTCTACCAACTGAGCTAAACAACGCCCCTAAAGACACAACTTTTAAGAAAAAAGGACATTATTTGAAACATCCATGATTGAGACAGTACTTTGTTGTTGCAGTTCAAGTCTACAAGAACACAAGTACAGACAAGAACACAGATTAAAATAACTTCCTTGTAGTTGTTCTCCCATTAAAACCACTCCTTAGATTGCTCAATGGCTAAATGGTGTAACAACCTTTTGACTGCCCAAGCTAACTAAAATTTATTTGCATGAGTCACATTTCATGCAATGTTTATGGCACCTCCAGAGCATACCAAAGGTTACCAAGTGGAAAAATACCTAGGGAGTGGCACTTCATAGAGAGATCTAACTTCTTTAGACTGCTGAGGATGAGAAAGGAGATGTGGGTTAAAAAAATAATTACAAAAATATCCCCTTTAACAAAAGCTCCAGTGTGAATGGGTAACCACAGGATGAAGACACATCAGTCACTTCTAACCCCTCCTCTTGCTGGAATAGAGCACAACCTGAAAACCACTCCCTCTTGGAAGTTTGATATTCACAAACTTTATGATATTCACTCTCAGTGAGAGGGGAAATGGCACTGTTAGGAGATCAGCTCAACCAGGAAAAACTCTGCTGTTCGATCTGTCTGGATCTACTGAAGAGTCCTGTGACTATTCCCTGTGGACACAGCTACTGTATGAACTGTATTAAATGGCGCTGGGATGAGGAGGATCGGAAGAAAATCCACAGCTGCCCTCAGTGCAGACAGACCTTCATACCGAGGCCTGTCCTGGTGAAAAACACCACGTTAGCAGATTTAGTGGAAGATCTGAAGAAGACTGGACTCCAAGCTGCTCCAGCTGATCACTGCTATGCCGGACCTGAAGATGTGTCCTGTGATTACTGCACTGGGAGAAAGCGTAAAGCCACCAAGTCCTGTCTGCAGTGTCTGGTTTCTTACTGTGAGCAACACCTCCAGCCTCACTATGAAGTGATTCCATTAAAGAAACACAAGCTAGTTAAAGCTTCTGCAAAGCTTCAGGAGAACATCTGTACTCGGCACAATGAGCTGATGAAGATTTTCTGTCACAATGATCAACAGTGTATCTGTTACCTCTGCTCCATAGATGAACATAAAGGACACAACACTGTCATAGCTGAAGCAGAAACGACAAAAAGAAAAGGAGAGATTGGGCCGAATCGGCAAAACATCCAACAAAGAATCCAAGACAGAGAGAAACATGTGACGATGCTTCAGCAGGAGGTGGAGGCTATCAATCGCTCTGCTGCTAAAGCTATGCAGGACAGTGAGGAGATGTCCACTGAGCTGGTCCGTCTCATTGTGGGAAGAAATTCTCATGTCAAGCGTGAAATCAAATCCCAGCAGGCAATTGAAGTGAGTCGAGTCAAAGGACTTCAGGAGAAGTTGGAGCAAGAGCTCAGTGAGCTGAGGAAGAGAGACGCTGATCTGGAGAAGCTCTCACGCACAGAGGATCATACCCAGTTTCTGCACGATTATTTCTCGCTGTCACGTCTCAGAAAATCCACCGTCTTACCTAGGACCAATATCAGCCCTCTGCGATATTTTGAAGATGTGACAACAGCTGTGTCAGAGGCCAGAGCTGAACTACTGAAAACTAATATTAAGGAATGGAAAAAGATCTCAATGACAGTGACTGGGGTGGAAGTTTTACTGCCACAAGACCCCAAGACGAGAACTGAATTTTCACATTATGCAGTTCACAAGCGTGAGTTAAAACTGGATCCAAACACAGCAAACATGCAGCTGATATTATCTGAAGAGAACAGAAAAGTAACCTTGGTAAGAGATGAACAGTCATATTCTAATCACTCAGACAGATTCATTGACAAGCGTCAGGTTCTGAGTGGAAAACAGCTGACTGGACGCTGTTACTGGGAAGTGCAGTGGAGTGGATTAGGACTTTCGGTAGCAGTTGCATATAAGGATATTGCCAGAATGGGAGAGGAAAGTGCATTTGGAAACAATGACAAGTCTTGGGTATTGGAGTGTCCGTCCAAAGGTAATTATAATTTCAGACATGACGGTAAGAAAACACCTATCCTAGTCCCTCAGTCCTGCAGAGTAGGAGTATTCTTGGACTATAAAGCAGGTATTCTGATATTCTACAGTAGCTCTGAACCTATCACTGTCCTCCACAGAGTCCAGACCACATTTACTCAGCCGCTCTATGCTGGACTTGGTGTTTGTTATTATGGAGCTACAGCTGAGTTTTGTGATGTCAAGACGTGTGATGTGTAGACTGGAGCTAAAGTGAACAATTGTTTGGATCAGAAGGCAGAAAGGGCTTTCACAAATTAGATACAGGTTTAATCACCATTATGATAACTCAGTTAAATGGACATTTAACTACATAAGACTGTAACCTTTGTGTGATTTATATGCCGGGTATTTCTATTTGTTCTATATTTACATTGCTGTTGTAATATTTACCATTACTGTTCCATTAGTTGGGCCTTAATTGAGGAGCACTACAAGACTTTTTTTCCTGTCACCTTGTCAATGTGTTCAAAAAAGTGTAGTTTTAAGTGTTAATTGTTATTCTGATTTATTGTGCTGACATATTTGTTTAACATACTGTATGTGTGTAAAAGGTGATTATATGGATGTTAAGATAAAGGTTGAGTACTTTAAAAGTAAAAACAAAAATGACTCATGATGTGGACATAATCAATAAAGGTGATTTGTTTCCAGAATTTATAAAGCTGCTTGTTTGTTCTATGTCTCTGGGTGTAGTCTTCGGCTACTATGATTCAAGTACTTAATACAGTAAAGAGCTCAAAATACTTTCAAAAAATTTTCCAGTTAGAGTCTTAGTGCACAGTGTAGCATAGAGTGCCAGGAAGGCCATCTCTAAGAGTCTACAGTCAGAGGGTTTCCCTTTAGGTATATTAAGAGTTTGGACTATATAAATAAAATATGACTTGACTCTCAAACAACGTTTATTATTAAAAAATATATATACTGTAATTTACCTAACTAATCAAAGTTATTTGAGTATTAACTCAAAGTAAGTAAGAGGACACAAGACAAATGCATGAGAAACAGACAATATGAATTGAAAGCAAAGGGTGACACCTAGTGGTGAAACGCAGACATGACTGAACAGTCCAACCAAACAGGAGAGGCCAAGAAACTAGATGAAAATAATTTTAACTGGGGATGAGAAGATGCACCATTATTTTTTATCTGTAGCCGTGGGCAGGAATAACTGAACTGCTGGATAAAGAAAAATGCTATATTTATTAAAATAAATAGTATATTCAGCTTCAGGTCAACGTTTAGTAAGAGAACTATGTACAGGACATGTTTTTTAATATCTAAAGAGGTTATATTTATATTGTTTATTACAAAATAGATATAACCACATTTTACTCTAATAATAATTATAGTCATAAAAAGTATATTATCCTCGTTTCAGCCAGGTACTCACTTAACCCTACTTTTTACATTTTTCTTCTTCATTCCTAGTTTCTTATTCTGTGGTTCAAAGCAGGATTAACTTTTCATACAGAAAAGGGACATGACGCTCTCTGACTGACCAATCAGCCCACACTGCTAGGTTCTTAGATATAATTAGAATCAGATAATATATATAATCAGATCAGCAGCCAGGTGATCCAACAGCTTTTCCATAAATTAATTTTCCTCTTCTCCACTGGATTTACAGTATCATCTTCACTGTCTCCCACATTTACTTCATCCAGGGACAGACTGGAACATAAAGCAGTGATGTATAAACACAAAACCATGCATACACAATTAACTTAAGTTACCACACATAAACTAGTACTTACTTTAGACCACTGACAACAATTAGGGGAGCTGTGACGCCCATGCTGGTGTCTTAAACCTTTCTATTGGTCAGCAGGGGGCAAAAAAATCGGACTGTACAGAGATTTATGCAAAAATGACCCATCCTCTCACTTGATGTATCACTAATAATCAATAATAAATAATGCCCCTCTGGGCATCCACACCAATTAAGAGCTTAGCCAATTTGATAGGTGGCTGCTGTCACAGTTGGCTTGTTTGAGCAACCAGGCTTCATTCAGCCCACCTCAGTTCCATCCACACTCCACGTCTTTGCCCATTTTTAGATTAGCTAGGAGGTTGCAGAGGCAGGATGACAAGATGGTGGTGCCCAGAGCCACCGTACTTTGGGTTTCTCAGCGGCTTCAGAAGCCTATGGGTGACATCACGGACACTCTGTTCATGTTTTATACAGTTTGAGTCAAAACTGCCCAGCTCTCAGGTGTGGTCATTTCTGGTTCCAAAATGCTGAGATATGGATATGGCCGTAATGCCAACCTCTTCAAAACAGTTCATCAAACAAACAGTTAGTCAACAAACTAATAGGTGACGTCACGGTAAGTTTGCACTTGCTTCAGACTAGGCATGACCTTTGAGTCTGTGTGTATTGTGCACTCTGTCTGAGGTTAACATGGGCAACGAAAAGGAACCAGTACTGTGTGTTCCTGGAGCAATAAAAATGTGGAGGTGAGGTTTGGATATAATTTAAATTGTAGGCCTACAGAGGCCATTTTGAGAGTAAAACACCACGTCTGTCACTGCTGAATAATGCTGCTATAAGATGACACGTCAGGCTTTTTAAATCCAGGATGAGGCATGGCAGAAGAAAGAGACAAAACATGAACAGTAGACTGGGTGAACAAAACATTCACTGACTATTTACAGTAACATTAGTCCAAAGGCACGTTCTCTTTGTCACTTGTCCCTCAGTTGGTTCAGTATTCAGTGTGATTATAATGAGGCAGGGAGGCTCTTCATGTACCCAACTGCAGTTTTACACCATCAGCTTTCCTTCTAGTTAATCAGTTGTTTCCAACAAGATAAGAGTATTGTGCCTTTCAGCACAATTAAACACATGACAAATCAAGGCACAATATGTGTCACTGAGGCGTTGGTCATGTTGAACACAATCTGAAGCCACACATTTGGAAAGACACTTTGTATGGTGGAAGATCGCCATGATCCCACTCACACTACAAGTACGTACACTGATGAACGGATGACCATATACTTTTGGTCAAGGAGTGTATTTCATCATATTGATGCAAAAATCTAACATTAGCATACATTATCAACCAGTGCTTAATAATTTGCAACATTGCCCACAATGACCTGGACCAACCATGTTGCCATTACCACTGTACTACAGCAGCAGTCTGGAGGAAGGGCTGTGCATCGTTACAAATTGTTCAAAACTGTTCAGTACTGGTGCCAATAAGTTATGACATCCTGGAAAAGCCCTGATTTTTGACATAAAAACAACCAACAGTCAGTTGTGCCGATTTGTCTTACCTGACAGTAAATTAGATATCTGAATATTCTGGGCAGTCTGTGGGAGAAAACAAGTCATTTGTAGATCTGTAGAAGTATTGAAGAGCATCTTTCATTATACTCTTGCTTCCTGGAAACGTTTCACCTCTCATCCAAGAAGCTTCTTCTTCAGTTCTGTCCGTTCTGACTGGTGGGGAGAGCCAGGTATTTGGCCTGGACAGGATGGTAGACCCGGCCATAGTTTCCACTTGGTTCGTTAGTGCTCATTGCTGTTGCGACGACTGTCATCAGAGTCGTTAGAGTCACGTTAGGTTTGGTGTTATAATTGTAATATAACTTAGAATTATACTCTGACATTTTATAGAGCAAACAATGAATTAAATAATCTAGACAATCTGCAGATAAAATGATAATGAACGTAATGGTTAGTGGTAGCTGTAGACAACAAAACGATGCCTTTTGCACCTTAAAGAGATAAAATCATTTTTCTTTTAGAATCCTCACCCCTTAAACAAAACAAGTTTGATTTTGTCTCATCAGAGCTGTACAAGAGCTACTCTACTACTACTGATAGAGCAGAGAAAGAACATGAACAACTCCTCTCTGAGACTGTGGGGGCCTTGAGCAGCGCCTTCAGCAACAGATTGCTACTCCCACCATGTAAGAAGGAGCGCTACCACAGGTCCTTCATTCCAACAGCTGTCAGACTCTTCAACACCAGCATGACTTTTTTTCTGCATATTTCTTACTTAGGAGTAATTTATCAATAACCTTGTGTATCCAAGCTGCTGTAACAAATTCATTTCCCCACTGTGGGATCATTAGTCCGTCTCATCTCATCTTACAAATCTGACCAAACTTTAAGTACCAGATTGAAGGAATGGAGCTGAAACAATTAATGGATCTAATCTGCATTTATCTGCTACACTCGATTAATTTTCCAGAGAACTTTCGGAGCAAATTTGACAGGTATGATTTGGTTCCATCTGTTCGAATGTGAAGAATCAAAGCTTGATTGAGAATGACTAAACGTTCTCTAGGTTCTGCGATTTTTTCACTGCACTAATTCTCACATTTTATAGACCAAATGATTTATGGATTAATTGAGAAAATAACAGGCAGATTAAATATAAGAAACAAAGCAAAATTATAATTTAAGTACAGAAATGTCTACTCGAAAATAAGCAATCAAGACTGACCAGACATTTAATGTCAACTTTTAGTATTAGACAGTTTTCGACACATTTACAAGAGAAGTGTTGTTTGACACTCAGCACTGTCTGGAAGGTAAGGAAATAAAAAAAGGAGCTCAAAAGTCATCTCCCATGTCCAGCAACAGAAAAACATCTGGTGGTGGTCTCCACACTGTCCACCTGGCTCACAGAGCAGCCAGCTCCTGCAGCAGCCTCTCCTTCTCCTGCTGCAGCTCCACCACGCTCTGCTTGTTCTGCTCCAGCCGGTCCTCCAGCCACTGCAGCAGCGGCCCGCTCACCGCCGACATCTGGCTGCACAGGTTCTTGGTGAACACCGAGCCGTTATGGATCTTTGTGACGGGGTCCAGGTGCGCCAGGCTGTGGATCTTGCGGTAGGTGTCCTGCTCCTCCTGGCACAAGATCCGAGGCAGCTCCACGGCCGACTCGAGGCACACCTTACCGATGGCTTCACGGGGCACGACGTGGATGGGGATCTCCACCCGCTCGTACTCGGAGCCCTTCTGCGCCTGGACGGACTGGAAGCAGGTGTACAGCACCCGGCCCGTCTTGGTGTTCTTGTCCTCGATGAAGCAGGAGAAGATGAGCCCCACGAAGCACTGGTCGAGCATCTGGTACATGGCCTGCGTCCTCACGTCGACGTGGGAGGGCCACACGGTGATGTGCGGGTGGGAGTGGTACCAACCGACCACCCGCATGGGTCTGCCGGTGATGTCGGCCAGTCTCTCCGCCTCCGTGGAGGCCGCCGACAGCTGCTCCGGGGAGATCTCCACCCGGTCCTTCCTCTTGTCGGAGCGGCGGAGGATGATGACGGAGTGAATGTGGACGATGCGGGTGACCTCCACCTCTCCGATGCACAGACCCATCACCTCTTCTTTCTCCGTGCTCAGCGCGTGATTCATGCACACCAGGAAGGCGTCAGACTCCAGGTGGACGGAGGTCACCGCCATCTTTACGAGAAGTTCAACTTTCTAACCGAGAACGTAAACAAACAGCAGCGCTTCTCTTCCGGGCTCTGTAGTGCTGCACCAAAACACTCCGTGTTAGCACATCATCGACTAAAGGTTCCGCTTCTTCTTCTTCTTCTTCTTCCTTCCTTACTTTTACAGCAGTTGGCATCCTTTTGGTTGCATTGCTGCCTCTATCTGGCTTTACTCACGCACTGTTTCCTATTCTGTTACAGTCTTAGTCTTTTTATAGTTGCTTTCAAAAAGCTAAATATCCATTTTCTCACACTCAAACCAGACACAACATGTCAGGAACACTACCTGTGCAATAACCTGTAAAATATAAATGATTTATTCTCACTGTTTGCTTTTAGTTCTTGTTCTTTTAATATGTGAACATCATCACTCACACATGTACTATGCATACTGTAACTTCTATTACCTCATACACATATGAGGTATATATACTGATGAGGATCAGAGGTTAATAGTGGTTGCAGATAATGGATGGATATATACATATGTGTGTGTGTGTGTGTGTGTGTAAATAGTAAATGGACTGTACTTATATAGCGCCTTTCTAGTCTTCTGACCACTCAAAGCGCTTTTACAGTACATATCTCATTCACCATTCACACACTGATGGTCATGCAAGGTCCCAACTAGTTGTCATCAGTTTTAGGTTTTAGGTTTTTTTTTAGGAGCTAATCATTCATACACATTCACACACCGATGGCGAGGACTTCGGGAGCCTTGGTGTTCAGTATCGTGCCCAAGGACACTTTGACATGCACAGTGGAGGAGCCGGGGATCGAGCCGACAATCACCTGATTACTGGACGACCCGCTGTACCTCCTGAGCCACACTATATATACAGTCTTTATGTTATGTTTGTTTACCTGTGAAGCTCCTTGTTTTTTCTAAATGTATTTATGTCTATATCTATATGTACATTGAGAGCAATGTGTAATTGGAGTAAAATGTCTTGTGTGTGTACTGATTCTGATCTCCACCACTCCTCCTATCATCATACACCTTCTTCCTGTTCTATACTTCCTGCATTGAAGGAGGACATGCCCAACTGTCTCCTTTCCTGCACAGTAATTGCAGAGTCCAGTCAGATGATTCCCTATAACAAAAAAATGGACTGTCCACATTGCTGTGACTTATTATTAATTATTATTAATTTGCTCATAATGACTTTATTTTGTACTGTCTTCCTTTTATCTCATTCCTTAAATACTGTTGCCAATGTCTGATTATTTCCCTCCAAACTCTGATTTTAGTTTAATATTCATTTCCACATGTTCTTTCCTAACAGCCTCCTTTACCAACTGGTCCAATTTTTTCATTTCCTTGGATTCCTGAATGTGCTCATATCCACATATATCATTCCCCAGACGGGTTAACGTGAATTATTAAAGGGGTGTCGTTTAGCTCAGTTGGTAGAGCATCCGCCCCATGTACAAAGGCTCAGTCCTTGCCGTGGCAGCCCAGGGTTCCCGCATGTCATTCCCCGTCTCTCTCTCCCCACATTCCTGTCACTCTTCAGCTGTCTCTATCAAAATAAAGCTCAAAAAGGCCAAAAGAAAATCTTTAAAAAACATGAATTGTTAAACAGTATTTCATACAGTAGTCCTCAGTGGATTCTGGCTGATCCTTTTTTAATACTTGATGGTGCTGACACTGAGTTACTACAGATGAGTATTATACTTCCTTTAGTCTCCTCCACCCACTCTAACGCTAACAATACTGCACATAAATCAACAAAAGTTCTGTCTATTTTTTCATGAGGGTAACTTGGTAAAACAGATTCTTTCTGAATCCGCTGTGACTTCAGTATACTGTAACAGAATAAATATGTCAGTCAAAATAATATGGCATTACAAAGACAAAGACCCCACTGCAGTAGAGTATAAGTCAAGCATTGCAAAAGTATTTGTTATATTAATTAGTTATATTAATTTCATCTCCTGTTGGGTAGTATAAGAATGCATCATTGTAAGAGAAGATGTACGATCTCACTTTCACACATACTTATTCTATATTAGACACCGCTATTCTGTCTTATATAAGAGAAAATGTGATTCATGCCCTAAGTGGTGTGCAAAATAGTATTATGATAAATGTGTGTGAAGGCAGGTCTGATTTAAATAACCTAAACAATGCATTGTTATTCTGTTTTCTACAGTTGTCAGATTTATTTATTTGTTTTAAAAGTATTAACCTCTGAATGCAGTGAAGAAAAAAAGACATCAAATGTTAGTAATGTAATCTAATTTTCAGGCAGCCAGCTGACTTCAGTTTTCATTTTTTATACTGCAAACCCAAGAGAGCATCAGAGTCAAGTTAGCCAAATTTAGTTTATTTGCAAAGTGCTTTTCATGACAAATTTACACAACGATCATAAATCCTAAAATGTAATCAAAAATCAAAGTGCTAATGTTTACATCAAATAATGGAACACTGTAAGTAAGGGTGAGTTTAACATGTTACATTATTTCTGGATGTAAAGCTATTTTAAACACTGTTCTATTGTAAACAAAGTTAATACATATAAAAGAAAATAGTGTAATAAGTGCACTACAAATCAGAGTTTGTACCTGAAGATAATACTTTTGGAATATAGAAAAAAACAAAGCATTAGTGTGGAGAAAGACAACAACCTTCATTTATGGAGTGTCTGCAAATCTAAATCACATACAGTATGTACTCTAACCTTGACTAACAACAACCACAAATAACATAATCATCAATCAAAAATTAATTTATGATAAAAAAAACAAAGGAAGAAGTGCAGCTACAGCAAACTTTGCAAAATTCCCCTGAAATACCTCACGAGTCAAAACCATAATGATGTCTGTTGAAAGATGTTTTGGCTTTATGTTTAGGGAATGGTTATACAGTCCTTGCTTATAGTTCATGAATCATATCCATAATCAGATCAAATCAAAAAGAAAAGGCAATACCTGAATCATGAAGCCTCTGAACTCTTCCTCTTAACTGCTATCTACTCAAGCTTACAGAGCTCAGCAGTAGATTCGCTACTGTCTGAAGAAAAAACACCAAGTCCAGCATAGAGGGGCTGAGTGAATGTGGTCTGGACCCTGTGGAGCAGAGTCATGCTTTCAGATATGCTGTAGAAGGACAGAACACCTGCACTGTGATCCAGGTACACTCCTATTTTTGAGGACCAGGGGGCTGGGATTAAAGTTTTAACACGGTCATGTCTGAATTCATAACTGTAGTTGAAGCACTCTAATGCCCAAGACTTGTCATCATTTCCAAATCCACTTTCATATCCTGTTCTGCTGATATCCTTGTATGCGACTGCTACTGAAACTTCATATCTGCTCCTCTCTACCTCCCAGTAGTGACGTCCACTCAGACTCTCTCTGTTCAGGACCTGAAACATGTCAGTAAATCTGTCGTGATGACTTGAATATGACTGTTTTTTTCTCGCCACTGTTGCTTTTCTGTTCCCTTCAGATAATGACAGCTTATTGTGTGCTGTGTTTGGATCCAGTGTGATTTGACGTGAGTATTGTAAGAATTCATCTCTGGTCTTTGGTTCTTCTTGTGGCAGTAAAACATCCACTTCAGTCTTTGTCAGGGAGATCTTGGTCCATACTTCACTAAGAATGTCCTGTAGTTTATCTTTGACCTCTGACACCGCTGCAGTTGCGTCCTCAAAGTACTGCAGAGGATGGATATTAATGCTGGGTGAGCCTGCAGATTCACTGATCTGTGACAGTGAGGGATAATTCTGTAGAAACTGGATGTGGTCGTCTGTGTTTGAGAGTTGCTCCAGCTCAGCGTCTTTCCTCCTCAGTTCAATGATCTCCTGCTGCAGCTTCTCCTGAAGATCTTTGGCCGGACTGACTTCAGTTTTCTGCCGGGATCTGATCTGCTGCTTCACATCAGAGCTTCGATTCTTGATAAGACGAACCTGCTGAGTGAAGATCTTCTCGCTGTTCTTCACTGCTTTATCAGCAGAGCGATTGATAGCCTCCACCTCCTGCTGAAGCATCTTCACATCTTTCTCTCTGTCCTGGATTCTCTGCTGGATTTTTTGTCGACTCATTCTGAGATCTTCCTGCCTCTCAGTCCGTTCTGCTGAGGCTAAGACTGTTTCATGGTCTTTATGTTCATCCATGGAGCAGAGGTAACAGATGCACTGCTGATCAGTACGACAGAAAATCTTCATCACTTTACCATGATGAGCGCAAATGTTCTCCTGAAGCTTCTTGGAGGGGTCGACCAGCTTGTGTTTATCAAAGGCAGGGGATTCATAGTGAGGCTGGAGGTGTTGCTCACAGTAAGAAACCAGACACTGCAGACAGGACTTGATAGCTTTCAGCTTCCTCCCAGTGCAGAAATCACAGGACACATCTTCAGGTCTGGCATAGCAGTGATCAGCTGGAGCAGCTTGGAGTCCAGTCTTCTTCAGATCTTCCACTAAATCAGCTAACATGGTGTTTTTCACCAGGACAGGCCTCGGTATGAAGGTCTGTCTGCACTGAGGGCAGCTGTGGATTTCCTTCCGATCCTCTTCATCCCAGTGGCTTTTAATACAGTTCATACAGTAGCTGTGTCCACAGGGAATAGTCACAGGACTCTTCAGTAGATCCAGACAGATTGAGCAGCAGAGTTTTTTCTGATCCATTAGGTTTTGTTGCTGCGCCATTTCACCTCGAAGTCACAGAAAATATGAAAGAGTTTCACTTTCTCTTTTACCATAAAAACAGAGAACTGATCCGCACCAAAACCTAGTTCTCTTCCTCATTATAGTTCGCTGATCTGCACTGAATGGGGTTTCACTTTAAAACGTTGGTTACACCGATCTGTAAACAGGGAGATCTGCGAAAGGCTGACTGTGTTGGAAAGCAGGAAGAGGAGGAGGGGTTATTACACTCTGATTCATTCCTGGAAGAGGGGCAGTTTCCACAAGGCAGTGTTTATAGCTGATGTTTACAAGGGACATAAAACCGGACTGTTTGGAGTGTTACATGACTCAGTTCAAAAGCCACATGATTGCCTCACCACCCCGGTCAGAACCTTGTTATGTCGGCCTTTAGTGCAGGCACAGTTTCATGAAATGTGTTCTACTCACTCATGTTTTTACTGATCATGAACTGTGTCTTGATGCTCATACAGAAGAAGAGTTTGACAATTTAAAAAAGTTGTTGGATAAGAGCTGGTAAAACAGATATTGTGCTTTATGTAGGTCTATAGCAGAATGCAATATGAATAACTCAATGGGTTCTGAAAATCTAGTAATCCTTTCAGACTCATTGTTTATGAAAGATTTCGTCTGTTCTGTCTCATTCAGTGAAAGACTGAAGGAGACAAAGACACTGATTTCTGATGGACCAATCAGAGAGCGTGTCATCTCTGTTGTCATCTCTGTGTTTCGCCAGCAGGTGTCCTCCCTGGCTGAATTTTCATTGAGTGTTGAGTCTCTCTTATTCATTAAATGTCCTGCAGTTTGTTTGGGTTTGTCTTTGTAGCTCAGTTTCTATCTTTCTGGTACATGTTTCTTTAATTTAATTGTTCATTTATTTTAGCAGATCATTTTTTCCCCATGGTCCCAACTACTACATCATCAACATCAGCTAACAGCTATTAATAGACTAATTCAATTTCTTTAGGGCTGGTGCCTCACATAAAATCACTCAATGCAGTTTTAAATATTAATATTAATATTTCTATGTGTGTTTATCCCTGCTTACTTACGCCTTTTCCTGCATTCATGCCAAACTGAAAGAACTCCTCCCACATTATTCCAAGATGGCTTTCCCCATTTCTAGTATTCACATCAGATACATAAGAATGTTGTCTGCATTGCTTCCATGTTACCTTTCGGTAATTGGTATAAGTAATATGTTGAATATAGAGGCCTGCATAGCTCCTTTTTAATTATATTATCGCTAATACTGGATTTTATTTCATTTGCACAACCAACAATGGTGCAGTAATGACAATGCAACCATTTTGGCACTCACTTGCTGACACTTTCTACCATTTTTTTTCACCAAGTGGAAGATAGAAACAGAAATTCTCCATGTCTCCTGTTTGTAAACCAGAGGCTAACGTAAATAGATTTTTAGTCATGCTTGCGGCTATGCTTCAAATGCCCCACACACAAAATGCAGCACTGCTGCTGAGGCAGCTGCTGGTGACACCATAATGCTTACTTTGACTGTACGACAGTTCTCAGTCACATGGCAATTATCCTTTCAGGAGTAGCCTGCAAGCGCATGAGCCTTTCATTGGCTACTCACTACTCACTAAGATATGTAGTTTAGCTTGATATGAAAAGTGAAGGTAACTGCTATAAGAAAATGTTGTGAGGTGAAGGTCGATGATACATTTGGGGATCAGGATAAAAGTTGTAACCTTATTGTTTACAAAATGGCGGATTAATAGTTGTGATGTTTCTCTACTTTTTTTGTTTTTTTCTTATTTTGTTCAGTATTATTCAGCACGTTTTATTCTGATTTAACATGAAGAACTGAAACAACAGTCTCTGTGTTTACTGCATAATTAGACTGGAGAAACATGACATGTGAATCCACTCTCATGTCTCCATAGCAACAGGTTGTGATAGTAAAACTTTGATCCCGAGTGCGGCTTGACATCAGCATGTGCATGATCAAATGTAAATTCACTCATGCATGCCTGCATCATACACAGACACACATGCATATATGATTGCACAGTAACACACTTGTACAGCACAGACCCATATACATATACACGTAATGTCAACTATAGTCACTATAAGCTTTCTAGATATGCGCGTGTACGTGTGTTCAGGAGTTGACAGAGCATTTGCTTTGGCACCTCACATGTTTGCAGAGGCGCATGGTATCCATGACGACTAAGATGCAGCCAGTAATATTTGATAGAAAGATTAAGTGGAGCCCAGTAGGTATGGTTTGAAATTAAAAGTATTAGACATTTATGAAAGAATTAGACTCTACAAGGAACAGATCTAGACAGACAAAATAAAAAATGAGTTAAAAGCAAAACACACTTGATACACAAGTAGTAGTCAGTAAATAAATAACAGCGAAATGCTTTAAAAGCTTTTTTAATAAATCCCATGAAAAGACAAAAATCATGTTAGTTCATCTCTCAGTACTGTCTGACTCCTCAATGTGGCTTTAGCTTTGAGCCCATTTATTCCAAACAAAGACAAAAATATTGTCACAACTACATTATTTTTTAAAAAACGGGCCAGTAATGTGCTAAAATGTCTGAGCACTGTAGTTTTTAACAATTGTTACTAAAACAGGAGGAAATACTGCATTCTTTTGGGACTATTTTCAGCTGGATTAATACACATTTGCTGATCTCGTGAGTACTTCAGGCAGTAGCACAGTGTATGTGGGATGGAGTCAAAATAAACCACAGTGTATGTTCTTGGTAATGAACATTATGGTTTTTTTTTATTATTATTATTTTATCATACAGGACAGCCGAAGACAGACAGGAAAGCAGGGACAGAGGGAAGGAATGACCACAGGCTGGAGTCAATTGCAGCAAGGCCTTGGCCTTTGTACATATGTTTTTAATGGTTCTCAGACAACAATATAGCTCTATAGCACAGAGGAAGAAGACATATCAGGCTTCCAGTGCACAAACACAGACTAACACTTGTCATTGGGATCAATTCATTGTTGGTTTTGGTCTTTTCTATTTTTAATTCAATTCAATTCCATTTTATTTCTATAGCACCAAATCACAACAGAAGTTATCTCATGACACTTTCCAGAGCAGGTCTAGACTGTACTGTATATAATACTATTTATAGACACCCAACAATTCCCACAATGAGCAAGCACTTGGCAACAGTGGCAAGGAAAAAAAGCTAATTATTTGGAGAGAGAAATGCACAGCAGCAATAATAATATTGATAACTATAAATTTTACACTTAATCTCACTCCTCCACAGGGTATTGCCAGCTATGTCCTTTAATACACTTACAGCTACTTTACCAAATTGCATAAATGCTACGTTCTTGGTGGTATGTTGTTATTCTGTTTTTCTTGTTCTGGTATTTTGCAGTTCTGATTCAGTTTCTCTGTAATTCTGCCACTGTTGTTGTCTGTTCTGTGTGCAGAGATCATAAAGTTCTCTGAGACAAATATAATGTTGTGCTGTAAAAATGAACTTGTGTGGAGTAACTGCTGACTTAGTCGTTCAGCTACTGATTTGTACAGTCATAATTATGGCAGTTTGCCTTTGTGTGAAAAATGAGAGATAATGAATTCAGTCACAACATGCCAGGTTTGCTCATCAAGCGTGCTTTAAAAAATATAGCTTGTCAAAATGGGTTTAAGGTTATTTCCTATCACAGTGTGTGCTAATATCAAGCAGTGACAGGAAATAAAGCTGTTCCCTAGCAACCTCTTTCCTCTAAAGGGGTCTCTGAAGAGTTGTCTTTGGATCATGTTGGACATTTTTTTTTTTTTTTTACTTTGTTTGCACGTAAACCTCGCTGCTTCCCTTTCACAGCTGAGTTGCATTTAAATCTGAGTTTGGTGAACAATTAATATGTGAAGAAAATATATTTGATAAATCCATACATCAGCCTCACTGGACCATCTAACTCAAAGTACTGATTCACTTTTACCGTACTTTGAGTTAGAAACAATTTTTCTCTGTTTGTAAAAAGATGATCAGATTTTCTGTAAAAATAACTCACTGCACTGTGGAGTTTAAAAAATTACATTTTATCTGATGGAGCATCCCTATATTTTATTTTATTTCGATCTCATTTAACTCTCTTCTTTTTGATTTAGTCAAGTAAAATATCCGGACAAGGATTGTTTGTGTTTCCACCTGTTGAACATTTAAGCCAAAGTGAATGGAGAAGTAATTAGCAGGCGCTAGGACCCCGTGGGTTCACGTCTTTTCAGGTTAGATTACAAATGTGTAGCCTCCATATACACACGATGCTGCCTTCACGTCATGCAAGAATTATCAGTTTTACATTCCGTTTTTTGTGTGTGTGCTAATATGTGAATTTAATCTATGTTTATTTATTTTTGGGTGTTGTAAGCCGATGAAGCAGAGCGCAGTGTTTGTTATTGTGTATATTCAACCATACCACCATTAAACAGTATAAAACAAAAGCGAGTGCACCTTTATAAAATCAGTAGTCATTTTCAAGGGGTTGTGAAAAGTCTACAACTCTTGATCTGATCAAACACATTCAAAGTGCACTAACATAACATTAATGAGATCAAATTCATTTAAATGATAACACATGCTAAATTGTGAAAAGATCATACCAAAATACTAAAAGTACAGCAGTGGCTGTCCAAAATATGCAACATTCTCTTTACAAAAAACTCAACCGATATTGTAGTGACATGAGGTAACATTTGGATAATAAATTGAAGAAAAATATCTCTGGGGTACCTTAGTTTTTACCAGCAAATATATAAAAAAAGTTATTCTTGTAGAAAGTGGCATACAGAAGAGTGCATTAATTACTTTTTTGTTTTTTTAATGGACTGCATCAGTCAGCATCAGACACCCACCTGTCAATCAAGCAGCCACACTGTTAATTCTGCATAACTTTAAGCCTTAATATAATTTGAACAGGTGAGTTCTATAAAAATTCACCCTCACTACAGTTGTCATGAACAGAGAAATTAGCTACAGAGACCAAAACTGTTTTTTGTACCAGGCTGTAAACATGTTTATTTCTGCTGTGAAGTTGGACATTTTAACATGGGGACTTATGGAGACTGACTCATTCCGTAGCCAGCCTCAAGTGGAAGTTTGAGGAACTGCAGTTTTTGGCACTACTGCATAGGCTTCATTTCACAGCCACAGAGACTGCTGCTTGCCATAGTAAGTTTAGCTTACATACTGGCAGGTGAGAAACAGCTAGCATGGCTCTGCCCAAAGGTAACAAAGTCTGCCTATGTGTACCGTTAAAGCTCACTGTTAAACATGTTATACTTCAGTTTTAATCTGTTAAAAAAAACCAAAGTGTAAAAACAACACATTTAGTTAGTTTAGCCAGCCTTCCCTCCACTTCCAAATCCTCAAAAGCACATGGAAAGACAAGACCTGAGAAATCCGAGTTTTCGAGGAGCCCCTGAATGCGGCAGGCGCGTCAATCCTCCACCCCTCGAGGAAGCCGAGCGACATCCATCAGACTCCTTGGACTCTCAGAGGTACGCTCGAGCACTCCTCTCAGCCTTGCACCCTCACCGCATACTCCGCCGGGGCCGTCACGCCGAAGCTCCAGGCAGGTCTGGTGGTCTCTGCGTGGATTTTCCCCTCCTCACCAGGACTGTGGGAGAGATGCGACGTCTCGGAGGAGGAGGAGGAGACGAACTGGCCAGGCAGCAGCAGCAGCAGCAACAGCAGCAGACACCTGAGAGGAGGATCTGAGTTTGTTTCTATAACGTCAAAGAAAGGTAAGCGCCAAAAGAGACAGAAAGAAATGTCTCCGGAACATCCTCACAGGCTCGCGCCTGGTGCAGATGGTCGTTTTGCTTGTTGTTTATTGGTGCGTTTCCGTGTTACTTGTCGTTTCCAGCATCGGTAGAAAGCAGGCGGTATGAGTCATAGCCCGGTGCAGGGCTGCCGGAGGATCTGATCTGCTCAGGAGCAAAGTGTCTGCAGCTTCCAAAGCCACAGTCCTCTATCAGCCGCTGCACACGCAAAGCGCACATGCACATTTGTGGCTGTTTAGGCAAATGACTGCGTACTGTGTGTGTGTGTGTGTGTGGACGTGATCTATCATGCATTGAGCTGGCGTTTGAAGGAGTCTGTGTGGGCGTGTGTGTATGTGACATGATAGTTCACCTGAGTTTGTAGCTTTCTGCAGGCCCCCATATGAATGACATGTTAGTCAACAGTGTGCCTCCAACTTAGTTCGAGCCTTTCCTGTTTCAAAATGTGTGTGTGTGTGTGTGTGTGTGTGTGTGTGTGTGTGCGTGCGTGCAAAGCAACATGAAGAAATTATTTTCCAAGTTTGATGTGGAAGACTTGTCCTGCTCTGAGCCCTGACCTCAATCCCATCACCAACACCTTTGGCATGAACTGGAACACAGACTGAGAGCCAGGCCTGATCACCCAACGTCAGCGGCTGACTGACACTAGTGCTTTTGTTGCTGAATGGGAGCAAATCTTTGCAGCCGTCTTTCCAAAATCTGGTACAAAGCCTGAAACCAGAAGAGTGGAGGCTGTCATAGCAGCATGTTTATGGGTGTTTAAAGGCTCTGAAAAGCTATTTTTTTCAATTAGCCTTTAGGGATTGGTTCCTACGTGAAAACAATATTTTCTGTCAAAGACAGAACAGTTGTTGGTATTTCACATAAACGATATCTGTATTTATTTTCTTTAAATCTCAAACCACACCCACACAATCCTGATGAAGCAGGACTGGCTCCATTTTTGTGTTAAACTTAAAATACCTGAACATGTTTTCTAAAAACTTTGACAGTTTTTGGTGTTTCACATAAAAGATATTTAGAGAAACGATTAAGATATAAAGCTTAAATTTTCAGTGGCAATAAGTTTTGTTTGTGTCCACATACTTCTGACCCAGTAGTTATATTACTTGTTTTTTTAAATACTATACTATACTGATACTATAGTTTTATGTTACAGTTCTTATAATTTACTTTCTGAGAAATCATGTTCCCATTGAACAGTTTTGGTGCTGTGGATGGCTATAAATCTGGACCTATCCTGTACCTCGTATTATAAAGTTTTAACTTTTTTTTTTTTAAATGTTGAATGGTGACATTAAATATACAGTATAGGTGGAGATCCTATCCCCAAATGAATGTGCTTTTAAAGCAGCTTACTATATTTTCAGATTGTTGACATATTTGTCATGTTAACGTTAACGGCTGGACAGAGTATTGTCACTTATAGCCAAATCCGACCGTGTGTCATTGTTGCCAAATTCACGCTTTAACATTACCGCAGAGTTTGCTATCTGCTCCTAAATCGCAGATACAGAATGTGTCTTATTTTCTCTCATACAGGATTAATACAACTGGTCTAAAAAAACATTTTGTTTAAGGGCTGAACATTTTTTCAGTGTAATCTGTAGCTTACTGCTTATTGTTAGCATGGCAAACAGAAGAGCTTTAAGCTCTGTAATTGGATGATTCTTACCGAAATTCAACTTTGGAGTTTAGCTGTCCTTGAGTTTTTATGTTTTTGATCGAGGAAGATGATGTTTTCCAACATAGTTGTTCATAGTTTGCACTTATAATTACAGTAGTATCTTATTAAGAACTGTTCTGTCACAAAAATATCTGTACTTTTACGGAACATTTAGATTGTTAGACCTAAATTGTTTTCTGTAATTCCATTTATACTCTTCATATTTCAATTATTTTATTTGCCAAAATAGCATAATATTTTGAATCTATTCCATTTAATCAAATAATAAAACACAAATTGTAAAAAGAGTCTAAACTGGGTGAAGGAGGTTAGTGAAAGAGTTAGTGAACTGAATAATTTTCTTAAGAAAATTGGAACCACTTGGTCATTAGCATGCACTTTTAAGACGATCCCTAACTTCAGCCCATCAGTTCTTGCATTCGGTCAGATCTCGCACAGCGTCAGGCCTCAGTATTATATCGTAAGGTAAAAGATGACACGCGGAACATCTGTCACACACGGCGCAACTGATCAGGTGCAAACCGATGAAAAGTTATCGAGGATGAACATCATCACACATCAAATACAACCACTTGTTTCTAAATTCACCGTAAAGTCCTCCTCCAGGTGTTTCCCTGAATGAGAGATAATATTTCAGATCCATACACATGAGCAGCTCCCCTGCCACTGTGACAGTAATGAGCATCTCTCTCCGTCCCATAGGCAGACCCAGGGTATTTGTTGACTCATAAATCAGTTTGTAAACAAAGGTGGAAGGAGCAGAGGTAATTAGTGGAAGCAGCCTTTATTGGTTTGGTAATGCACTCGCCGTCCCTTGAGCTGCTGCCAGCTTTATTGTTTCACGTCTCCGGTATCAATCCAAGTTGATTCCTCGCTGATGGACTCATAATGGAAATTACAGATTACATTTGGCTCGTGGGTTTGTTATCTTTGCTGGTATTATTATACACTGAAGGTCCCAGCTTCCTCAAAATCGCTATTCATTTGTTAAAATCTCATAAAAAGATGAATTAATCAACAAAAGCAGCAGGAGAGTTATGGCTGTTTGTCACGTCCTGTCAGATTTACTGAAAACTGCTGACATGATAAAACTATTCACATCAGGCCCTTAGTGCTCTGCTGGCTAAACGTTTTGTCTTTGAAAGCCAAAACAATGTGTCACATGTGACACTTGGTCATAAGTCTTTAACAGTCGAAATAAGAAAGACTAATGTTGCACTGTAATAGTTTTTGGAAAATAGTTTTTAGATGGTGTAAAAGTCTGTCACAACAATGTTTGTGCATCACATTGTAGAAAACCACCCGCTGCTCGCAACAGCTGATGCTGAGAAGAGCCTACAGGCAGACTCTGCAGGGAGACACTCTGGGGGCTGACACTTGCCATCAAATCATTAATTGAAACTACTGCTGCTTAATTTGCATTTTCATGTGCTCATAAAAATCATGTATGAATAACCTGGTTACTCACATTCCATACAAACACCATACACTGATATAGGAGATACGACAATGACCTATAACTCTGAAATTAGAATGAAAGTTTCAAATTTAAGCAACAGATTTTTCCCAGTTTCCCCTCTGCACTCACCTCCACTTCAATTACAATTCACATCACCAACAAGATCTTATCTGTAGTCATGTTTGAGTCTGATTACTGCCTTTTCTTTTGATTTATGTATGTTTGGCTTAGGGCACTTTTGCATTAACAGTCAGTACACTCTGGTCATGAATTTGTATGGACCTTGGTTATCATAGAGCAGATGTTCAACACTGAATAAACCTGGCAAAGACCATTTGATCACTACGGTTATTACTGAGGAAATTTGTTTGAGCTATGGGGAAAAAAGTGCTTATTAGAGTGCACAAATAACTTAAAAGTCCCGTATACATTAGGGCTGTCAACGAATATTCTAAATTCAAATATATATTCGAATATTTTAAAAAAACGGAGATTCGATTGTGAAAATTAATATTCGACTGTGGAAAAAAACACATCAGTGGCTTCTTTGCGAGTGGGCGCACTGCATGACGGGACAGGTCACAGGAGTTGCACTTGCACAGCGTCACTCACTGCTGAAAGTGAGACGCGACAAAAACCGTGGCAGATGCAGATGGCAGAGAGAAAAACGAAATGGCAGAAAGTTCAGAGCCCAACTCGGCAGCAGAGAGAGTGGTTTGGACTCCAAGCAACCTAAAAAACCCCGTTTGGAAATACTTCGGATTTTGGTCAGTAGACGGCAAAAATGCAGAGCCTCGACTGCGCATAAGGTGATGGGGGGGGGGGTAATGTGTAGGTATGTTTTCAAAGACATGTTAAAACTGAAATAAAAATACGTAGTAGTTATAAATAAGTAGTTATGTCTCGTTGTATTAGTTTGTCCTCCTGTTATTGACATAATGCGCAAATATAGATATTCGAATGGTTCGAACCTATGTGTTTTTTTTTAGAGCAGATATTCGAATGTCATTTTGGAGCAATTTTGACAGCCCTAGTATACATACATTATCTATAACCACTTATCCTCACTAGGGTCGCAGGGGTGGCTGGAGCCTCTGACAGCTGACAAAAGTCCCCTTTGTATAGCAATTCTCTTAAAGAGTAATTCCTTTGTCATGCCAGAGTTTCAATATTTTGCGATCAAAAATGATTGGAAGGAGTGTGTTTTGCCGTTAAGGCGTTTTAATTGACAAGCCAAAGAATTTGTGAAATTCACACCAGTTTCTTGATAAATGCATTGTAAAGAGATTATTCATTTTTAACTGAGATATATATTTTTTGAATTTCATCTGTATATAATGTTGCATGCAATGGTTTCACCCAGTTCAAATAATTCTGTTTGGGTCCAAGCAATGACAGGAGCAGGTTCAAACAAAAAGGAAGCAAATCAGATTTGTGATACACAGTAATACACTTTGTTGGGGAGATGTAGGCTTCCAAGGTTGTGTCATGTCAGTTTGTCTAATCCTACTCTTGGAGTCTTGTGGTTCTTACCATCTTATCCAAATGCTTGAAAAAAGGGACTCAGGTGTTGATAAAGCTAATTCTTTCCAGTAACAATGAGGGTAGTTGTATTTACCTGTTCGGGCTTCCTATCTTTTTGAGGTTGGTTGACCAGCTGGTCAACTACTTACTACCTACATACTACACCCCTGTGGTGACCAGCTGAAAGGGTCTGTTCAAGTCTACTGTAACCAAGATTGTTTCTAAAGCAGTATCTTTGAGAAGAGTTAAATCTGGGGCAACTGGGTTGTAGATGACAAAGAGGTGAAATGTCTTCATGGATGACCTGAACCTGAAGTACCTTCACAGACTTCAAAATGAGTATTTTGCAAGGGGGGTACATCTTGAAAATGTGAAATGTAAAAAGTCTGCTAAGACAGAGCCAGCTGGGTCTGCAAGGAACAAAAAGATATCATCTGCAAATAAACTTATTTTATGTGTTACCTGAACACACTTAAATTCCCCTGATATATAACGGTCTGTTCTCATAGCTTCTGCTAAAGGCCCTATGGCTAGAACCAGGAGAGGAGGACTCAAAGGGGAACCTTGGACCCAGGCTTTTTTTTATTAATACATATTAGCAAAAGTCTAGAATTATAGCTACCAAGCCAATTTCAAGGACATTTTGCAGTGGCACTTTACACACCTCTGAATTACTTCTGAAATGTTGTTTGTTGAAAACTATTGGCAGTTCCGAGGTTGAAGAGTGTCTGTCTAAATCCTATCCAGACCTTCTTGCAAAATATCCACACTGACATTTTCTTTGGGATAATTATTATTATAGGACACTATACAGAATATCCTACTGTACAGTAATATCAGTCAGAGACTCTCCTGTACAGATGCAGGCCATCAGAAACCTGGATAATGTAAGAACTGTACATCCCTTCCTCCTTCTTGCTCTGTCTACCACCTCCTCTTTCTGTAGAGATCAATCTGATCTGATCTGATCGACCAATCATTTGGAGTCACAGTCAAACTGTTTCATGTGCATCATTGTATCATGCCATTGTCATTTAGTTTTCATGAGGTGTACCAGCAGTTTCCATGGTAATGTTTGAAAATCCAGTTGCATTTTTGAGGTTTATCCGGAGAGAATTACAGCCCGAGAGAATACAGGTCAGGTGTTTTGCTGTGATGATTCTCAGTGACCTTTTAACTCTGGGATGGCTCTCCCTAACCAGTATGCCCTTTTCTTCTCGCTCCCTGTCTTTCTCTGTCTCTGCCTCTGCCTCTGCCTCTCTCTCTCTTCCTCCTGCCACCCACCTGCAGTGTATTGACCAGAAGCAGCAGGATTCAACCTTCCTAAGATGATTAATGCATAAATAAGATTTCCACCTGATACCGAGGGCTTGACTGCAGTAACACTCATCTCCAAGTGAAGTGTGGTGCATGCACTTTCCTGTTTGGCTGTCAGCAGAATTAAGTTTTAGTGACTGAAACGTTTCTTGGAAGCAGTAATTTGTGTTAAAGCATAATAGCAGGTTGCACACAAAGAGCCCTCTATATTTTTCCTGTTTTATTTTTCTTCTAAATTACAAACCAGAGCTGGGATGAATAAATGCCAATCAAAATAAACTCAGTGATCCGTTGGAGCTGAGCTTTATCACACCAGATGAAACTTGTAAGGCTTTGATGGTTTTGAGCCTACAGCAAACACATTTGTTGGTTTTGTTGCCCTGCCATCTGCTTTTATACCCCCATACTACAGAGTAGGCCTGGTATGATATAGCAACTATAATTTCTTTTCTATATTAATCAATGATACCTGTTTAAAGAGTATCCTGATAATGACTGAAGCCTGAAGAAACCAGAGGGTTCATTAGTTAAAATCCGTGTAAAGTAAGAATAAGTATTTGTTCTGAGTTTGTCAGACCAAAGAAGAAAATGTTATTAACCACCCAGCCATATTTGAATGATTGAAAATATCGACAAGTTTATGAAATTAGGCGTCAAATTCAGGTAAAAATGAGCAGTATTCTCAGCTCCAGGACTGTGGGGGTGTGTCCGCTGAACGTGCTGAAGCCACGTCCACTTGTGGGAGCAGTCAAGCAGCCATTTTAAAGCGACTGAAACGTGTCAGATGAGTTCAGAAAATGACATGACTAACTTTGAAACACTCTGAGCGAGATGAATTCATCTCTATCTCTCTGCTAGGGGTGGCCTCAGCGTGTCATCGAGCCACCCTTTAAGGACCGCCCACAAAAATCCTGGACTGAAAACTGGTGAAAAACTGTTTTAACCTCTAACTCCACATTTCAGTAATATATCATTCAAAGTCTTTTCACATGTTTTCAGCAACTATTTTCCAACATATTTAATGTGTTTTGAAAGAAATTTCAGAATTGCCTTTACACGGACTTTAAACTTTATAATCTAATTTTTTGACTAAAAAGTAGAGTAACATGATATAAACACTTAGCTGTGCTAACATGGCTTGCTTTAGCAGATATTTAGCGATAAATTAATATATAGGCTTTTGAGGTGATGGAAAACATTTGTTGTGTTTCCTGTTAGTGCTGGGATAATGCGCTTCTCTCCTGATTCGACACAATCACGTTACTTGGGGTGCCGATCCGACAAGCACTGTGATGAGTTTTGAAGTTGCTGTAGCTGGTCAGTGTGGATGTCGATGCCGAGGAGATTGTAGTAGCAGATGGTAATTCCCATTATGTGTTAGCATTGAGCTAGAACTTAGTGCTAGTTTTATATATATAATCGATTTAAAAAAGAAAACAGTACTTAGCTGAATCGTTTTTTTTCTTTCTTGTTTCCTGTCTGTGCTTCTTTGATTTTAACATCAAACCACGTCCATATAGTTGACAGTGTGTTACCTTTATTTGCTGTATTACGATGATATCTGGTGTATAGAGAACAAATGATTGCATATTATTGAACTGCCATGAAATCATAATATTTTGATTTGATCGGTCTAGCTCCATATCTGTATGACTGATGAAGTTTTGATTGGTTAAAGTATGCTGCAGCATTATTAACACATTGATTAGACAGTGTAGTACTGATGCTATTAGTTGCTTCATTTGAAAGCATTCATTTTGACACTGTGAAGTTGTCATGATACGTATTAAGAACATTAACTGAAATCAAAACTAAGTGTTATTGAAAATCAGTCAGCCAAACCCTGTGCATTGTTTCCAGCTCTCTGCAGTGTTTGTAGCTGTCTTTTGGTGTGAGGATGGAGATGCTGTGACACATTCAGGTTAACAATTTGATCTCAAGTGTGTTGCTCAGTCTAGCCAGTCAGTCTGCGTAACTTACAGCCGGATAAACAGCAGAGGAAGCGAGGGAGAGAGAGAGAGAGAGAGAGAGAGAGAGAGAGAGAGAGAGAAAAGAGGATTTAAAACTAAGACTGAATAGAAAGAAACGCACGCGGTATTCAACAAAACTCCATGTTTACTTAGAGGCGGTGTGACAGCATACAAAGGCGGTGACTGATTAGACATTCATCCAGATCGGCTCGAATTTATTTATTTAACAGAAAGAACTGGAGTTTCTGGTGAGTTTTGAGATCAGAGACTGAGGAGAACGCAAACATAAGCACTCTTCAGCCGTACAGTTGTTGCGTCCATCGCTAGGTAGTTTTTCCTACAGTTGGAGACTGACTGTTTAGGGGCAACTAAACAGTCTCCAATGTGTCTGGAAAACCTTTTAGTGACGTTGTGATGTAGGAACACCTCAAACCTGTCAGGTAGAAGGTCGTGGGGGGTGGTTGCGTTAAGAAAGAGTCTGACGTTGATGTTGACCCTGTTAGTTTTCATATTGATTTTAAAATTCTTTGATAAGGCACTACATGGCCTTGCACCAGACTACCTCTCACGAATGCTTTTTGGTTAGTGAACCTCTGGTTCTTCTCTTTTGCTGTTCCACAAAGCAGAAAAAAAAAATTTGGTGATGCTGCTTTGAGCCGTTATGCTCCAAACCGCTGGAACAACCATCCATCCGAGAGGAGCTGAAAATAAAAAAGTTTAGAAAAAAGAATAATTTATTTGTACTTGCGTATTATCATCATTACTATTTATTTGATAGCTCATTTGTTTTATCAACATTTAATGGTGGATCATTTTATTAAATGGTATATTTTTCATATGAATCAATTGAATTTGTGGAGTATTTTTAACCAATATTTGCTTGTATAATGTTTTATTATTGATCTTTTATTATCCCAGTAACATCTTTTGTTGATATCTTTAATTAACATTTCAAATGGTGGCTGATCAGAAAATGCTGATTTCAATAGTCACTAATGCATTTAGAAATGCATTTAAGACACATTAAAGAAACACTGTAGAGCCCTTACATGGATCTTGCATCCGTTACGTCACTGACGGGTTTCTAAAGAGCCATTGCTCAAACAAGCCGTATGTAATAGCACCCACCTGTCAATCAAAGCGGCCTTGCTCTTAATTCTGCATAACTTTAATATAATCTGAACAGGTGAGTTGTATAAAAATTCACCCTCAGTACAGTTGTCATGAACAGGGAAATTAGCTATAGAGACCAAAACTGTTTTTTGTACCAGGCTGTAAACATGTTTATTTCTGCTGTGAAGTTCGACATTTTAACATGGGGACTCATGGAGACTGACTCATTCTGTAGCCAGCCTCAAGTGGACGTTTAATAAACTGTAGTTTTTTTTTAAACTTTCGCATTGGCTTCACTTCACAGCCACGGAGGTTGAAGCTTGGTAGAGCCTGACTGATCTTGAAATTTTGAGGTTGTATATACGTAGGAGATATTCTTTCTTACTTCCTCACTTTGGTGGACAAGCTGTGGAATGGAGACACAGTTTCTTGATTAATTCAAATATTTCTGTATTACAGTTACTTGTTTTATTTATTGGCACATGTAGATGTATCGGAGAGAAGCAGAATTAGCTAATATTAGCCCATCAGTCTAGCTCTATCATTAGAACGTTATCATTAGACTGTTTTGTAAAAATACATTCCTAAAAGTTTACTTCACCACAGAAACAGAGAGCGAGATGTATTCTGTGGCTGCAGAACGGGCCGCTTGACAAAATGAAAACAGAAATCTGAGCAGCACTGTAGGATCAATAATGAAGACTGTTCTTCTGGACAGTAAATCAGTTCGGCAGTACCTTCTCTTTTATTGTCACTCATAAATACCTGGATTACTACTTCTCATGACAGGAAACTCCTCACCGTATAGTGCTGTTTTAATGATGGAGGCTAATGTTGATTTATACCCAGCAGAAGCACATTGTTCTCTGAGGGATCTGTAAGACGGATAGATGCTGTTTCTCCATCCTTGTGCTGTGGTCTCCAAACATCAAATCAGACAGCAGGAAACAAAAGTAACTGAATAACCTGAAACTTTTTGAATCAGTTTGAAGTTTGTTTAATGAATAATTAACACTTTCAAACATTCATTGTTACCTTTTTTTTTTAATGCTTTTTCATGCACGATCCAAATGGAATAATAAATATTTACTTCCTTCCAGGTCCATGTAAACTAAATGTCATACAACTGCTTTGCCTTGTCTTAATTGTCACTGAAAATAATTACTAAACAGTACAAATTTCCAGAGTTGGTAGTGTAACACCAAAACTCCCCCGGGCCTGTCTCCGTCACGCTGCGGCTGCGATGCTGTTTTGGTCCGTTCTCCACATGATTTAAAACACCACACAGTTTCAGAATAGCGTAGCGTTTTGCCCACCAGACTTGTTTAGATTTGGTCATTTTTTGTTGTATGTGCTCCTAAATATGATTCTAAATATATAAATATGCTATATAGATAAATTGTCTGCGTTTGGGCTGTTTTTACGATTGGTAGTGTGCACAGGGTGTTTTATATTGAAAACTGACCAGATTCTCTATGCTCTTCTGAAACGGGGCAGGTGGGTAAACACTGACGAGAGTGGCCGTGATTAGCTCCGATGGCTGCGGCACAAATTGAACGTGTTGCATACGTGCCCAATGGAATTTGGCCTTAATGGTACAAAGAAGTCACAGTCAACTACAAACAGCAGTTTAGGGGTCACTGCTCGATGCAAGTTTGATACAAAACAAATGCATAAGGATACATTTTGAATGACAGTAGTGGCAGTGTCAGTCAAAATCCTCTTGGTGGGGACTCAGGTAACATTTTGCCCACTGGAAACTCTGGAATAATGTTTTCTACATACAATACAATACAATACTGTCTGTATTATGAACACTGAACAAACACATAGAAATCAACATTAGGTCACAATGGGCTAAAAAAACAAAAACAAATGCAGTAATAAAAAAAAAAAAAAACCTGTGCATTTGCAGAAATGTGTCACTTTGTTCCACCTTGGTTAGATTTAAACATTCCAAACACTTAAATGTTTACGTATTGGACAATTGTGAAGCAACGCCGACACACTGTCCTTGTCTTATGCACAACGCTCTCTGTTGCATGTTGCATTTTTCACAGTTTTTTGATGTTTCTATGAATTAATCTTAAGATTAAGTGATTAAAAAAAATCATTAGTTGCAGCTCTAAAAGATAAGGTGTCTCAGCCTTGAGCCTTGAGCATAATCTTGTGATGTAAATGATGAGGGGAATGCAAGCTAATGACTCCGATCACTTCTGTTTGTATGTAACAGATTGTATGGTGATGAATTATCCTCGTAACTAAAAACGTTACTAAATTTTCGATAGAGAAGATGAAAGCTTCTGATCATTCAGGGAACAAGAGATCATTTTTTTCGATAAACTGACCATGAATTAATAAAGTGAAAAGTAATGAGATCTATATGTCACTGCCAAGAATGCACCACGGGACTAAACACAATCTGTACTTGTCTCTTTTTCACATCTTTCAGTCATTCTCTCTCGTTGCTTTTTTCTGACTTCTTTTCTCTTGTTTGTCTCTGTTCTGTTCATTTCTACCTGTCCAAGTTCTTCTTTCTTACTCTATTTGCAGGGTAAAAATGATTCATTCTCTGTCTGTTTTTTTCTTTCTTTCTGCCTGTTTTGACAGATTTTTGATTTTCAAAAATACCTTTAAACAGGCTTTAATGCAGAGATGTGGGCACCTGCAGGCAGAGCCTCAGTACAGTATTTTTAATGTCCTCCGGTTGTGGGGGAAACATTGACGTTTTGATTTTTCTGCACATTATAGTTTTTTTATATTTCCTCACCACTTCTCCACTCTGACAGGCAGCAGTCGGGCGAGGGCGAGTAATCCTCCTATTAAACTGCTGCCATGACATTTTGTGATTTCATCCTTGTTTTGTTTTTTTTTCTTTTCCTTTCCACAGAGAGGGAGGACAGGGTGTTTGTTTTCTAGCCTTATATAGACATTTCTGCAGAATTGGCATCACATTTTACCACAGAGCTAAATGAGCCTCAGGGGAGAAAATGGGCACAAAATAGAAAATTTCACTTTATCCAAGAATTCACTTGGTGTTGTAACTGGACTTAGATGTGAATGCATAAGACAGTAATATATTTTTCTTTTCTCTGGTATGTAGTTTGATTTGAACACATGAGATCCAGCACAACACCAGATTATACTGTATTGTTCCTGCCAGGGTTGAAGGTTTAATTACCTAAAGCAAGTCGGTAATGTTGGTTTGGAAGCATTGTTTTCTAAAGCATTAGATGTTCAGATGTTCACGGGTCACAAACATGGTTTAGGATTTGAAAGTTCACTTTCCCAGAGAAAGACCCTACTGAGGCTGCCAAGGTTGAAAGTTCAGCAGTCTGGATCATGGCACCAACATCTCCAGGATTAGAAGTTCGGTTCTCTAAAGCAAAACACAGACACCACCAGATTCTGTAGTTCAGTTCCCCAGAGCAGGTGCTAAAGGCCTGGTCACAGCAGTGATTTGTGCATTTGCTTTTGGAAGCATAGAAAATCTGCATTAGTCTCTTGCGTCAAATTGCTTATTAGCTGTGTTGCACCGTCCACTTTTGTTGAACCTCCTCTGTTGGAGTGAAAATTGCTTGACAACACAACTATGTCATTCAGACAGTTTAGAGACAGTTGATTATACAAATACATCTCTTGAATAAACTGTGGGAACTTATTGTCATGTTAGCATTAAGGCTAAGCTAATGAGCAAGCAAAGGGAGAAGTATAGAGAAAACAGAGAGAATCTCTAGACTGTTGTGAATGACTATTCTGACAAGCTAGTTCAACAACTATAGTGGACCGTCAACTGTCCCTGAGGGTAGTAAGTAAATCACCAAGTTTCTAGGTCCTAATATTGTGTAAAAATGCACAGATCCACAGTTTTCAAAGTTTTATTCTGTAGTGCAAGTCACTAACATTGTCATAGTTGAAAGTGCAGCTACCCAAAGCAAGGCACCAAAAAAAACTGTTTCAGAAGATCCATAGAACAAGCACTGAAATTGCCAATATTGAAAGTTCAGTTCCATTGAACCAGGGAATGCCAGGTTTTGGAAGTCAAGCTATCTAAAGCGAGGCATCCAAAGTGTGGGGAGGCAGAAGTCCAGTCCCATAGAACAAGGCCTCAAGACTGCAATGGTTAGGGAAAGTTCAATACTCTAGAGCAAGGAACCACCAGGGTTGGAAGTTTAGTTCCCTGGAACAGGCTCTAACACCCCTAGAGTTGAATGTTCAGTTCTCTAGGACAGTGCATAAGCATCATCAGTTTTGGAAGTTCTCTTCTGTAGAGCAAGGCACTAGCATTGTCATAGTTGGAAGTACAGCTTCCTAAATCAAGGTGCTGACACTGTCAGGTTGTGAAAATTGAGTTACCTGAACACAGACAGGGTTAAAGGTTCAATTCCTCCAAATAAGGTACTAACATTGCTGGGGTTTGAAGAAAAATGTCCTTGTGAGGCGCATGAACGCTACCAAGGTTTCCTACAGCAAGGCACTTACAGGACTGGGGTTGGAGGTTCATTTCCCTAACAAGGCTGTGCCACCAACCTTTTTCTTGTCTTTCTTGCACCAGTTGGTCGGGCAAAAAAAGTTTTAAATCACTTTGTGCTTTGGGAACTTTTGACAGGCATCTTAAAGTCCTCTAACTGCGTACAGTATGCACTCAAACTGAGCATATTTTTTATTAATACTTGAAGGTTTTAGGATGTATTTATTTGTCTGGTAATCAGCCTGCGTCAGTGCTGTAAAAGGAAGCAGCAGATTAGAAACTAATGGCAGCTTATTAATAATAAATGTAACCAGCAGCAGTGGATGTGTTGTATTCACAGAAATGCCACACTGGGGAGTGAACAGTTTGTGTGTGTGTGTGTGTGTGTGTGTGTGTGTGTGTGTGTGTGTGTGTGTGTGTGTGAGTCTTTGTTATTGTCTTAATTTATCATCACTAGTAGCTGACGTAGCATGCAGCATGCAGTGGTTCTGTTTCAGCCTGTGCTTCTTCTGCAAACTGGCAGATGTGCACCAATTACTCTGTTGGTAAATGATTTGTGCATCTAATATTAAGCAGTTTTTCAGAGTGTACGATTTCACATTTGGTTGTTGGTAATGTGTTTTTAAATTTCCCACTTAATGATGCTGTTTGCTTCCTTCATTTCCATGAGGCTAAATAGGGCTGTTAGAGGTATTTCTATGTAGTATGACCATAGCTGTAGCTATCATTGACACTGTGGTAAAATAAAAGCTGAGACCTCGTAGATTAAAACTCAAATGACTTCCCATAAAATGAATCCTGAATAAGATTATGATTCACCATTATTTCTCAGTAAAAGGCCGGCAGAAAACTGCTGCAGAACTGTTATGTTTTATGTCTCAGTAATTTAATCAGAATATTTATTTGTATTCAAACATGAAACTCATTCAAAAAGTCTTTTTTAAATGTTGCCTTGCCAAGATCAACCCTATGTGACTTTTTTCCTTTCAAAGTTCTAAGGGCTGTGAGGTTTTTATATTACGTGTTGATCCCTCGTCTCCTCTCTCTTGCTGTGAGGAGTTTGCTTGATGTGCGTCAGAAGTCTCTGCACGGCTCATTGTAAGGACGGCTTCAAGGGAAAACCGTGCTAGTTTGGATATGAGCGAACCCAAAGAGAGCTGAGTGCGAGAGACGGGTAAAAAGAGAGAAAGCAGCGGGAAAGCAGAGCCATGGGATGAATATGATTCAAAGAGAAAGAGAGGGAAAAAGGGGGAATGGGGACAGGAAAACAGTGATAAGGTGAAAGAAGGGATGAGAGTAACAGGAAGTATTTTGAGGTTGAAAAGCTCTGCAAACCAAAAGTCAAAGAGTCTGAGAGAACAAACGCTGCCACTTCAGACCTCCAGTTACACACAGTCACATCTTACATATTATTTTGTCATAACTAGACTAGAGGAATATGGATTAATCTTTAATCATAATTAATTATTTTAATTAATACTTGTCACATTAAAGATGGCCTCTGTTATATTTAAGCATTTGAGTATGCTGTGGCATTGTGACAATGAGACAGCATACTGATTACCAGGACCCCAAAACTGAAGGAGCTTAATGGAATTATATTAAGTCCTACACAGTAAAGTCTACACATTTTAATTAAATCAATTATGAAAGCAGTGTGTAGGATTTAGTGACCGTATAGTTGCTGATTGCAACCCCTCAACTCGCCCTCTGGTCAACCGGAGAAACTAAGAAACAATCATTATTATTATTTTCAGGTGATTATGCACTAATGGAAATATAGTTTTGAATTCATTTCTGCCGTAGTGTGTAAACAGAGCCCCCTAAATATTCCACACTTTTAAGATATTTAAGTTTCAGGAAAAAGGGCAGAGGAAAGCTTATCCGTGATCAGGTCGTGGTGGCTGCAGGTTAAGCAGAGCATGCCAGACGCCCCTCCACCCAGCAACATTTTCTAGCTCCTCTTGGGGGATCCCGAGGTGTTCCCATGCCAGTGGGTTTGCCCCGGGTCTCCTGTCAGTTGGATATGCCTGGAAAATGTCTGATCACATCTCTGTCTCTGAATGAGCTCAGCTGGCTCCTTTTGATGTTAAGGGGCATCGGTTATACTCCCACCCCATCACCAAGGCTGAGCCCATCCACCCTACAGGGGAAACTTGTATCCACAAGCTCATTTCATTTGGAACATAGATCAACTGGAAAACCTAAAGCTTTGTCTTTGAGCTTAGCTCCCTCTTCCATAATGGTTCACATTACTGCTGAAGCTGCATCAATCCACCTGTCCATCCCGTGCTCCATTTAACCGTCACTCATAAACAACATACTTAAACTTCTTTGCTTGGGGCAGCAATCCCCCCACGCAATTTCAAGGTACCCAAACTGCACTTTATCAGATCCCGTCCATGAATTTCACACACAGGATTGGAGACACATCGGAGATAGGGCGACACAGTGGTGCAGTGGTTAGCACTGTCGCCCCACAGGTTGGGTCATTTCTGGGTTTGGGGAGATTGTTGCTTGGGCTGAGACCTTTCTGAGTGTGCTCTGAGTTTGCATGTTCTCCCTATGTCTGTGTGGGCTCTCTCAACCAGTACTCTGGTTATTTGTTGGCGCTTTAATGAACTGGTGATCCGTCCAGGGTGTACCAAGCTTGGTACAAACTGGGATTGGCTCCAGCCCCCCCACAAGCCTGATAAGGATACGCGGTTATGGAAGACTAATGAATGAAAGGATTGGAGACAAGGGGAAACCTTGGTGGAGTCAAACACCCACAGAGAACATGAACAGTAAATTACATAATACAGTAAAAGGCCATAAAAAGGAACCACAACCTTTGAACATTTTAAGCTATGCAGCCGGTTATTGCCAGTTTCAAAATCCATCACAACATAATATCCAAACACCTGAGACCTTAAGTGTTGACGGTTCAGAAAACAATGAGCTAAAACCGAAATGTTTCTTGCATAGCCAGGGCAGGAGGGAGGTTTAATGCATGTGAAAATGGGGAGTGACAAAGATGAGAGAGAAAGAGAAAAAAAGCAGAGAGAGGGAGGAAAGGCTAGTTGCCTGGTGACGGAGGCAGAAGGAGAGAAAGGAGAGAGAAGGTGAAGAAGGGAGAGAAAACGAGGAGGAGGAGGAGGAGAGGTGTGGAGTTGTTTTCCAAGTGCAAAGAGTTACTGGTCACGATGCTACATCTGCTGCTGCCATCCCTCCCACTGTGCTCTCTCTGGCTCTCTCAGAGGATGAAGATGTGCTGGCTCTCGGTGTCTGCATGTTGTGTCTTACAGAATGATTTATGCTTTTAATTGTTGTAACGAGGGTGCGTTTTTTTTTTTTGGCAGTGCAAATTTTCAGACTGCAGTCAGATAGATTTTGACGAAGGCTGGCTCAGGATTGGATATCTTGACTTTATTCAACTAAACCGTCACACATGTCACATCCAATCAAAATGCTTTTTTCTCTCTAACACTGTCATCTCAACAGGAAATCAAAGAAATGAGAGAATCCAAACTAAACAAAGTTTGATTTATATTTTCTATATTAAGAATTAAATAACAGGGAGGGAGAAAGAGAGCACATTAGAATATGTTGCTCATTTGGGAGGCTGTGTCTATGTGTAAGCATGTTTTGTTTTTGCTACATTGTACATTAGATCAAGACGTCAACAGGTCGACCACTGTCCAATCAGATCACGTTTACAATAATGTGACAAGTATTAAGGACAAATAGATATGTTAATATAGTTCACCATCTGACAAAAAAGCAAAAAAATTCTCACTCTTATATCAAAGACATAGGGTACGGTCGAATAGTAAAAAAAAAAAAGCTCCTAAGTCCTTTCCTAACCACTTTTCCTTGACCTTGATGGAAAACGTCACGAGGTCATGGAAATACGTGAAGGAGAATTCATGAGGAGTTAGGAGAAGACGACCGCGGTGTTCAGAGAATCTGACTGCTCTTATACTTAGACTACGTCATGATGCGACGGCGAATGTTACTGACGTGACCTGTGGTAAAACTACAAAGTTCAGAAGATGGACTACAAAACGCTCATCTGAGATACTTACTAGATACTCCCCGTATGTTCTTACTGTGTTTTTAATGCAGGAAATATAAACGTGGACAACCCGGTGAAAGATATGACTTCATCATCAACGTCAGAATTCAAATAATAAATGAATATTGTCCACCTGTCACAGAGGTAAAATGAATTAGTTTGTTACGCTGGTATGGTCGCTCACACTCCTGTCCACTCATATAGAAACATATAAAGACAAAGATATATGATTAATCAGTAATGGTAACTTCATGATAATCTGCAGGACGCTGGATGTCCACAGTCAACAACAGAACAGACTTCATGATCAAAGTTTTTAGATCACGTCAACACGCATGTTCATATTCACACACTCTCTCTGCTGCAGTCTGCAAACACATAAATTCATGTTTTCTTTCTTATGTCTGGTTGTGAATGACCGAACGGTGCGCCGATTTTTTGTTTCTGCCGCAAGGAATTGTGGGACGGCATTACCTCCTTTCCTTTCGTAAAGGATGGTCTGGTGTATCCTATGCTAAAGGAGATAATAAAGGAAGCACTGAAGCTCCTTTCCTTAACAGTTAGAGAATTGGAACAGCTCTTATCATGGCGGCTACGTTAATACTTCCGGGTCATTTCACTCAGTTAGGAAGGTTCCTAAGCAAATTTGACTATTCGACCGCACCCATACTGTAGCCCAGGCTATCCACACTTATTATTTTTAATATTACCTCAGCTAGTAATATGGAGGTTGGCTGCTGGACAACAGTAGCTTTTTTTTTTTGCCGATTGTTTGTCTGTCTGTCTGTCAGCATTATTATGGAAAAACTACTGATCCAATGTTCATAAAACATCATGTAAGGATGTGAGCCAAGGAAGTATCCATTACATTTTGGAGTGCTTATGAATCACTGGGCGGACATTCAAACTATACATAGTCTTCACTTTCATTAACAATGCAACACAGGTCAATTGTAATGTCGGTGTCCATGGCAAACAGAACAAGACATTAAAGATATCACTTTGGGCTTTGAGTAATGGTGATCAGTGTGATCAATGGTGATTTTTTTTTTTACTATTTTCTAACAGGTTATGGATCAAACAACTAACTGATTGATTGAGAAAATGACAGACAGATCAATTGATTATTAAAATAATCATTAGATGCAGTCTTAGTTACACCATTGGTCTATTGACTGTTGAAGTTTCCCCATTGGCCATTGCAATTTAAAAATGAATGAGGGTTAGTTAGTACTGTAACTCCAGATTCTGTGAGCACAGTAGGTGCAGCCCTCTACACCCACCAACTACGTGGGCACTGTCTCGGTCTCACTCCAGGTACAAGTTTAGCTGAGACCCATCAGCTCCCAAAAACAGATTTTTCTTCAGCAAGTTAAAGAAACCACAGCTTAGAGGGCTGCGCCTATACTCACAGAACCTGGAGTTAGGGTACATAGCTAAATTTGTACAAGCTACTTGTTCTACCCACAAGCACAAACACATCCAACAATCAACTAGTCCATATCTCGCCAATATGGTGCAGAAGCGCATCACGGTACATCATATATGCCTAATATTCACTGTAAGAGATTGAAACTGTAAAAACATGTAACATGTAAAGCCCGCTGTGAGAAAGAGAGACAATGGTTACACGCTTTAACAGTCCAGCAGAAGCAGAGTAGGAGAGAAAACCATGAGGGAGAACGCACAGTTAAAACTCCCCCAAATAACAATCAGTCTGACAAAACACAGAGAGTGAGTCATAGAAACACAAGAGACATCTTGCAGATAGAATAATGAAAGAGCAGGCAGAGTTAATAGATAATTAGAATAGTTCTTATTAGTATGAGTATGAGTTAAGAAAGGAAGCAACACAAAATTCAATTAATTGTTTTTTAAATCTTTGCCTTTTTCTTTTGGAATATCACATATTTGATCTTTTTAGATGTTGGGGAAAAAAAGGCAGCTACTTCAATTTAATTGGTCATAAGGCAAAAATCTTGTCATCTACTGATATAAATCATGTTTAAAATAGAGATTTTGTTATAGTTTCGTCATCTTTCTGTTCATCCCGATCGTCCCTTTTTAATAACACTTATACACATGATTATTCTCTCTCTTCTTTTCCTTCCGTCGTCACACAGCCATGGAGATGTTTACTTTCAGACGAGTTGAAATTCACAGGCGGCATCTTAAGAAATGCAGTCCGACTCATTTTGCTCTCTGAACGCAACGAGGAGGAATTCACTATTTATGGCTGAGGTTGTTTCGAGGTGAATCCATCAGGAGTCAGTGCAGTTTCCAGCCATACATCCGCACTTTGATTACTATTTATTCATTCTCCGGAGCATGGAAGGGTAATATTTTGATATAATACATTTTGGCCATCAAGGTTGGAAAGAAGTTGGCAAACATTTGATTTTTTTCTATATTACTTTAAGAAAGTGGAGAAAGTAGTCTTCACAAAAATGATCTATGACTAAATGAATAAAGCATTCACAGAAATTAGTAATTTCCGTCGTCAAATTAATAAAAGTACATGTTTTGTTGTTTTGTTTTTTTAGTTACTTGTACACAAATGATTTAATTTGTCTCCTCAGATTATTATATTGTGCTCCCCTTGAAAATACAGACCTGACTCATTTGAAACTGTGATGGCAGATTTTGTGTTTAAATTTGTGAATTCAAGCCCTTTGTATCTGATTTTCTGTCTGTCTTTTATTGTTTTTAAATTTTTTTTAAATATAAGTTTTAAAATATTATTGTCAATATGATACCTGAGGTTTGGTACCAAACTTTCAATACTTTGTTTTATGCCAGTATTGTCTACATGGAGCTCTCAGGTATACATGTAGTCAATACGAGTACAAGAGTGTGACAACATGACTCCAGGAAGTCGATGTGCCTAGCCAAGAAATAGTCCACCAGATTTCTCCTGTTAAAACTACATTGTGTCACTTTCATACTCATGTTTTCATATGAGAAATAACTTTAGAGGTGCTGGTAGGTGGATTTTGTTCCCTTTGGAGCCGGACGATGCCGTCTTTCAGTGCTGCTGTCTCATTTCATAGCTTCATATTTAATGGAGAGACAGAGTGGCATCAATCTTCTCATCTATCATAACAAGAAAGCAAACAAGCATATTTTTCAGAATGTCAACTGTTCTATGAAGTTTGATCGTTTATGAGGGAAAAAAAGTAAACTGAACTGTGTGATGAGTTCCCAGACACACAGACATGATCATAGCCAATTCACATCTAATCTTATCTTCACATGGACTTGTTTAATCATACCACTTCTAAACTTTGCACAGTCCTCCTCTCTTTCCGGTTACATCTTCTGCGTCCTTCTCTTCTTCTGTCCTTTATCTTGTTGACGTCCATTCATCCTCCTCTTTTTGCTCCCTTACCTCATCCTCATATCCCTTCTTCCCTTCCTGTTACATCTTCTGGTCCTTCATTCCTCTAACTCTTTCCCCTCCGTCTCCTCTTGTTTCTCCTCCCACCCCTCCTTGGTCTCTTTCTTTACCTTATCTCTTTTGCCCTTCTTGCTTGTGTTGTTTTTCTCCTCCTCCCCCTCCTCATTTGGGGATTTGTGACTCTTATGCGGAGCTTCAGCTGTCGTGACTTTATTATAAGTCAGACAGTCTTCCTCTCTCACATACAGTACATAAATATCATCAGCAGGGAGTGTGTGAAATATAAGAAACAATAAAATTCCCTAGTAAATAATTAAATGACAGACACACAAACACACACAGAGAAACAGCAGCACCTGATGCAGTCCCACAGCAGCCTAATAAAAATGAAATTATCACTTTATCACTTATATTTACCTCATCCTAATCTGTCCTTTCTTTATCTGTTCTTCATTCTGACTGTTAAATGCTAACACCACAGTCATCCACACACACACACACACACACACACACACACACACACACACACACACACACATACAAGCAGTCTGCTGGAGGCTGGAGATTCATGCATTTTTTAAACTGCAGTGTTGTCGTCAGCCTCTTTCTCTTCTCCTTTCCTTACCTTCTTTCTTTTTCCTTCTGTATATTTTTTCCCCGAGTAAAAGGTCTCATGTCGTCTTTTGGCCTAATGAATTGATGCTAATGAATGAAGGCCCTTCCAAGATGATGAACATCAACCATCCTTTGTGTAAAAAATGTCTAATAATTGCCTGTTTATGTTTACCTGACAAAGACCTCTAGGGGCCGTGTAAATGAGGAGCAAATTCTGAAACAGTGTGAAATTGTTATGGAGCCTCAGAGTTTGTCTGTAGGGAGGAGTTGGATGTGTAATTGGTTGGACTTTGACAAGAGAGAACACTCTTTGCTTCCCAATTCAGTGTTGTTTTTAACCATGGCCAAAACTAACCTAATTCCCTAACCTGAATGGATTTTGTGCTGGATCCTAATCAAATATTAAGTGAAGCAGGGTGAGATACAGTCACTGTCATTTGTAATGGCATCCTGCTAATAGGGTGTCAGATCAGAAAATGTTGATATGGGTTGCTTTAAAGACAAAGGCATATTGTCATGTTATCAAATATTACCTTATCATACATATAAACATTAACTACATCCTACATATGATACATAAATACATAATATAAAAGGAAAAAGTACAGTCAAACATCAAGTAAGGTCAACAATACAAGACATAGCAGCCGGCTAATATTACTTACTAGTCCAACAGCAGTCAGCCCAGCTCGGCGTCTGTCTTTCAGCCTTTTATTTCACCAAGCTCTCACCAACGACTAAAAGTCAGTCCCAGATTTACTCTTTTCTAGCAGCCTTTCGTCAATCTCCTTTTCTCTTCTTAGTTTGTTCCGTCAGAGTCCTCTTTGGACGGTTATATGTTCCTCTGAGCCTGGTTACATTGCCCGCTCACCTGGCTCCGGTTTTAGTATGACATCGGCATTTACCTGCGTACCAGGACTGAATACCTCCTCTTCTCTGTGGTCCATAACTCCTGTGGGGAAAAATAATAACAATAATAGTTTGATGTTTGCCATCTCATCCCCCAGACAGTATTTTCTCAGATGGCTGTGCAGTCTTTTTCCAGGCAAGGAGGTGTAGAGAATGAGAGTATGATCTTCAAGATCTCGGGCACCGTTCAGCATCTCCACCCCCATCTTAAACAATTTGTAACTACTCCTGAAAAGAGTTTGGCCAATGAGGAATGAACCCAATCAATTGCCAAGACATTTCTGATATCTGTGAACACAGTTCCTCTTTTTATTGCAACTTAACATGGTCTTAGGCAGAGTATGCAGCTTCATGAATTGTCTAGTATAGGAAAAGATACTACACCCTTTTGCATTTGGTCGATTTCCAAACACTCCAACTGTTGTGGAGAGAAACATTTTGACAAAATCTCTAACCCTGGCTCACTGGATCACTTTGCAAAGTGTGAAAAATGCATTACTTGCCTTTGTTAAGGACCAATAAAACAAAACTATGTGGCAACTGATCAGGATTCATCACCTAATATTGATGCACTTGAATGCAAAGAGGTCTCAGGAGCAAGTTAAACATTGAGTTGCCTACTTAGTGTAAAATGCTGCTTCATAGCAGCAGCTTTAGTACAAAAGAATCTGTATCAGACCAAGGCACTGTAAAAACCTTTGATTTATAAATCATTGATTTATAAGTCATTGATTTATAAATGCTATATAACTCCCTCTATTGCTTCAACTTTAATTGGTGATGCCATTTTAAATGGTTTGTGTTTTTGTAAACTGTAATGTACATAGATTATAGATAGAAGATTCAGGCTGTTCATCTCTTTTTTAAATGTATGGTTCATTAATTATGAATGTTTTAAGAATGTACTCTTTTACAGTAAAAAAAAAAAAAAAACATTTTGGAGGTGTTGTTACCCAGATTACAGATTGTTATCCAGTGGTCTGGTCCACTTTGGATCAAATAATGGTGTATGTGGCCCATGACCTAAAATGACTCTTTCTGCAGTCACTGGAATAAGACTTTAATGAGGATCTTTATACATGACTTGCTGAAATAAAAGGATAGATAAAGACTTTTCTGACAACACTTCTAAAATAAATCATATCACGAAATTATTGAAGAAACAGTTACTTTACTTTGTGTAAACATCACTGAAATACAGTGGTAAACAGTTTGGTGGAGTGCATGTAAACTCATGAATTTACAGTGGAAGAGGAAGAAGCATGTACTTGAACAAAGAGTTCAAAGCCATGCTATTGGCTCTGTGTAATGGTCACTGAAAAAAGTTTTGGACAAAGTGAAATTTTACCATAGATGATGGCGCTAGTTGAAAGGTTACATGGTCATTAAAGTTATGACAATATATCCTCTGGGGAACAAAGAAACAGTTCAAACAGAAACAGTTCACGCAAAATTAGAAATGTCAGCCACATGGTGGCGCCAGAGAAAAATCATTAGAAGTTGTCCTTTGGGACCAAATTTCATCAGATCATCTAATGGTGGCTGAGACATTTCAATCTGGAGCAAAGTGACATGTACAGCTCAATTTTTTTCACTTGAACTCCTCAAAGTGCTTGAATCACCCCAATCAAGGTTAACAGTTCAATATAGGAGATTACTCTTTCATTGTTCCTTGCTCTCATTTCTCTCAAAGAGTTGCTGTGTTGTCTGTGGAACGAAACTCTTTAAACACAGCTACTGTGAAAACTTTGAGTTCATTAAAAGTTCTATCAATGCAGTGTCTGTTGTTAACATTATCCTCACAGTATGTCTTAATGAGTAAACACAAGTTCTTTCATTTGTCTCCATTCATTGATTTGCCATTGCCCGGAGGTCCTGCATTAATCCAAAACAGGATGTTGTCTTTACATCAGTGATGGCCTTTTCTGCTGACCCGTCAACTTCATCACTGCCTGTGAAAAGCATGACATTATGACATGATGATCAGCAGTCAGGCCACAATGGTCTCCATTGTGCCGGCAAGAAACAACAATGTGAGCGCTCGCTCAGTCACATTTTGCCACCATGCGTCAAAACAATTCATACCTGTCCTCAGTTTGTGAGAGGCTTCTGTGTCGTGGAAAATGTCTCATTTCAGGTGTGATGTAACCATGGTTTCATAACACAAGCATGAACTTTACATACTTTACTTCTTTTTTTTTTTTTTTTTAAAGATTATTTTTTTTGGCCTTTTCAAGCTTTATTTCTGAAGAGTGACAGGAATGCGGGGACAAACATCCCAATGTTTGATCCAGGTTTAGAAGCAGCACACCTGTATAGACAGTACAGTGTTTGGAGACTCAATGCCTTTGGCCTGCTGACCAAGAAAGAAGATTAAAAAGTCCATAGCTAGCAGCTCTGTGTGGCTGTACTAAGGCATAACAGTGGATTGAGCTAAATCCTAATGTCAACATAGTAACATGAAGACAGCGTCAATGATAATATAAGGTTCAGAAAACAATGTTCGCTGGTTTCGCAGATATTGGGTCATAAATGAAAATGTTTTGAACGAAAAGCGATGGGTTCAACAAAGTGATTACAACTTACCCTGAAGGGACCCTGAATGTTTGTACAAAATTTGATGGCTATCCATTTAATAGTTGTTGAGACATTGGAATCTGGACAAAACTGGTTGACCAACCAATATTGTCAAACACAAGTTATTAAAACTACTATTAAAACTGTCCTGAAGTTTTATGAAAACATTTTCTGTATCACTAAAGTAGCCGTCTATTGTCAAAGTATCAATGCTTTCTATCCCAGTCAGATTTGAAACACTTCTAGACTGGATTACCTGACCTATCGTGGGTTGCACTTAAATGGTGTCGTGCATATTTATAAAAACATATGCAGTAAAGAATCACGGGTTGGAATTGAATGTATGGACTCACCCTTAGTACATGGGGTGTACGCTCTATCAGGTAAGCTGTCTGTGTCTCCTAGTGTAAGTTTTCTAAATACAGTTATTGAAAACAGAATAATCCATACAGTACTTTTTCTCCAGTTCATCTGGAGCAGCCTTGTCTTCGTGCTGAACCGGTGACCTTTCGCTTACAAGCTGCCAACTTCTCTCCTCTCAGGAGAAAGACTCAGTTGTTGTGTTCTGCTGAGTGTCTGTCCCTGAGTAAACAGTTTTAAATAGGAGAGGACATTCCTTCGGTGTTTTGAACAGGGCTGTAATAAAAACTGCATGACTGACCTATTGTTTTCCTTCTGCTCAGTTAAGACCTTACTGGTGGTACTGCAGATGAGTTTAGTTGAATTAAGAAGACATCCTTAAATTTGTTTTTGTGGGTCCAGACCAATCCTTTTGCTGTTGTACAATTTACACCTCTAAATAAATACTAAATGCTAATACTACTAAGTAAATCTTTATACGTCACATTATTACTCAGCATTTCCAAAATCAAGTACCATCAGTTTATCTATTTCTTTGCTGGTGATTGGTGGTGACTGGATAAAATTGGTTATTCTTGTTGCTCCATAATAAAGGGTGAAAACAAGTCTCAACAACTTTTGGCAAATGATTTAAGGTGAATGCGTAGATTTGACTCACTGATGTTGCATACATGATTTTCAAGTTCATTAGTCATGATGTCTTTGGTACTAGTAATTTCAAGTCCTCCAAATGAAACAACAAAATGTGTCTTATGCTCGGTATAGCAACTCATAAGCCTTTTCTGATCTGACCAGCAGGACATCATTTTTCTGTGCCTTCCAAAACTGTTGAAGTACAAACATAACTTATGTTCCCAACTTATGGTTTGGGAAAACTCATGGTTTTGGTTTAAATAGCTATTTTGTTAGGGTGAGGGGACATTTGTCATCATTGTTACATTAATAAACATGTGGTAAAGGTTAACAATCATGCTCATGCATTGACTGTCACTCCATAGTAACATCACCTGTCTTCCTCTGTTGCTCCCATTATAGTTACTATAGCAGGTAGAGGGCATAGTCACTTCAGAACAAACATCTGATCAAGTGGCAACCTCCATAGTTGTGAATTGAAGCCAATGAGGAAGTGCCAAAAACTACAGTTCCACAAACGTCCACTTGAGGCTGGCTCCAAAACGAAAGAAGAAAGTCAGTCTCCATAAGTCCCCATGTTAAAATGTCCAACTTCACAGCAGAAATAAACATGTTTACAGCCTGGTACAAAAAACAGTTCTGGTCCCTGTAGATAATTTCCCTGTTCATGACAACTGTACTGATGGTGGATGTGTATAGAACTCACCCATTCAGATTATATTAAGACTTAAAGTTATGCAGAATTAACAGCGTGGACGCTTTGATTGAGAGGGGGGTGTTGTTACAGATGGCTTGTTTGAGCACCCAGGTGTCATTTGGCCCGCCTCAACTCAACCGAAGATCCAAGTCTTTGCAGATTTTCAAATTAGATGGTAGGTGGAAGAGGCAGGACAGCCAACATGGCAACAGCCAACATGGCGGCAGCCTGAGCCACAGATTTTGAGCTTCAAAACAACTCAGAAACCTACGGGTGATGTGACGGATACAGCATCTATTGTTTATACTGTCAGCAGTGTCAATGAAAGAGTCTTAAATCTCAACTAGATTTAATCTTTACACAAGTCACGATTTTATCCATTTCCTTACACAAGAAAATTCTGGTTTTATTTTTGCTCTCTATAAATGTGAGTCATGTTTGTATTTTGATATATGCTTGACAGAAAAGTGTGAGGTAAATTATAACACACATAAAGACCAGAGGAAATGTCTCTAGTGCAGGTTGCAGTATTTTCTATCGGACATCAGTGATTTGTGTCCATCCTATGTCAGGCAGCAGACAGCATTCCCACGATTCACATTGTGTTGTCAAAATTGATAGCAGCAGTTAGTAGCTGTTGTATGACCACTGGACCCTGTTAAACTGGTGCTAGCTGTATGTGTGTTTGTTTGTTGTCAGCATTAGTACACACTGTGAATTCATTTCCATCTCCATGCCAGTTGCACATATTAACACAATTAATAAGTGCTTCTCTCTGGTTCACTGGGAATTGCTGTCCCTGACTCGGAGCATGTCAAAGTCTTAGCAGATTAGTTTGGACCCTGTTGCCCTTTTCACATTCAGCCGATAGGGATTGAATGATATGTTAATGTTTCCAAGCGTCTCTGCTGCTGTCAGGTTTGGTGTTTTGTGCTGCTGTTGATGCTGGAAAAAAAGTACACATACACATGCATGTATAATATCTCCATGAGGGCTTTTGCATGGAAGAGAGAAAAAAAAGCGTTAAATATTCAAACTCAGTGATGTGAATGTTGTTGTATCCATTGTTTGGTGCAGTGGCCTCTCGTGTCTCTGCCTGTCCTCGGTGCATTTTCCTATTAAACAAATCATGTGGAACAGAATGGAAGACTGACCTATCCATGACATGGAGTGATGTCACTGTCCTGCTGAAGCCACAGTGTTCATCCAGTGATAAACTGAACTGCTGCTTTTTAAGAGAACGATTCTTTTTATTTAGCAAAACCTCAACAGTCCTAGCTGGATAAGAAATGTTATGTTCTTCTATATTGTAGCCCCTGTCTCTGCTCCCTTCGGTACTTAGTTCATGTGATTCAAGATATTATTATTTGTCTCGATATGTTCAAAGAAATGTGGGGGTGGCATTCTTGAGAGGGTGTGCAATACTGATATCATACTGATTTGAATACCTCCTTCACTTCTGTGACCCATTGTTTAAGGTTCAGAAGTGGCTGTACTGTGGGGTTGATATTTTTGTCCAGTGTTTCTATGAAGCTTGTCACTGCTACTGTCGACTCACTGATGAAAAAGCAAACCACCTTCATAATTAGGCTTTGGAAAGATCTGGTCAAGGGACTTTCAGAAAGTTTTACCAAGTGTTGTTTTGAAGTTCAAGATTAACGTTTAAAGCAACATTGTGCAACTTTTCTGCCATAAAATAATAGATTTGATCTGTTTTGGAACACTGAGAAGAGGTTTTTAGTCCTGGAGTGTTGGGCAGTGCTGACAGTGAGCGGAGCTGGTGTTGTGCCAGAACTGGAGCTGGGCAGGCATGCATGCAGGCTCAGCAGCTTCTATGGACATCATGACAGAGGAGAAGTGACCGAAGAGGAAGTTGACAGAGAAAGCTAACAAAATAGTGACGAGCAAGAAGCCACCAGAGCCAATCTGGGACTCTTTGTCCTTTTAGACATGAGCTTCATGAAATAAAAGGCTGAAAGATGCCGAGCTGAGCTTCTTTCTGTTGGACTAGTCAGTAATATTAGCTGGCTGCTATGTCTTCTGTTGCTGCACTTGCTCTCTGCTTTAAGCTCAATCTGTTAATCTTTTTTTGATGAATTTGTTAATCATTTCACTGTAAACATTAATTTATTCCCATTGCAGCTAAGCTACCTACCATCAAAACATAATGTGTTTTTGGCCGCAGGGTTAGTGCAGTTTGTCTTCCTTGGGCTCATCTACTGTGAGATGAAGCCCCAGACTAGTTACCCCACGGGGACAATAAAGTATATTAATGGAGGCCAATCAATAGAGGCTGCATGAGCAGCACCCCACCGGCCATAAAGCTTAACTCAAAGTCAGAAATCTTAAATTATTATTAAATATTTGAACTGAGTAAAGTTTTTACATGTTGAGCATTTTAATATTACTCCAAATTAAGTTAAAGTATACAATTAACCAAAAAAAAAAAAACGAGTTGGTTCTGTTTCCTAATGAGCGCCATCTCAACCATGTAGCCGACTTTATTCATCTACTTCCTGTCTACATGTAATCGTAGGATTCCTTGGCAAGAAAAGAGACAGATGAAGTAAGAAATAGACCTCAGCCGTAGGATGGAGTGTGTTTGTGTTTCTGATTTTAAAAAATAAATAAATATAAATTTATATATAAAATATATGCAAAATAAATGGAAGATTGTGGACAGTGGAAGAAAAGACACCAGATCTGGTATCATCTTTAAAGAAAAGAACAGAGATGAATACATTCTGATGTTGAAGCTCCTGCTGTCAGTGTTTCCTTGCAGAGCCAGTGATGGATCTTGTTTTGTCATGGTAACTGTCGGTGTTGTGGTTAGGTGGCCTTTAACGTCGCCTAAAGGTCAACAACATGAGCTGCATGATGCTTCTTCGACTGGACACATGTGGACTCCAGAGAGGGCAGGAGATAGTTTCCCTTTATTTATTCACCATATCTCGTTTCCAGTGTCTCACCATGTGCTACTGTGTATGTGGGAGACAACACAAGACATCCACTAGAGGAGCTTTGCATGATTCATTGGCCCTTCATTTAGGCCTTTGGAAAATAACATCAGGCACTGAATTTGATTAATTTACTGTTTATCAGACCACAAATAGAGAAGAATTAGGTCGGAAAAAAACAATAGATGCCACTGCAGCACAGTGTTTCAGGGGACCGGCCTCACTGATTACTGTGCAAAAGCACACAACTTCCTGTGACTGCTCTGCTTCACTTTTCAGTCATTTACAGAATATCCTGATGCACAGATGGCTTTACTTGATTTTAGCGGTTAGTTGCTTTAGCCACTAACTGTAGCCGGTTAGCTGTGCAGCTAGGTCAACTGACTCTACCCAGACTGTGAGTCCAGAGCACCGGGGGAGTGTTTTAATTTAATATTACATCTCTAGTACAGGTGCTGTGACTGCCGGGTGTGCAGGTGTCTTGAGCTCCCCGTCTGTTAGCAGTTAGCAATTAGTGGCTAAAGTAGTTAACTGCAGATGTTAACTACAGGTAAATCTACAGTATATGTATCTATCTATCAGAGAGTGGAGGCAGAGAAGCCAGGGGACACCACAGGGAAAGCAGAAACCATGTGACTGTACTTCAAAACTGAAAAAGCACTTCATGCAAGACATAAATTTACTTGAAGAGTGGTCCTGAGCAATGCGGAACTAAACGGGTAACTAAGCGGATGGACGGGTGAGTCCTTGTACAGCTGTACTGTGCCTGGAGCAGATGACCAATCAAAGAACTCTGTGATGATCTTACTTGTTGTAGCTTGTTGCGTTGAAGAGTAGAAAAATACTTTGGAAATGTTGCATTCAGAGCAGTCTGAAACCTGAGCTCTTTGCTCCCAGAGATGTTTACACATTCTTTAACATTTTGGCCTTGTTTAATATCAACATTGTAACATTATATACAAAAAATGAAACTCGTTAATCAGAAGAAAATTCTAATAGCTTCCCTTTAAGCTAAAGCTTGCTCAGATGTGTAGATCTGCTTTCAGGATACACATACTCTAGTTGTATCACAGGCAGGCAGGAAGTAAAAATCAGTCTGCTCCTTTTTGTTGGTAGATTTGTGACATATAGTATCAGACAGATTTACATAATTCATCTGCTGATCATGGGAAATGTCAAGAAAGTCCAAAATGGAGGTTGCTATTGTAGTTTACGACCAACCTGACCTACTCTGTTGGAGTAAACTGTTCCATAATTGCAGACAGTTGAACGCAGCATGCACAGATGAATTTTGCTTTGCCACTTTCTGATCTGACCAGGCCACGTAGTATCAGGAAGTTCCCTGTCAGCCATCTTGGTTTGTTTGTAATAAATCAGTGTGAAACAAAGAGGCCGGAGCTAAAACTTAAATTTTTTTTAGTCCACATTAAGTCCAATTTAAAGCTAAGGAAGAAGGAGGAAGGAGGAGCAGAAGGACAGAGTGAGGATCACAGTCGTCCCTCGTGTCTCCTCGTGTTATCGTCACTTCGCTGATTGGCGTTTTTAATGAAGCTGTGAAAGCTTCCGGCCAGCCCGAGACACGCAGCTGCTATGATGACGCTCAGAGCAGACTGACAAGTTCAGGACTAAAATGTTCTTTTCTTGTTCAGAACGAATAAATCAGATTGTTGCTAGGCAGAACTGCTGTCGAAGTAGAATTATTCTCATTGGCTGTGATAAATACCAGTGGGTGGAGTCAGATGAAGAGCTCCTCTCCTCTCCTTTCAGTCTTTAGACTAAAACTGGCAAAATCCTAATTAAAATGAGGAAGTATCTGATACAAAAATGAATATGAAATGAGCACTGCATACATTAAGTCAGGGTTTCTCAAACTTTTTACGTCACATGTTTATTTCTGCTGTGAAGTTGGACATTTTAACCTTATGGAGGTTGACTTATATTTCCTGTTTGGAGCCATGAGTGGAGTGTCTGCTTACAGTCTTGCCCTCCTTTTTTTAGCTAGTAACTAATCATGGATGTATGCATGCACTATGTGCATGAATGTGACTACATAGCAGGGTGATAGTGATACAAATGTAGCAGAAACTATTATTATTTTTGATAATTTAGCATCTTTTTAAATTCATGTATTACAATGTAACAATATTTCAGAGATTCCTCCAGGTACACTTACCATAGTTTGAGAACCTGTGCTTCAGGAGACATTAAGCAATTTTGTACTTGATATATAATACAATAAAACTCTATAGCAAATTTTTGTTATTTACTCAAACTATGACGTAACAGTTAAATCACTCTGTTTCTCATGAGTTTCTCATGAAAAGTAAACTTAATTTAAATAGAATAGATTATTACAGTGGGAAAACCAGCCGCTCTGCCCACAGTTCCTCTGAGTAAATATCAATGAATAACTTCATATTTGTTTCCGTTAAATCGTACTTCATTTTGAAGTTGCTGTCAGTTTTGCAGCATGTTGTAGACTTAGTTTTATTCAGGCTTTGGGTGACAGATAAAGTACAAATGAATTTCCTCCATTCCTGAATTTACCTGGGGCTGTCCTCTATCATTTCTCACCTACTTCCTGTTTTACTCTACACACACACACACACACAGAGTTTCCTCCACCAGCATGACCCGAGGCTGTCCTGCTCTGCACTTACTAACTGATAAGGCTGTGTGTGCGTGTGTGTGTGTGTGTGCGCACGTGTGTGTCCACGGCTAGCTTACTGTAGCTTGGCCCCACCCTCTCATTACACAGAGAAACAAAGAGAAAGAGAGAGAGAGATAGAGAGAGAGAAGCAGAAAATCGAAGAGAAGGAAGTGAGAAAAACAGAAAGAGAGAAACCTGAAAACTGCATCTGGACCTCCACAGGTAAATAACCAGCCAGTCAGCCAGCTGTTCAGCTAGTAAGGCAGCCAGTCTACTGATACTACTCTATTTTTAGTCAAGGAAACCAGTTTATCAGAAAGACCTGGACTGGTTTATCAGTCAGTGTTAAGTCAGCAACAGAGCAGATGGTGAATTAGTTAGACAGTGAGTTGTTTAGGTCAATAGGCAGTTGCTCAGTTCGTAACTTAATCTTAACTTAAATTTAAACTTTAATTAGTCAGTTAGTTAGTCACTGTGTCAGTTTTTATTTTTCAGTCAGTCCTCCGTGTATTTAATCAGTCTAACTTACTTTGAGGAAGTTAGTAAGCTGATCAGTTTGTCAGTCAGTCGGTCGGTTAGTTAGTGATCAGTTTATATTTAGCAGTTATTCAGTTGTTAGTCATTATTAAGGCATGATTTCAGTCAGCAAGTTAGGCACCAAGACAGTCAACAAGGCAGAGCTGTTGAACTAGTCATCCATCCATCCATCCCTCCAGCCAGGCAGCGAGTCAGCTGGTCGGCGAGGGGAGTGGCCTTTTTGCTCTGCTGCCTCCAGCTGAATGGTAGTCAGTCATCCAGTCATCCTGCCTCCCACTCAGCCACTCCGTCAGTCAGTCGGTCATCCAGTCGGTGGGTGTAGATGCGGGGCTGCTGGTCAGCTGCTCTGGACGGCTTGTATCTCCCTCAGGATCTCTCACTCTGTTAAATCAGCTGAGGAGCCACTGAGAGGTAAGGAGCTCAGACGCTCAACAGGATGTTTGTTAAGGAACATTTCCAAGCTGTTTGCTGACTTTTGTAGACATGTGACATGCTGCAGGGTGAACTGGGAGAGACGGGGAGGGTTTTACAGATGCGGAGACAAAAACACCCAAAAAAGAGAGTTTTTAACAGAAAAATGATATTGTTGCATGTTTGGCTGTGGAATATGATCACACCCTTTTCTACAAGTTGATAACTGTCAGTGTGTGGTCGCACTCAGCTGCAACATCCTCCTGTTGTCTGTTGTTGAGCGGTGGAGAAGCTGGTCATGAATTTTCTCTCATGCTCGGTCTCATGATGGTGGTGATGTTCTGAAGGAAAGCAGGAGGCTCACAGCTTGTTGTTTTATTGAGAGATTATGCGGATGGATTTGGTGTTGAGACAGAGCAGAAAACATTGCACCAGTTTGACTTTTAGTTGTCTCTCATTTATCATGTTTTGGAAAACTTTGACAAAGCCACTCCCTGTAAAGTAAACACAGAGCGAGACTCACCTCAGTGAAATGATGAATTAAATTAATTAATATGAAGCAAGATAATATGAAGATGTTTTGTCAGACTTTGGCAGACAAATTTATACTATCATACAAGGTCCTCTTGTTACAAAGCACATTTTGTAATACTGCAAGAAATCCACTTTTTTTTATTTTATTACTGTTATTTATTAACAGTAGCTGTGCAGTAAAAGAGACAACATCACGAAAGACACACAAACGTGAGCTAAGAATTTCAGGAAAGCTGCACCTAAAGAGAAGAAGCTGATTTGTCTTCTTTGAGCCTTTAAAAGAGACAAATGTTTGATAAGCATAAACATGAGTGTTCTTTAAACAGACTTCTCGATGGTACAGCAGCTTAAAACAGGATTTAATTTGTTATTTGTGTAAAGAAGAAGAAGAATAAAAAAAGACCACTTTATATCTTTGAGGCGTGTTCACTTTTGCATTTAAAGCAGCTTGCAGGGTAAGTTGAGTCAATGGGAGTCAATGGTAAATAATGTCTTTTTTGTGGGAACTTCGTGTATTGTTTGGGAATGAAAATGACAGTTTAAAGAATAGACTAAGTGAGTGATCCACCCACAGGTTTCCAAAGCGCTGTTTTGAAGCCGGAAATGTTGGCTGTACTGCTTTTTCCGCCTCCTGGCTAATCGAAATATTGGCAAAGATGTGGATGCCTCGCTGCTCAAACAAGCCGTCTGTAACAACACTTACCTGTCAGTCAAAGCGAATTGATAGAACGAAATAAAAAATATTTTTAAGTGACAGTAAGCAAGCTCACTAGCAATAATTGGATGTTCTGTTGGCAGTTAGCTTACCAGCTACAGTAGTTAACCAGGTAGCCCTGCATAACCAAATATTTTGCGAGAACAAACAGATTCATTTTGCTGTGTCACTTTATGATGTCATCACTGGATCGCTAAAGAATTTGCTTCCCAGTTTCACACCAGAAAAGCGTCGAAACACATGAATAGACCAATACCAAGGTTAGGGGCGGCTGTGGCTCAGAGGTAGAGTGGGTCGTCCACTAATCAGATGATCGGCGGTTTGATCCCTGGCTCCTCCAGTCTGCATGTCGAAGTGTCCTTGGGCAAGATACTGAACCCCAAATTGCATTGTGTGAATGCGTATGAATGGTTAGCTCCTCAAACTGATGAGCAGTTGGCACCTTGCATGGCAGCCAGTGCCATCAGTGTAAGAATGTGTGTGAATGGGTGAATGAGATATGTAGTGTAAAAGCGCTTTGAGTGGTCGGAAGACTAGAAAGGCGCTATAAGTACAGTCCATTTACCATTTACCAAATTTATTATGCTAACATAGTATTGTTGTATAGCTAAAGCCTGCTAGCTTATTCTTAAGACCGCATCACCACATCAGTGGGTGACTTGGTCCTTCATTGCCACGAATGCAGCCAGTTTATTTTGAGTCAGTCCCAAATACACCGTCCTGCTGCCATAAATACTCACTAGAGTACACCAAATGTGTATTAATCCACTGCTGAAAATAGTCCCTATCAATTAAACTACTGTATTTCCTGTTTTAGTGATGTTAAGGCTAAAAACTACAGTGCCAGCTGTTTTATGAAAATACTGAGTCATTTTTAAAAATGAAATCAAATATTTGTGAGCTGCTTTAATAGATTTATGTTTTCAGAAGGAGCTGATGGGTTTGGGACTGAGAGCAAGAGAAAGTAAGGTTGTCAGAGTGCTGAGAGACAGAATAACACATGACTGGTTTAGCTCTTTTCATTGGATTTGTCGACATTAAGAAAAATATAGACAAACATCAGCTAGCCTAAATCATTTGTGAGCTAATTTGATAAATGTGTGTCACCAGACTTGACGTACTTGACACAGTAAATCACTGTTGAATCTGCCTCTTATTGGGGATGTTACAGTTACAACTGAATTTGTACTCCAGTCAGGTCAGATTTCTCTGATGTTTGGAATATTTAGTTATCGTCCAGGGCACACTCTTTCATTTTTGAATATGATGTGAACTGCACTGAAAGTCTAAGAAAAACAAAACCCAGTTGCTTTGTTTAAACAGTGTGATCTTGAAACTGGTTTGACTGCAGAGGAATAATATTGTCATTTTAATATTGTCATTTAGACATTTCCTTCTTCATGATTTATAGCAGAGAAGTTCTGGAGGTAAATATTTGACTTAAGCATGTGTGTATAATGGTAAAAACACTGAAGCCATTTTGAAAAATTAGAATAACAATAAGTGTGTTTGTTTCTAGTTTGTGAAACCCCCTGCTCATCTTGCTCTTGGCCAAACTTTGAAGCACTAAAAGAAAGGATGGATGTTAAGGATTTAAAAATGACATTATTAATCATCCTCGCAGGCTTATTTTATCAATAAACCCACTTTATTAATAATGGAAGACCTACTTTCTGAATAATGAGGTTTTATTGAGTCCAATTTTAAAGATTATTTTTTTGGCCCTTTCAAGCTTTATTTTGATAGAGACAGCTGAAGAGTGACAGGAATGTGGGGAGAGAGAGATGGGGAATGACATGCGGGAAAGAGCCACAGGTCGGATTTGAACCCTAGGCTTCCGCAGCAAGGACCGAGCCTTCGCACATGGGGCGGCTGCTCTACCAACTGAGCTAAACGCCACCCCATTGAGTCCAATTTTAGCCAGCTTTCCAGAACTAATGCCTTAAAAGACTCAACATTTTTAGACTTAAAGTTAAAAATGTTATCTGACAGTGAAATACTTGATTGACAGACCAGTTACCAAAGTGTCAGCTGTAGTTGTGTCAAACAGCTTCCTGTGATTTCGAAGAAGTCATATATTAAACTCATAGCCCCCTTTCTCCTCTCTGTGTCTGACTTTAATGAGTCAGGCATGTGACGTATTAGTAAAACTGCCTTCTGTCTATTCATAGTGGAGGACAGAGATGTGTGTGTGTTTGTGCATGGTAGACATTGTATAGTGGAGTATTTTCATTAATTATACCTTTACAAACTCAGCACTGACACAACCATATCACCATGGGCATATAAATATGCAACAGGCTACATAACTAGAAGCATCAGAAAATCAGTAAGGTCATCAGATTTGACTGCAATCTTCAGTTCACCTCAAAAAAGTAAATTAATAAGTTATAATTCTCTTCACTGTCAGTATTCAGGCTCGTGCCCGTGCCTGTGTGTGGTTCTGTTTTCCTGACATTTGGGTTTTCACTGATGATTGTGGACAGTGTGGTGTGTAAACCATTTCCTGTGGGTAGTAAGTAAGCCACAGAGCAGGATATCAGCATCAGCAGCTTCACATCTGCAGAGGAACTCCCTGCTAGCTGTCATATTTAATCTTATAGTAGCAGCTTAACACCTTATTGTAAAATACAATCTGGACTGAATGCTCAAGTCAAAGATGCTTAACCTCTGCTCTAAAAATTCAAGAAAAACTTGAACATCAGGACTACCAAGGATTCTTTTTCCTGGTGTATTTCAGATAAATTAGACGCTTAGATCACTAGACTGATAGAACATAACCATGATCAGTTTCTTTCAGGCTCAATTGTTTGTCTTTTGAATAATTGAAAGTTTTAAAGAATTGAAAATAGTCCCCATAAATTAAACTACTGTATTTCCTGTTTAAGAAATGAATGCAAAAAAACTACCCAGCTGTTGTGAGTCAAACAATCAAACATTTGTGAGCTATTTTAAAAAGACTTACATTTTCTAAAGGAACTGCTGATTCATTCGGTCCTTTCCTTTAACTTTTAACTTAAAGTTCATTGCACCAGACATATTGTGTAACACACTAATTTACTGTTGAACTCACCTGTCGTTGATGATGTATAAAACGAAAAAATTGAACAACAGTTAGAGCTGAATTTGTAATTGTTTTCTATATTTAATCATCATCCAGGGCCAGTGTTGGGAGTAACAGCGTTATTTTTTCAGTAACGGAGTAATCTAATTAATTACTTTTCCCATCGTTGCAACGCCGTTATTGTTACTGAGAATGTAAAGTGGTGCGTTACTACAATTTGGTTGAATGAAGCGCGAGGTGTCAAGCTTTGGCTACATCAGCTGCCTGGAGAGAGCAGGAGTGGGGATGATGATGACGCCGTTGCAAATGCGATGATGATTGGCTGGGTGGGCGGATGCCCTGCTCACGCTGTCTCACTGCACGCTCTGACTTCCACCTATGACTACCTCTGAACACACAGGACAGCGACAGCGAAATTCAAAGGTAGCGTTCTACAACTGGAAGTACCGGCACTACTTCTCCCTCTTTGAAATTAAAGGCAAGAATGTATATGTATCATGCACGCTATGCCCAGGAAAAAAGATTTTATCCACGTCTGCCACAAGCAACTCTAACCTTATGAAGCACCTCACATCTACACATGCTAACACGACACTTGTTCTAATATACTGTATATAGTGTTTTTATTCTTCAATCAGTTAATATAAACATCTTTGACGCTAAAGATGTTATAGAACGTAATAGCGTTATAAAAAATAACGTCACAGTTACTTTGCTGAGTAACTAATTACTTTTACAGTGTGGTAACTGAGTTACTAACTCAATTACTTTTTGGCAGAAGTAATTTGTAACTGTAACTAATTACTTTTTTAAAGTAAGATGACCAACACTGTCCAGGGCACACTCTTTCATTTCACTGAACACATTTTGAGTGTGACATCTAAGAAAAACAAAACCCAGTTTCTTTGTTTAAACAGTGTGATCTCAAAACTGGTTTGACTGCAGAGGAATAATGTATCATTTTAATATTGTCATTTAAATTGTGTCATTTGAAGTGCAGATGCAGCGTTCACACCATGTGACCGAAAGTGTTGATGTGAAATTTCTGTGTGCGCGTGAGTAAACACCAACGCACGTGCAGTGTCATCTGATTCTGACTGTAACGGAGACATTTAAATATCACTCATGCAACAAATATTACAGATGTATTTATTTTGAGGTGCAGTTTTGCTGTTTGTTGTCTCTATTTTTTAGATGATAAAAAGTGACTGGCGCTGATGGCAACCAAAGCCAAAAATTGGTTGCCTTTTTTTCAAAATTGTTGCCATTAGCACTGTCGATCCATGAAGAGATAAGGTGTGTTCTTACACAAAACTAATACAAAAAACAGGCCAGTTATAGTTTCTACTGTGGTTTGGACACAGAAAACAAACACAAACACTCACTCATGCACTTCTGAACCCTACACTGTTGTCTTTCATGTCAAATTAGTGACAGGATGAACCAGTAACTTGGGGTCAAAGGTTAAAAGATTTCCAATTTCCCCTGCAGACACCATTCAGTGATCAAAAGTAATGAGATTAACTCCAAAGTGAAATGACGGTTTGAAACTGTTATATCCTTGTAAACTCTCCTAGTCTTGGATTTGAGTGACTGTGAACATCTTACATGGTGATGCACAGTATATGTGTGTATATATTTGTATATGTATTTCATAGTTGGTCAGTCGGCCTGTGCCTTCAGAAAGGGCAGTTTCTGAAGGCAAAGGAGATGTTTGGAGGCTTTAGAGATTACAAATTGACACAGTTGATTAAATGGAGTATTGCTCTTGTGGAGAAATTTGATTGGTTTCTCTCCCTTAGGCATGGAGTCCACACGAGACCGTGTTAGTTTGGTTTTACTAAAAAAACGGAATAAATAGCTAGTACAAATATACCATCACTTTGTATGTAACAGCCCACTGTTATGGAATGTTCTATCCTTAGGTTACACGGGGTCACGTGTGGGCCTTGAGGTCCTCGGCAGTACTAATTGTTTGGCTTTGATTGGGAACAGTAGGTGCCAGTCTATCTCAACACTGTGGTGGCCAGGGTCGAAGAGACCTATTGCTGCCTTCCTAGACATAATAGATAGTTTGCTGTTGGCGTTCCAATCTGCGTAAGCAGACAACAGTGTCTCGAGACTAGAATATGCTGACAATAACACCTGCATGGGTAAAAACATTCTTTTTGGCTATTTCTGGGCATATAGTATTTCTGGTGTTATCTTGAGGTTTAAAGTCTGACCACCAGCATGAGTTGGGCAGAATGTAAGACCGACTCAGGCACTTCTGATGTACTTTGAGAGTTTCTCTAATTCTCCTTTGCCAAGCGTCAATAAATATTACAGCATAAGACATCAGAGGCTCCTGAACACTTTCTTCCCTCCTGACGTCAACATTGACCTTTGACTTCTCCACAATTTCTCCACAACACCCACCATCGAGCCCCACCAGCTCTTGAAATTTGATACACGAAAACTCTAAACAGCAGGGATCACGAGAACCTAAAATGGTTTCAGAAACAGCTCGCACAAAGAAAGCCTTAATTAGATTGAGGCAGCAGCAAACCAGAGTTGTAGTGATTATTAGATTTTGCACACAACAGTGAACACTTCTGCTTGGTATGCAGACTTCAGTCACACATGGAAAAACATTTTTGTTGGTACTAAATGTAAGGACAGAAAATGTAAAAACGGAAGCATGCAAATCAAACATAACATGAGCCACTAAACAGTGTAACGTCATGCCAATGATAAAAACATTGAAAGTGAATATACTGTAGCAGTGAAGCATTGAGACCGACAATTTTGCCTCAAGGCGCAGCATACCGGAGAGCAGGGCAGGCCCTCCAGCTGGTCATGATGCCGTGTGTTTTACTGCTCCACTGTGACCACAAATTCAGTCAGCTGACTGATCACATGTTCTCCATCTCAGTGCAAGGAAACAGAGTGAATTCAAGGAAAACAACTGAGCAGAATACGGGAGAGAAGAGTCAAACAAGAGTCAAATACAGAAGGAATGTGCTGTGCAGAACAGAACTGAGAAGAGCGGAGACTGGACCTAATTAAGTAGAGTACAAACAGAATAGAAGATTAAACGTTCAACAAACAAGACCTGTTTAGGAAACCATTGTAATAAAGAAGATGACAGCATAAGTCTAATATGTTCTAAGTCCCAAAGTTTACAGAAACGTCCACGAGTGTACTTTTTCACAATTTATTGGAAGAACATTCTTGGTCTAAAAGCTAAATATTATTCCTTCCTAGCAGGAAAAAGTCAAGGGATTGATAAACTAATGTGTTACTATTGTGTGTGTTGATATTTTTAATATGACCACCTGGAAGTCCAAAAAGGAGGCACAGGAGGTTTATTGGAACACCGAAAATAACGACGTGTCCTATGATGCTTTGTCGACCAATAGCTTTGTAGCTTCACACATGACCAGAAACAATAAATGGAATTCTAAATCTGACACTCAAAGGAGAGAGGAGATGCGTTAGCATCCATTTTGTTTGACGGCAGGTGTTATATGTATTCGATGTACAATTCTAAACTGAGTAGAGTACGTTTAGATATTTTCATAGCATGGATCCACGTTTCCTCTCCATCTAGGTCGTTAATATGTGGGCAAGTTTTTCCTCACTCGAACCGAGGGTCTAAGGACAGAGGGTGTCACTCCCTGTACAGATTGTGAAGCCCTCCGAGGCAAAATGTATTTTGCGACTTTGGGCTATACAAATAAAATTTGATGATGATGATGATAATAGCGACGCCCAAGTCTGTCTCCCAGGCTTGCGTATAACTTCGGGTTACAGAGGAGTTGGAATTTAGGGCTCTATTGCACTAATGCTTTTTTAAGATATTTATAAAGACAAGACAAGACGTTTTCTACATGTTAGGTGGCACTATTGGTTGTTAATGTGGTATCTTTTTGATGAAGTCTCTGAATAACTAAAATAAATCACATTCCTGTAAGCCATAGCTGCTGAAAGGATAATAAGGTCTGGCCATCAAATCGATCTCCAAGCTTTGTAAGACCCTGACCCTGAGGAGTAAGAGGGGATGTTAACTGAACATGATCCTCTATAGAATAGATTGGCCCCTGGTGTTGTGTATACTGGCTCACTAATATGACTTACTGGGAGAGTCAAATGGAAAGAGCCATATCCATACAGACGGACATACTTCCACCATGTAAGAAGGAGCGTTACCGCAGGTCCTTCATTCCAACAGATGTCAGACTCTTAAACACCAACATAACTTCCTGACTTTTTTCTGTATATATTTCTTATTTATAAATAATTTCTTATAGACTAACTGTGTTATCAGTAACATTATTAGTCATACCTGTACTGTCATCAACCAAGGTTTCTAGGTTTCCAAAGCCAGTTCCATTTCGGATCCTGTCCACGTTGGCAAAACACCCAGATTTGCAAAGAGACAGATTCAATCAACCTTTATCCCTCCTCGCTCTTTTGCATTATTTATCCAGTCAAAGATGGTCTGTTAGAGGAAGACCACAACTAACAACCACAAGTGGACCATGTGTTTGTACTTAAGTAAGAACGATAGAGTGGTCAGTCGTCTCTGGTAAAACAATCTAGCTGTTCATTTCATGTGAATTCCAGTTTTCAGAATTTAAACACAGCCTCTCTCTCTCTGTTCAGTAAGTGTTTGTGATATAATAGCCACGATGCACTCTGAGGCTTGCTGAAGACTAATAGAATCAGCTGAGGGAAAAAAAATAAAATCTCTTCACCTAAGCCTCCATATTACAGCTATCCCACACTTGCTTGTTTGTTTTTTTACCACAGCTAGTCCACAGCTATAAAATCTAAGTGGGTTAAACCAAAAAAAATCTGGACTATTGGAATCATGAGACCTTCAGGTTTGTGGCACAATGCTCCCTGGTGTTTATCCACATTATTTTGAAGTTCACAGTGTTCTGTTCTGATTGTATTTGTTCAAGTTTAATGTGGCTGGATTTAGTAGAATTTCAGTCCTGCACTTGAACGTGTTTCTTTATTTCTATCGAGACAGAAGTGTGACTCGATAGAGCCCCCTGTGTGTTTGCAGTCTCCAATTTATGTTGTGGGATTAGGTAAGATGTAGGGCTGGGGAAGTCGGAGGATCGCCAGGCCCACTGAAAATGGGAGGGTTAGGGTTAGTTTTAGGATTAGGGTTATGGTTATGGTTCCAAAAAATCACTTCAAACAAACTGAACTGTAATGTCTCTTTCTGTTGTACAGGTTGGGTTTCTGGCTGAGCACTATCACTGCACCTAAGAACTACAGAATTATTCTTCTGTATTGGAAAAAACATCACTTCCTGTGTGGCAGCAAAGCACCAGACTGCTTTCATGAACTAGATATGTCGTGAGCTGGATCTCACAGACAGAGAACAGTAGAACATATTGGTTTTGATTGAAATGTCACAGGTTTTTACTGCAGTACTGTAAACACAATCTGTTCAGTCACTGGTCCTTATGTGTAGTTGTTGAAACACGAGTGGGCCATTTCATTATTGGGCCTTTAGCTCAAAGAACTGAGCAACTAGCAAAACTGTACACATTTTCCACCTGATGATGGCACTGGAGGAAAGGTCAGGTCATCAATCATCATCATTAGGGTTCATCCTCTGGAGACCAAGAGTATCCACAAGAAATCATGTCTCATGTATCATCTGGACAAGAGTTTGGCAATAACTTGATTTGGTGCCAGTTGTTGAATGGATGAAAAGACAGACCAATCATCATCATCTTCTCACCCGTGCTTGATTGTTGTGTCATTAATACAATTTAAATAACCAGTGCTTTATAATATCTCAGTCTTGTTCTAGACCTGCTGTACAGGCATATATCTCCATCCTTGATCTCGTCATCCCTCCTCTTCTGCCTCCCAGTATCCCATTATCCATGCTGACCTTTCAGATCCAGCTGTGTGTGCTGTCTGTAAAGATGTTAGTCCACCTCGTGCTGTGGGATTAGGGAGCGATAGGGGAAGCCCCGGTGGGACTCACAGATGGATAAATAAATAAATACAGTACACCTGTGTCGTATTTTATCTGATCCATTGCCAGAAGCCTCTGTGGTCCCACTTTTCAAACCAGTTTTGGACAGAGCAAGCTTTCGTGACCAATCATGTGTTCACAGTAATTGCAGTTTTTGTGGTGAGTAGCAGTACACCCGAGGCCGCCTGACTGTTTAGATTCACTTCATTGATCTTTCTGCTGGGTTGTCTTAAATGTGCCTCACTGTTTTGCTAAGTGGGTCTGAAATGCTAAAAGGTTTTGGGCAATCTAGAACCTGGAGAAAGCCCGGACAAATTGGATAATCAAGGGTCAATCTTCATCCATGTTAGCGGTTATTGATCGTTGACTCTGGAGAATAGATTGGTTAATGACAAAGGCCCTCAGCAGAGTCCACACAACAGATGGAAACCAAATCAGTTGTCTGGTCTGTTTAAGATGATTCATAGACCACAACAGTCAAACATAAAGGTCTCCGACAAATGTCTGCTGACCTTTTTTATAAAACAGATTATCGGGCAACAGGTTTTTAAACAACAGCTTGAGAAGATATGTCTGAAATACGTACAACTTGTTTTCATCCAAGCAACGAAATCGGTCTTTCTCATTTTGTATCTGTCAAGGGCTGAACCTCTCCACCTGTAGCAAAGTTGTTGTCATGATAATTGAAGCCAGGTAGTCAGAGTTAAATCAAACTACCTCTACTTGTCCTCATGCCTTGTTTCTATAATCCTTATATTATCCATGATTTGCCTTTTTAAAGACATGATGCCTAACTCTCATGATTTGAGTGTATTTGATTTCTCTCATAGTGCTCTGCTGCGTTCAGTAGTAGAATGGAAATCTTTAAAAAATATATATATCCATGTAGCTTTTCTTGGGATGTTTCTCTGTCCCAACCAGTCTTGTTAGATTTAAAAACTAACCTGAAAGACTGTACTGATTATGTGGAAACGTTTAACTGGTGGACCCCCTTTAAATTCCACCAAAACCCTCCTGTCGTTTTTAGCTGTGAAGACTAACATATTGCTGCGCAGCTATAGACTCTACATGTAATTGTTTTTGTTGCTCAGCGTAATCTGGTCTTCTGAGAATAAATTTAATTTGAAAATCTAATTTGGATTTGGATGAAAACGTATTAAACTGATGTGAATTATTTATTGATTTAATTAAAGGATCAAAGTTGCATTATGTATAAAGATCTAATGAACCTCAAAGATACAACACCCTCTTTTCTCATCAGCAGTCATTTTTAGATAATGAGGAATCGAGGGTAACAGGGTAAGTACCGAGGGTTGCTTCTGTCTCTCCCTCTCTAGTATAGAATATCCAAAGATTGGATTGAAAAACAATTTCATGAAAAGTAATGAACAATCATCTTTGTTCCTCTATCTCTTGAATTATTTTCCAGCCTGAATCATTAAGATTTGAGAACCTCTCTTCAAACCAGATTACTGTTAATTCATTATAATTATAGTAATAGTTTATTCATTAAGTAGCTTACTTGTTATGCAAGAAGCGAAGAAGAGAAGATATAAGAAACATTAAAACAGCTACATGTGGTAAAAAGCAGTAAACAGCTGTATAGAAAAGACAACTCACAATAAATGAAATGGTCTGGACATTCATGGTCCCCAGAGGATGAACCTAATGACTTAAGTGATCCCTTGACATTTCTTCTAGTGCCATCAGCATGTCAAAATGTTTATTTGCCAATACAATACTGCAAAATGAATGATGCTGAGTGAGTTAATTGAGTTCAGAGTTGGGCTTTCAGTCAGTGCTTGAAATTAAGGACGTTCCATTGTCCGAGGGGTAATAAAAACAGCACCTGGGACACATAGATAGTGTTTTTGGATGATTCTGGGACAGTAGAGAAGTCAGGATTTGGAATCAGGTTTGTATTTGGACTGCTATGTTCACTGTGATGCATTTATTGATCAAACCATTAGAAATAAACAAGAAACAGTAACTCAACCAATGACGCACTTATTGAATGTATTGATCAAACCATCAAACTCAACCAACTGATCGTCTCAATAGATGTTCTCAATTTCCTTCTTTTCTTCCTTCATTTTTATAAAATAACACACAATAAAAGTGTGAAACTGTGAGCTGTCTAAAATCTATAATCATTGCATCCCTGTGTTATTATGAACATGTATAGCATGCATTTAGCAATGCTATATATGCACTGATAGAAGCAGTACTAGATTTGTACTAGTGCTAAAATGAATTCTAAAAGAGATTAGCAACCATTGCAATGATGGCCATTAAGATAATCATGCATAGCTCTCTCTCTCTGTTACTGAATTACAGAAATTTGGAGACATTCAGTTGTTAAAAGACTCATTTCTTTACATGCATCAGGCTTCAGCCTTGCTCAAAGATAACACTCAGATATTTAGTGTCTGACTTAAATGAGTAAGGTTGCCCAGGCTGTATTTGCTTTGAAAGGTGTTCAGGACCAGTCACTCCCTCTGCCTTGTCAAAATTAAATTACAGAAGTTAGGGGACATCCAGTCTTTTACATTATGTAAGCAGCAATGGAGTGAAGCCAGCCTGCTAAGGTCAGTGGGTTTGAGTTCTCATCTCATAATGGAGTCATATTTGTACACATTGTCGCACATTCCGTAGGACTCCACACAATCTGCACTACTTCTTCTCGCTTTGTTCAGATTGAATGCACAGTGTGTAATAAATCTGTGTGTGTTTAGGGCAGCACAGCACTGAATGGTGGAAATTACACTCAGGGTCTGACGGGAGGATTTATGCTCCTCTTTGGGTGTAGATTCCTCTGGTGTTGGAGCTGATTTATACAGCAGTTCAGTGTAGGATGTGACCTGTTGATTGCAAAAGCACAATGCAATACAAACTACACTATGTGGATATGGTTCTATATTATCTTCATTTACTATCATTCTCATATAATCATGATGTGCATCCATTGTGTGCTGTAGAGCAACAAAATGGTTTTATAAGATCAAAGATACTTTTATATATTTCATATGGATTTAAATCAGGTGCATCAGAACTGCCTTGTCAAAGCATGAAAAAGCTGGTCCATCTATGTATCAAATATGATTAATGGGAAATAAATGGAGTCAAGCAGACATTGAGCTCTTGCCCTTGCTATGCTACAGAATGAGGAGGGAGGAAAGCCCATAAAAAGTGAAGGTTTGGGGTTCATGACACACTGCCTATAGAGGTGGCAGGGTCAGTCGTTCTGTCTGTTGCTCGGTCAGTCAGTGTACTACTTTGGTTCAGACTGAAATCTCATCATCCTACAAAACTAATGACACACCCATCAGCCTTGCTGTACTTTGTGTTTAGTGCTAATAATCAAATGTTAGCATGCTAACACTCTAAGAAGATCAACAGGATACTCCCCACACTTGTTTAGCATTTAGCTCAATCACCACTATACGTAAGTACATCCACACAGAGCTGCCAGCATGGCAAGTACAAGCAAACATGACCCTTGTTTGCTTGTACTTCATTTAGAATGCTCTGCCAGCTCATCATATATTTATCAAACCACTATGAGACAAATATCTGGGAACCGATGGGACCAGTTTTTTTCCATAACAGGAAGTCACTGTTTTAAATGTGTCAGTGTTGTGGAGCTCTGAGGTCATTCAGTGACATCATGAAGTTGCAGATATAGAGGAACATGCTGCTTCATATCTGATGCTTTAGATGTTAATGTGGTTTCTTTGTGATATGATATAATGTAAGTATGTGTATGTAATGTAATGTAAGGTGTAATGCGGTGTAATGCAGTGTAAAGGTCCATGCTGTTTATTTATGGTATCTATTTATCTATATTGTGGACATATACAGTGTGTCATGCTTTATGAACTTATAATACTAAATAAAATTGTTAATTTTCAATAAGAGAGTGATGAACAAAAACAGAGTGACTGTACGTGAGCATGTCTTAATTTTATTAAGCTGCAGACTGTTGGTGTGACAGAATGTGACTGGAAGTAGTGGTGGTAGACGTGAACGATAAGAAAGGAGGAAGAGCATAAGACAACTTCCTGGTAGACGTTCTGATAGTGCCACTGATAAAGTGTCCTCACACAAACTCTCAAGTCATGTTAGAAGACTTTGTCCTCTCCTTTTTGCTCTCTTTCTGTTTGTTTCTTCTCTCTCTCTCCTGTTGTGGCTGATGGCTCATGCATTTTTAATGTACCCGTGTGTTTTATGGTTTTGTTCTTGCTTGTTATTGAGAGGTTTAGCAGACTCCGGGGGAAACCTTTTCTACATAACCTGTATGTAGCAAAGCTGTGAACCATTTTTTACTTTTAGTTGGCATACATGCTGGTATTTCTGTTTGTTCTCAGTTGCCACTTTATTAGATACACCTACATCTACAACTTTAGAACAATTGTGACAAAAACTGAACATTATAGTAGGAGCAGGATTCATTGTTGGTTGTTGTATCAGACTGCATTAGGTGTTGTGTAGGCTAGCTGTACCTAATAAACTAGCAGCTGGGTCAGTATAAATAAAGTACATACTATGTTGGCGTATTATGCATTATGTCTTTCATAGAACTGGATCCAATGTTTTGTACTACAGCATAATAATGTGGTGTTTACAGTATGTGACAACCTAATTGCTGGGTGATACAAGGAAAGAAAAAAAATGAGTATAATAACTTTTAAGGAACAGTTTGTAAGATTAAGCGGCATCTAGTGGTGTAGTTGCAGATTGCAATCTTTTGGTTTCAGCAACAAACGAAAAAACGTAAAATGCCCTTTCTAAAGTCAGAATTTAGTTTGTCCATCTGGGGCTACTGTAGAAACATGGTGGTTCAACAAATTTTTTTATTTATTTATTTTTTTCCAAGTTTTATTAACAATTATATACATAACAAAAACTGTCGAGCCAGAGGAAGAGAGAAACTAAAAACAGTTAAAAATATACAAAGAGAGAGAAAGAGAAGTAAACAAACAAAACAATAAACACATTAATTATACAAAAATTTCTGCAAAATAGAATTTGTTTTTAAAGTCTTTGGTAATTGAAGTCCATCAATGTCTGTGCTGTATTGATAAAGTTCCTGTAAAAAATGTGTAAAATTTGGTTTACTGTTAGTCCATTTCTTTTTGTGTATGTGAAATTTACCTAAATATAAAACAAGTTGTACAAAAAAAATAAAATCATTTTCCATTTTGTTATTTTCAAAGTAAAACAGAATGTCCTTTTCATGAAGTTGTAATGAATGTCCAGTTTTGTTTTCAATAAAATTTTGTACATTTAACCAAAACATTTGAGAATATAAACAGTGAAAAAATAAATGTGTTATAGATTCTTCAAACAAACCACAGAAGTCACAGGAATATTCAATATCAAGTTTAAATCTTTCTAATGTTTTTTTTGCTGGATATATTTTATGTATAATTTTGTAAGTTACTTCCTTGATCTTATTATTCAGACAAAATTTATTACTAATCAACCACATTTTTTTCCAATTCACATCTTTATAAAGAGATTTCCAATAAAAAATAGCAGAAGGAATAGTTACAGTTGTCAAAAGATTCCTGATGTATTTATTTGTACATTTGCAAGTTGTGATGTTCCCCAGAAAAATATTGTTTATAGGATCTATCCTACAAAGATCAGCTGTATAACCAACAAGAAGTAGCAACACATTCCTCGGGATAGCATTAAAGATTACATCATATTCTTTTGGCGTGACTTCTATATTAAATTTAGAAATAAATTCTTCATGAAGTAATAACTGACCATCAGTTTTCATGAGTTGTAAAACTAAAAAAATACCATTATTGAACCAGTTTTGGTTATATAAAGATCTATTTTTATATTGAATACTCCTGTTGTTCCAAATGTAATAGTTTGTAGGTGAAAAATTGTGTTTGTACAACATTTTCCACGCCAGCAGAGCTTGCTTGTGAAAATTAGCTAATTTCACAGGTAATTTATCAGGGTTATAGTCACATTTTAGCAAGAATTTGAGACCTCCAATTGAATTAAAAATTAATTTAGGGAAAGCATTCCAAATAGTATCATCTTCCTTAATTAATTTTGTTAGCCATTTAATTTTAAAAGTATTATTTAAAGTTTCAAAACTTAGGACCTCCAGGCCTCCATTTTGTCTTGTGTTAGATAATACCTCTTTTTTTAGATAATGACATTTATTTCTCCATATGAAATTGAATAAAATTTTAATAATATAATAAGTTTTTTATATATTGTATTACATAAACCCAAAGTCAAAGACACATAAACGGCTCGTGACACTCCTTCAGCCTTGGAAAGTAAAACTCTGCCATTTAATGAAAGATCTCTCATTAACCACATGTTAAATTTCTTTTTAATTTGTTCCATAATTGGGTCGAGGTTTGAGTTGTTGCGAGATTTTACATTTTTATTCATCACAATACCCAAATATGTGAATGTATTCTTTACAGGAATACCATTTATCTCCAACAAGTCACATTCTTTTAGTGGAAATAACACCGATTTGCCTAAGTTTATTTTTAGTACCGATACTTTTGAAAATATCTCTATACATTGGACTGCTTTGGCAACTTCATGTTTATTGGATAAAAAAATTGTAGTATCGTCAGCAAGTTGTGATAATTTAAATTCTTTATCTACCGCCATAATGCCATTAAATGAAGCTTTTTTTATGTGTGTAGCCATAATTTGTGTGACAAGAATAAATAAAAAGGGACTTAATGGGCAACCTTGTCTTATACCACGGTTAATGTAAAATCTTGGAGTAGTGCCATGGGCCAGTCCAATAGAGCTGTTACAATTTTTATAAAGTGTATTGACTGCTTTTAAAAACCTTTCACCAAAACCAAAGCTGTGTATAGTTTTGAACATAAATTGATGACTTATTGTATCGAATGCTTTATAGAAATCAACAAATAAAATAAAACTATCATCTAAAATATAATCTTTATAATCAATCATGTCCAAAACTAAACGGATATTATTACATATATTTCTGTCAGGCATAAAACCTGATTGTTCCTCGTCAATTATATCTTCTAATCCTAGTTTTAATCTTTTAGCAAAGATCATAGCAAAAATCTTGGCATCATTATTTAATAGGCTAATTGGTCTCCAATTCTCAATACTTAATTTATCTTTTTTTGGTTTAGGAATCAATTTAATAAGTCCTTGTCTAAGAGTAGGTGGTAATTCTCCTTTGTCTATGGCTTCTTCGAATACAGCAACTAAAAATGGTGCTAAGTTTTTGATAGATGTTTTATAAAATTCATTTATCAGACCATCACTACCAGGAGACTTGTTGTCTTTTAGAGAGCCGATACACTTCTGAACCTCAATCAAATCGATCTTCCGGTCACAGGTTAATTTAAATCCTTCATCAATACCTCTGATGTCATTTTCAATTCCTTTAATAAACAAATCAATGCTATCCCCACTTTCATTATCATTAGCATATAACCTCTGATAGAACAGCAACATGTTGAGAAATATTTTGTTTGTCTTCACATATCTGGTCATTAATTTTAAGTTTCGATATAGAAGATACTTCATAGTTCCTTTTTTCTAAATTAAAAAAATATTTCGTACACTTTTCACCTTGTTCTAACCATTTTCTTCTGGACCTGGTGGTTCAACATAGTGGACACCATGGAGGAGGCACACACACACACACACAAAAGGAAATCTCACTTGGTGCATTCAAACACAGTAATTGGCAGTCAGAATTGACACGCATGTTGTTTGTTGAGGGAAGGATGGAACGGGAGATTGACAGGCGGATCGGTGCAGCGGCCGGAGTAATGCGGTCGTTGTATCGATCCGTCGTGGTGAAGAGGGAGCTGAGCCGAAAGGCAAAGCTCTCGATTTACCGGTCAATCTACGTTCCTACCCTCATCTATGGTCATGAACTTTGGGTCATGACCGAAAGAACAAGATCCCGGATACAAGCGGCTGAAATGAGTTTCCTTCGCAGGGTGGCGGGGCGCTCCCTTAGAGATAGGGTGAGGAGCTCTGTCACCCGGGAGGAGCTCGGAGTAGAGCCGCTGCTCCTCCACATCGAGAGGAGCCAGCTGAGGTGGCTCGGGCATCTGTATCGGATGCCCCCTGGACGCCTCCCTCGGGAGGTGTTCCGGGCATGTCCCACCGGGAGGAGACCCAGAGGAAGACCCAGGACACGCTGGAGTGACTATGTCACTCGACTGGCCTGGGAACGCCTTGGGGTCCTCCCGGAAGAGCTGGAGGAAGTGTCCTGTGAGAGGGAGGTCTGGGCATCCCTGCTTAGGCTGCTGCCCCCGCGACCCGGCCCCGGATAAGCGGGAGAAAATGGATGGATGGATGGATGTTGTTTGTTGAATACTTCTTTCCTTTTGCAAAAAATTCTGAATGTTTAAAAATCTGTTTTATAAATTTGTAAATTAATGCAGAATCAAACGTTTTTCCCCCTTCATCACGACTAAGAAAATGAACATACATTTTGAAATATATCTCTACATTATTCTATTTTGTTCAGTTCTGTTGATGGTTGTCAGTGTGACTGTGGGTTGTGCTGTCAGCTGACCGAGCTGCTGTTCACGGTTTCGACCCTCAGGGAATAATGACTGACTGACTAACCGATCACACTACAAACATTCCAGGTTTTCTACAAATGACAACAGACATCAACAGGCTCCTCCCCCTTGTCTCACCCACTTCAGGACTTCAGTGCCAGGACTGATATGTGTGAGAGCAAGAGAAGAGAGAAAAAAATAACATCCGTCAGTTTACTATCATGTCGTAGCAAAGTGTCCCCACACTGGCATGTAGGTCTAATATTTTTCAATAAATAATAATTCCCAGAATTGTATGTTCTCACCCAACAACACGGTGTTGCATTGGCCAGCTCTGATGTAGTTCTTTCTGTAAGTGCTTTTGCTAATTGGCAAATATCACAAAGATATTGATTATGCTGATTAAAACACTGATTAAAAGATGAGCTATCGCTCGTTATAAAATTTAAAGGTCCAGTCTGTAAGATTTAGGAGAATCTCTTACCCGAAATTGAATATATCATTCATAAATATGATGTCATTAGTGTATAATCACCTAAAAATAAGATTTGCTGTGTTCTGTTACCTTGGATTGAGTCTTTATATCTAAAGAGAGCGGGTCCTCTTTCACCGAGTCTGCCATGTTGCATCACTATGTTTCTTCGGTAGCCCAGAATGGACAAACCAAACACTGGCTCTAGATAGGAGCTTTCACATTTCGCAGCCATCATAGTTTCTCCTACACGCTTGAAAGGTGAGGGTGAGGCAGGCAGTACTCAGTTGGTTGCAATCTGCAACCTCACCACTAGATGACACTAAATCCTACACACTGGAACTATTAACAAATTTGCAGCATTTGTGAAAAGAGAAGGAACATCTTCGATGTTCGTACCTTTGCCATACGGTCGTGCCAGAAGAACATTGTTATTCTATTTTTATATTCAGTTTATCATGCTTAGCTCTTACACCATCAGACTTGTTCAACTTTCATCAGCCTAAGCTGAACTTTGTTAGCCTCAGCTGCACTTTAAGACAAAACGTAACATGCCTATACAGTATGAATGTTAAAGGTTAGCCAATAATTTTTGGATGTTAACTTGCTGTCACGTTTCCAAGTTACCATGCTAACAGGATTTTAGCATGTGTACAGATAGGAAATTCTTTGTTGTTGTTGTTTTATTGGCTTTATTACATTTAAAATGGCCAAAATTATTACGTTATTGGCAGGTATTACATTATTGGACTTTATTACATTATCGGTTGCTACAGCATGTAAATATGCTAAAGTTGCTAACTGCATGTTACTATAGTAAGTTAGTGAGTCAGTTTATCATGGTAATGATTTGGATGTCCGCACAGTAGCTCTTTAGCTCTTCTCTCTTGAAGTTATCTCTGTTGTGATGTAGTCCAGTAGCCACGACCACTCAACTTGTCAGTGCTTATGGGTTTCATCACATCAGTAAATATCTATATGTATAATATATAGTGCTGTCAATCGATTAAAATATTTAATCGCGATTAATCTCATGAATGTCATAGTTAACTCGCGATTAATCGCAAATTAATCGCACATTTTTATCTATTCTAAATGTCCCTTGAATTATCATTTTAATACTCTTATCAACATGGAAAAGTGGATAGGCTTGCTTTGTGCAAATGTTTTTTTTATTGCAAACCACAACAACAACATGTAGTGTTCCAGCCATTCACGTCTGAAGCAAAATCTCAAACAAAGCAACACTATCAATAAACAGATGACAAAAAAATAAATACCTAGTCACAAAAACAGCCCCCTCAACAGCCTTCAAAACAGGGTGATACAAAATAAATCCATCCATTGTCGCCTGGTTATGACGCGGAGGAGGCGGAGAATTTGAATTGGCGGTGTGTTTGGCCATCAAGTCGTATTTCAGACTGGATGTGCTACGATGATAACTCAGTTCACACCGACAATACACACAGATAACTTTTATCTAACGAACTTTTCCATTCATAATTTTGTTAGCAGCGTCCATTTCAGCATCTCGTGCTCGACATCCACACAATACGGTAGCGTGGGGCGCGCTTATTGTTTTGCTTCCGGTTTACAGCTGGATCCTGTAGTTTTTCTAACGTTACTAGCAGTGGCCACAGCTTATGAAAAAACTACAAGTTCACTAGGTCACAAAGAGCGTTAATCTCGCGATAAAAAAATTAACGGCGTTAAAATTGTTTTGCGTTAACGCGTTAATAACGCGATATTTTTGACAGCACTAATAATATATATATATATGACAATCATTGCTTTTGATTTAGAATGATTCGGTTTCGCTTCAGCTCCCTCTTTAGGTTGGCTGTACGTAGCTTGGGTGGTAGAGGACATCGATTGGCTTCTTCTGATATGTTGTGTGTTGTTGAGCAAGACATTGAATGGCTTCTTACATTATGTAGTACAGGGATAAAAGAAGAAGTCAAACATGTCTGCAAAAATGAATGTAACATTTGTGTGACTTAGCTTTCTAGATAACTTTAAATAGCTATACAAACCTAACTGTGATTAGAGATATGTTATGGATTGAGTGCTGGTTAAATAAAGTGTAGTACTATCTTTTCCTCTGTCTGATCAGTGAATAGGTCACTCCCCATTCTATATGAGGTACAGGGAGTTTATTGTGAGGAGATCAGAGCTCCTGGTTAATCAGTGTTCTCGCTGTAATAAAGCACAGTGTTATACGTATTTCCTCTCAGCTGAGTGAATTAGAGTCTTATGATCCTCTCTCTAAATATACCACATTTAGCTATGAGGCAAACAGACCCCAGACTACAACTCATTAGATACATGAACACTCATTTCAAGAATGCCACATTTGAAAAGTGCATTCCTTTCCTTTATAGATATCATCTCCACTGACTGATGCTCAGGAAGAGTTTACCAAAATAAGTGCGTGCCACCGATGATTCACTTTACTGAAAGTTGTTCTTATATTCCAGTTCAACATCTTTGACTTATCAATTGTGACAATGTCACTCTGTCAAAAAGTAGAGGCCAGATTTCCCTCAAATTTGCTGTGGGTATTCATGATTCCCTGAAAATGAATCCCAGTGACTTTGATAAAATTAAAATAAATACAAAGTCTTAGATTTTTGACATGAATAATATAAATGAATAACCCGACATGAGTTTATCTACATGCTCTCTCTTGCTTGTTTGCTTGATCTTATACTCAGACATAAAGACACACTCTCTTTCCCACACACACTTAATGCCACCACACATATAGAAAGTTACGATTTTCCCAGAAAGTCATGTTCTGGTCAGGACGACTCCCTGACCACAGTCCCATTACTCAGCAGTGGGTAGTAAAACACACACACACACACACACACACACACACACACACAAACAGTACAGTATGTCTTCTGTTCATCGGCTTCTCAAACTCTGATGTCAGTGTTTGTTTCTTCCATATTTAGCCTTGTCTCCGCATGTCACATGCTATCATTCACACACACACACACACACACACACACACACACACACACACATACCCAGAATGCCTGTACAAATTTCAGCTACAAGTTTCTGTGTGTGTGTCTCTATGTTAACATGTGTCTGTTCTCCACAGGTTTATTGCGGTCATCACTATGACTGATGGGGATTATGACTACCTTATAAAGCTCCTTGCCCTGGGGGACTCCGGCGTGGGGAAGACCACCTTCCTTTACCGATACACAGACAACAAGTTCAACCCCAAGTTCATCACCACAGTCGGCATCGACTTCAGGGAAAAGAGAGTGGTGAGTTCCGATCCAAAGCAATAGGTGTGTGTGTGTGTGTGTGTGTGTGCGTGTTTGTTTCTGGTATGTTTGAGATATGTGTGTTTTAAACATCTTAATTTCAATCTCAACTAGACAACTTCCGCACACTCGCTTTACACACAGATGATGCAGGCTCGGTTGCCATAGTTACAGTGTCATTTGCCCAGGCATTTTCTTTGGGCTGTACTTATCAAAGAATAAACAGTGGGTCAGGTCAGGTCTGGATTGTCTGCTGCTTTTCTCCCACAGCTGCTGCTGAGCTGAGTCACAATCATTATTCTAACGTGTACAGGGAGCTCAAACCTTGGTCAGATCCAGCAATAAACCAGGCTCAATTATCGGTCAGACGATTGGATGATAGTTTCTAAGATAATAATTACTGTGGTATTAATAAATGGCAGTTCCGTCTTTGCTGTTCCAGTTTGCTAAAGTGAAATACCTGTAGTTCTTTGCCTCAATCTATGATGCTGTCATGGGCAATCCTGGGTTAGAGCAATGGTTCCCAACGTTTCTGAGAAAGAAAAACTCAGGAGGTGTGGTCTCTGTAGTCTGTTCCTCATCTCTGCTTGAGTCAAAATGTCCCATATGAGCATCAGCCAACTTGTTTAAGGTTACAATAAGAGCATATGGACAGAATGTGTCAAAGCATGGTAGCAGGGATGTCCTGATCCAGGGGAAGGAATAGTTTAGTTTTTTAAAGTGGGGTTGTATGAAGTATTATCCATAGTCAGTGTGTTACCTACAATAGAAGCAGACAGGAGGACCTTAGCATTGCAAAGCAATGCACTGCCATGGATGCGGTCGGCAACAAAACATATTTTAACCACCAACAAAACCGCAAATCTGAATCAGTTATATATCTATTTCCAAAGCCACCTGACTTTATTGACAAAAAATATATGCAAGATAAAACTATGCTTTTTTCAATGAAGTCTGGTGGCTTTGAAGAGAGCAGTGACTATTATAAACACTTCAGCTTCCCATTGGAATGGGCTGTTTGATGGCAAGGTAAAGATATTATATATATAGCATAATGCTTACACTGGTATTGATTTTTTTAGGCGAGACTTTTTGTGTCTAAAATACTGTTGCTGCCACTGTCCATGGCATTGTTTAGGATGTATTAATTAGTGTGTTTTAGGGGACCGATTTTTAACTTTGCACAGAGCAGCAATGAGCTGTAGCTCCACATTTAATGAACAATAACTGGTGTAATAACTTTGACAGCCACCTTTCCAGTCTATATTTCATACTCAAAGGATTGAGTACCCGCTTTAAACTGTTGAAAAGATTTAGTCCTGTTGCTGTAATCTCTTCATGAAATAAATCCAGACGTCCGAGTGTAAGATGCAGTTTTCTGAATCAGAGAGTGGGCGAGCTTTGGTTTGGTCAGTCCTTCGCACGACGGATATACTTTACTGACAATGCTGCTTTAATCCCACCGCTCCGGATGACTCATAGGATTGATTATTGTTCCTCACCTCCTGTGTGTGTGTGTGTGTGTCTGTGTGTGTTAAGATCACACCCCATTTTCGAGAGTCAAACAGAAGCAGACATGTGTGATCACAGCTGTAGTTCAATGATGTCAGTGGCTCGTCCTCAGGGCCACTGAATCAGACAAAAGTCACATGACTCCCAAACAGGGAGTTTATTGGATGGTTCTGGTAAGCTGTGCTGAAGCCAAATCTCTGCACATTGAGTTAAATATAGTAAACATATTTTTTAATTTAAAGACTTTATTGATTATGGTTGAAGCAGCTAATGGGCTCAGACCTCACCAATTCACTTCATGAGATAACTTCCTGGGTGAACTTACATGTACTTTAACCCAAATCATGACTTTTTCAACCCTAACCAAGCAGTTTTGGTGCCTAAACATGTGTCATGTAGTAGGTGTATCCTGTAGGACAATAGGACTTGACAACAGCTTAGGTGCCAATGCAGGGTGCTCCGACAAAACAATGCAGTCCTTCAGTAAGGTGAACATCATCTGGCTGTTGGCCAATCACATATGTACATGCAAATGCACATTCCTGGTGGTTTGCTGTGTAACCACTGACAGTATAAAGAATGGACAATGTAAGTGTGGCATCACCCACAGGTTTCTGAGCCACTTTGAGTCCTATAGAAATTCACCCTCAGTACAGTTGTCATGAACGGGGAAATTAGCTATAGAGACCTCCACGGAGGTTGCCACTTGTTGGTAACATGAGTGCCATTTTTCTGTCACAGAAAAAGATAAAGCAAGTGCCACCATGACAACTTCAGTAGTAAAATCCGTTCTGTGAGCATTACAAACTGCTGCCCAGTGTTTTGGCATCTGATACGCCTTTAAATGCATTCATTCGTTACTCAAGCTGGATTTCCTGGATAAGATTTTATGTCACCACCAACGCAGCTCCCTGCATTGTTTTCGGCTGAAGACCAAAAAATGAGCCTCTCAGCTTGAATCTCCCCTCCTGAAGGGCTTGTAGAGATTTGCAGAATCAGTAACATCCTCTAAATCACATCTCTTAAGTCACCGCTATTTTCCAGTTCCAATACGTCTTATCTGTTTTATCTTGTTTTATGGGGGTGTGTTTTATTTTATTACCTATAGATATATTACCTTTCTGCAGGAAAAACTGCAATTCAGCATAATCAAAAATATCTATATTTGCAGTTTTGTTTCTTTCCTAGTTCAAAGCCATCTACTTTTCTCTTAGATGTTTAGGTTAGGGTTTGTTACTGCAAAAACTACAGTATGCAGTCCAGTCCTATTCAGACCTGTCGTACCTTTGAACACACATCTTTAAACAAATAAGAATCGATCCTCTGAAAATGTGATGATATTATTAGATGTGTAATGACTCTTTTTAATTACTTTTTCCAGTGTGTGCTCAGTATTGAACTGACACCTAATAGACAGGGAGACTATTAGAGAGTCTGTTTAGTTATTGGGATACTTGGTGATTTCATTAATGTTACCTTCATATTGTATTATTGTTTTAATTTTGCAGAGCTGTTTATGTGAAGACATTTAACATTGATGCTTATGAAAAGTTTGTTTCACTTGAAAAATGTGATTATACTCTGCAAAGAAAGGTGTGGATGTATCACCGATGTAATACCCCAAGAACAAACTGCGCCACAGGTCTCACTAAAGAGGACTCACACTGTCACATTATACAAGTGTCATCATTTGCCGCCTAACTTGAGAGTCAGTTATCACCTGGAAAATTGAACTGAAAACACTCCAGAGTGCAGACTAACTGCTCTGAACTCGATCGGCGTGAACGCAGCTTTAAAAGAGTCGGAGAACGTGACAGAGTGTCTCATCTGGAAGAGTCAGAGGTGTGAATGACGCCTGAGGCTTCCCGCAGAGTCTCAAACACAACCAGCTGCAGCACACGACAGTTCATCATGACAGGAGTCAGGATCGCTGTCCAGATCACTGCTGGTCTGTTAGTCAGACCTGCTGAGATACTCACAACAGTAAAGCGGTGGAGAGGGTGTTAGTGGTGCCATGTTTCTTCACGTACCGATGAGATGATGAAATATGATACTGGAGGTTCTGTGTTAGTAACAGATCCTTGAGTTTAAAGGCTGTGCAGATACTAAAACACTGCACAAGTGCTTTATAATACTATAACGAAGGGTTTTACCATTGTGGAAATGTGTCACACCAACAATCTTTCCCCTCCGCTGTCGCCAGGGAAACAGAATTACAACCTTTCAAAGTGATCTTCCAGGAATATGCAACATAGCCAAACCTTTTTAAGACTGGCAATGACCCAAACACAACCGCATCTTTTTCCCCCTGCAAAATGCAGAAAGACTAAAACATTATTGAAACATCATATCAACAAAAAGACAGTGCAAGGAAAATAACATAGCTGCACCACCTGCAAGGCTGTCATTGTTATGCATATTGAAAAAATACAGGTAATCCCACACTTGACTGTGCTTCTTGACGTCAGCTGACCAGTTAGCGTTAGCTAGTCAGCAGGCAGAGCAGACTGCACTCAGTAGAATCGGCACACTGTTCAGTCGAGTCCCGTGACTTCACATCTCATAATCTGATAACGTCATCAAACAAAAACAGAGAGTTCAAAAGAGCATGCAGTCTTTTCAGCTCTTCTTGCACGTATTTGCAGGATTGGTGGAGTTACTTTGCAATGTAGTCAGTTACTGAATTCAATTAGTAATTAGTAATAAAATCAGTTGGATTACAAAACAAATATAATCTCATCTGAACACTTTTGGATTACTTCAAAATCAAACATTGAAAATATTGCATCTTATACTGTTCTTCTATATATTTGTTTTTGCCTGTCAAAGCACAAATCACAAAAAAATGGACGCAGCCACAAAACCTTGAGTTCTACAAACATTATTTTTTGTCTTTAAACATCTCAAAACATATTCATTGCAAATATGTTCAAAGTTCAAATCAAATGACTTGTATGAAGTGTTGCTGCTGTGCGCTCAACATGGTCATCTTCCATTTTTAATGTAAATAAAATGGAATAAAAACTCCATTATCCATGAATCATCATTAAAAATAAAAACAAATATTAGTTAGGTCACCATTAACTAAAACTGGCAACCTGAGAGGTGTAATTTAAGACATAATCCTTGGTAATGTAACTATAATCTGATTACACATTTTCAAACATAATCTGGGCTGGTTTTTGCAATCTTAACAACATAACCCTGATTACGTATAATCTACCTGCGTGTTTGATTGGTCTGTGAAGTGTGTTGTACATGACAGTTTTATGATTGATATTTGACATTAAAATGCCTGTGACTGCAATAAATCCTCTCTTTATGCAGGTTATTATGTTCAGATGCTTTGAAGCTGATGTAGAGAGGTGTTGCTTCAACTTTATGGTCATTCTGGAGGCTGTTGAATTGTGATGCTTTACGTCGAGAGGTCTTTCTAATCATTGTTCATTCCATAACTACAAATGAGAATATAAGAAACACCACTCAGTATAATATAAGCAGATAGCAGCTAAAGGTTTCACCATTCATCCTCCGTGAACTAAACACTAAACAAAGTGTTGTTTGTTTCTCCTCAGGTGTACACGGCATCCAACCCCAATGGGACGACCACAGGGAAAACCTTTAAGGTTCACCTTCAGCTCTGGGACACAGCTGGACAGGAGAGGTGGGCTGCTCATCATATCTTTATTTTTCCATTTTACAACTGGTTGCTCACATTTCTCTATATTGAGTCCACTTTTTCACACAAAGCTGCAGTGCGCTCTGCTGCAAATCCTTTAATGGCTTTAAATCTCTGACTGACTGTGTTGTCATTGATGGGAAAACCCTGAGTGTCTCTTTAGAAACACAAGTGTGTCTTGATGGAAAGAAAATATTAAGACTGAAGAAGAAGGTTTTGCTTGATTGACAGGCAGTAATGCATCTCATTTCTCCATTCTGACTTTAAAATGTCACATTGCCATATCGTGGTTATACTATAACATATTATGGCTTGTTGGGTTTTGCTTGAAACGTGAAAGATTGTAAACTGAAATGTAGCATGTGTATTCAGATTGAATGTTTCGAGGGAGAAACAACAGATCAGTCCCTGTGATGTGTGTGTATAAGTGTATATGTGTGTCTTCTTACCCATATATACATGTGTCAATCACGTATATGTGTGCAGTCTTTAATTGGATCTGGCCTTGTTCTGTTGAATGTGTTTGTAAAAGCCCGCGATGACTCATTGCAGGATGAGTCAGTGTTAGTTACATAATTTCAACTACATTCCTTCAGCTCAGTTTAACGCAGCAAATTCCTGTTTTCATAACTAACCATTTTAATTGAGCACGTAGTCGTTATTCCACCTGCACGATTGCTTCGTCAGACTCATATCTGCAACTTTATCCTGATTGTTTACATGTTACATATTTGCCGATAAAGCTTCATCAGTAATGTTTACATAAAGTTAAGCTCCTCGTCCGGTGTCACACCCAGAAGGCCAGCATGTCACTGAGCAGACAACTTCACAAAGTCTGATCACTAACTGTTGTTGTTAAGCCAATCATAGCTAAGCATTACAGCTGTTATTGCCCTGATTGAAAGTTTGAATTTTATTGGCCATACAAAAAAAAGCACGTGTAATAACTTGTTAGCAAACTGTTGCATTGTCATTCATGTGGAGTTGTTTCTGTTCGCCTGATGAAAAAGTTCACTCCACCAACGTCCGAGAGTCTGACTCTTTAGCTGCTAATTGCTAAATGCCACTAGGCTGGACAATAATGGCAAAACAATCATATATTTTTTTATAGTATGTTTGCAATATGATTCACGATTGGTGGGAATGATCGTTTTGCATCAAAAAATTTTGTGTGTGGATAAACAGTAGGCCTACACAGGTTTGTAGCATCAATGCAGCTGTTTTATGATTGTCTGACTCAGGCTGAATGATACTAATGTTATTATAACATATTATATTTACCCCAGTTGCAAAGCAGTGTGTCAGATACATGGCATTCCTGGAATTTAAGCTTGTGTTTTAGTATATTTCTGGTATTTCCACTGTTACATTTATGAGCACTGTTGTCATCTTTCTTCATGAAATGAAGCCACTCTTTGGACTGTTTCTTCCTCTCCACTGTGACTCCTTCTTGTTGCAATTTTCCTGCAGCGTAGACACATGAGTTTAACGTCATTGAAATGTGCAAGTGACTTTTGCACTTGGTTGCATTACAGTTGAGATAATATTTCTATTAAGTTTTGAACGACGAGACCTGAGCCCGTTGTAGAAGTGATGAATATCCTTCATATTTCTAGAGAGAAATAGTTTTCCTGTGTGTTCCAGGTTCCGCAGCCTGACAACGGCGTTCTTCAGGGATGCCATGGGGTTCTTGCTGATGTTTGATCTCACCAGCCAGCAGAGCTTCCTCAACGTCAGAAACTGGATGAGTAAGTCGTTCGTGTCATGTTTTCTTTTTGTGTTTAGAGTCTGTATTATTTTAGCTTTGGGGTGACTCTACAACGTTCTCCTGATGTACGTGTCACACGTTCAGCTGTGTAAAAATAGTCTGCACATCTCATTTGTTTGCTGTTGTTTTTATGTGTGTTTGTATTTCCAGGCCAGCTACAGGCCAATGCCTACTGTGAGAATCCAGATATTGTGCTGGTCGGAAACAAGGCGGACCTGGCCGACCAGCGGGAGGTTCAGGAGAAACAGGCCAAGGAGCTGGCTGATAAATACGGGTAGGTTTGATTTTACTCTATTTGGTGCATATATTTTAATTGGAGAAAGGATTACTTAAGAGTTTGGGGGGAGTTAAACACAATGTTTCTTGACTTAGTGTATAACTTAATATTTTATAAGCTCTTTTCACTTTCGCTTCAGACTTTATTGCCCACTTGTGATGTTTAGAATTAAATATTAAATATTAATATTCAGTCATTTATTTAATCAGACACTATGTGGTGTAGCCCATGAGTACATTTCTTAATAACCGTATCCATGTAGTAATTTAAAGTCTTTCAGGTCAGCTAACCACTGTCTAATGGATGTTCCCAGAGCTCGGCTTAAAGTGATGAGACTGTATATTTGTTGTTTTTGCCCTTAAATAATGGAATAACTTCATACTTCTCTTAGAAACCCTTAATATATTTATATTATGGATATAGTATCATACTGTATGTTTGCCCCACAGCTGGTTGCATGCTCTCAGCCTTAGAATGCCTGCAAATGGGACAGATCTCACTATTAGAGAGGCACAAATCATTGTAACACTGTTAGCAGGGCTGCATTAACTGTGTAGGCAGTAGTTATCAGTCTCATGATGAGTCAAGGGAAAGTTCAGTTAAGCTGAATCTCTGGTCTCTTGAGTCACTTCACGCTCCACACAGTCCTGATTTGCCTGGAAAATGTGACACAGTTATAAAACGTCTCACACAACACAAGGACTAAAAACTGCTGTGTCACTTGATACCAATTGACACCTCAATTATCTCTTAACTGGCAGTTCAACTGCTTTTATCTCGCACTCTTCATTTCGCATTAAAAATCCATGTAAAGCAATGATAAATATGTGTTCTGAATTTAACAGACCAAAGAAAGAAGCCTAAATTCAATGATATCAACAGGTTTGTAGCAACCGATAATGTAATAAAGTCCAATAATGTAATACCTGCAGATAACGTAATAATTTGGGCCATTTTAAATGTAATAAAGCCAATAACATAACATTTTGTCAATAAATTAAATTATATTATTGGCTGGTTATTACGTTATTGGTGTAGCATTAAAAAAAATCGTTATCTGATAATGTAATTATACATAAATAGAAATAAATAAAAGATTATTTTGCAGTTTTTGTGCAGTTTCATCAAAAATAGATATAGTGGATGGCATAGTCGTCATAGTTATTAACAGTTAGATATATAAATTCATAATTTCATGTATGGAGGAATATTATTTAATTCATTACAGTGAAGCGTATATGGTAGTTAGACCACTTAGTGGAATGTGCTAGAATTCAGGGAGAGAACAGTGGTCATGTGACCTACATGTGTTTGCTCAGTGTTAGATGAAAAAGTCTAATCAGTCTAGTTATTACTAAGTTATTATATTATTGCCATGTTATTACATTATTGGCTCTATTACATTTAAAATGGCCAAAATTATTACGTAATCAGCAGGTATTACATTATTGGACGTTATTACATTATTGGTTGCTACAAGGTTTATAAAACTAGATTTCAAAATGGGGTATAAATGAGCAGTATTCTCCGCTCTGACATGGTGTTTACATACAAACAACATACAAAATATCCTACAGGACTTAAACTTGAAATTTACAAGTCATTACTTTCAGCAATTCTTCTTGTTCTTCCTTTACCATAAGCAGTAAGATAAACTGATACATTACAGACACACAGTACATGACTCATGTGCATTGCTTTCTTAGTAAATGACTTCCTGCTAGACAAGGTAAAAGTTACTTCCTGGTGTCATTCCGTGGCTGAATAGTTGTGACATCACAACCGTACGAAAGTCCTGATGGCTTGTTAAAAGACACAGTTTCTGAATACGACTGTGCATTTCTGTGTGAACTGAGCAATTTGCTACTTTCACAGTGTTTATACAGCACCTAGACCTGTTGTGTAATTAAAAAAACGGAAATCTGACTTCCTACAACATGGGACCTTTAAGAGAAAGAGACAATATTGATGTAGAACTAATTGCTAAACAGAGTAAACAGATTAATAAACCGAGAGATCAATATGGCCGTCTTTGTACACAGCAGTGTAAAAATATCTGGAGTGGTGCTCAAGATGTGTTCATGGTGAAAGACTCAGATCTTCAGAAGTTGTGGTGTTAAAATCATGTCATTTATGATTCTGCCCACTGAAACAGGCATTTATAATACAGTAATACAGTATTTGTTTCAGTCCGGTTGTAATGAAACCTTCTTTAAACAAATCTTTCTGTTATCGTGCCTCACAGAATCCCGTACTTTGAGACGAGTGCAGCGACAGGAGCAGAGGTGGACAAGGCAGTGATAACACTGTTGGACCTGGTCATGAAGAGGATGGAGCAGTGCGTCGACAAACCACCCGCCGAGCCCGCCAGCGGGAACGGGGCCACAAAGCTTGCTGATGGGCAGCCCAATGAGAAGAAATGTGCATGCTAGATCAAGAGGCGATTCAGGAAACGATCAGTCAGCGCTCCTCTGTCGTCCGTCCTTTCTACTCGCCACATTCCCTCCTTTTCTTTACTTTCTCTGTCATATTTGATTGCATGTTTCTTCATCTTCTGTTCACCCAAAGCTAACTTTTAACCATCTTCTGCTGGTTTCCTTCTTTTCCTCCCTTTTTCCTTCTTCCCAATCTGTCTGTTGCCAGTCTGGCAATGAAACAACCCTGTCCCCCTCTAGTGGATTTTCAAGGTAATACAGTCTCAACCTGTCTTGACTTTGGGCGCTGTTTAGGAGGAAATTAAAGCAGGAGGGGACAGATTCATCACTGTCAGATGCATAATGTGCCTCGGTTCAAACATGCAGCCTGGGAATTAAGCTCTGCATGCTCCCAGTTTCTCTGCTCGTAAGTGGTTTGAACGATTAAAAGGATCTAAACAGGCAAAAAGATTTAGAAATGTCACTTGAAGTCCTTAAAGTCTGATCTGTTCAACATTTCATTGCGGGGGAATTATTCTGCTTCCTGTTTAGGCTGTCATCCAGACTTTAATATCAGCCTGTGTTTGTGTAAGTCATGATCCTCTCCTGAATTCTTTCCTCCTGGACCAGGTTGAGCAACTGTGTGACCAGTGTGTTTTTATTTGTACTTTTTTCCCCTCCTGTTTCACACATGGATGTTGGACCCATATTTGGCACACATGGTAATTTTTCAGATTTTTCAGTTTTAGACCTTTTAGACCAAATTGTGTTGGCCGTGGTGTCATCTTGGAGGTCTTTGACACCTGAGTGAGAGGAACATACAAGCTGTCTGTCAGCTGTGATGTCTGTTTCTGATTCAGGTTCATCAGTGGTTGTTTTGTTAAGCTATAATATCTGAATCAACACCGAGCTGTGTAGATGAATATTAGGCTTAGAGTAACAATAACCAACGTAGAGAGTCCCCTGACACAAAGCAGAAGAGGGCAAGTAGCCTATGTGTGTATAAATAATAATTTTTGATATAAATGTTTATATTCAACAAATAGGAGAACCTGCAGTCTTCATCTGAGTCATTTCTAGAGCTGATGACAACACTATGGAGACATGCAGTTATCGGAAAATAAACACCCACTGACCAAACAGAAAACCTACCCAGCTGTGCTTTTTTTGTTGTTGTCCGTACGTAGAGGACTGCCATATGATAGATTAGACATAGCGTTGTTTGGGTACTTTGGATACTTTTACAGTGACAACATTGGATACTTTGTAATTTAGCTAATTATATCTACTGTTTATATTCACCGGCCCTGCTTGGGACAGTTCACTGGAACCTGAATGGATCAACAAACACAAAAGTTCTTCAGCTAGCTCTCTGTTAGCAGTTGCTTATACTAATTAGAACTCTCACCAAAGATGATGCCAAACTTGGCTGACTACAGATTTGGGGATAGTACACCATTTATATTGTTGTGTGAATATGGGTACAGCATGACACGTGTGGAATGGAGAAGAGAAAAAAAAAAAAGCCTATATTGTATATCGATAGAGTTTCCTCAACCAGGATAGATGTATTGTTCCAAACTGATCTACTGCCTTGGCTTTTAAAGCGTTATTCCACTGTGGAGGAACAGACTTTTATCTGAGTGAGAGTTTGAGAAAGGTTGGCTAAAAATATCGGCTGCTCTGGGGATGCAGTGTCACCGTAACTTGCTAAACTTTGCAGAAAACGCAATAATTGGAAACAGCCTAAATAGAAAAGATAATGGCTGTTTTAGAGATAGAACAAACATGGCATGTACTGTAGGTCAATATAGATTAACTGAAAAAGCTTATGTGTGGATAATTGTCTAATCAGCATCATTATCATACAAAATAGACTTTTCTGATGGAAAAAAAAAGGTCAGCTTTTCAGGGCAGCTGATTTTAATGTTCGACTTGTCATCTCTTCATAACAGATAATCAAACAAAGTGAAATATCGCTTTAAGGCCCCATACATGACCAATGTTGTTAGAATATAAAGTGACCAATTATTTATATTAAAAGAAATGTAAAGCATAGATTATTATTTGTGTTGTCATATTTTTGTTACATTGTTTGTATTTCCTCTCTTGTTTTGTTTTTGTCTTAAATTTTTCACGTCCGTCAAAAGAAAATTATCTCATTTTATTTTTTAATCGTTATAGTGCTCTAAAGCTCAACTGTCAAATTAACCCCAAAATCTCCATTTACCAATAAAATGTGTCTCTAACAAGAAAATACACTATTATAAACTCTTGAAGAAGTTCAGTAGAAGCCGTATTTTTCTTTGCTCTGAACTTTTTTTGGTTCAACACGGGAAGTAAAAGTTTTTTAGTGTCTCTTTTTGTGTTTTGTTGCTTAACACTATATTTTTCATTAAACACCAGACCATTTAACCGTCGCTGTGCAGAAAACCTAATGAAATCACATTACATTGAAACTAAATTCACCTGAGTTCAGATTAAAAGGCTGCATGTTTTGTACCATGTTGCTACGCTTGAGCACAGCTAAAAAAAAGAGAGAAAAAATATGAAATATCAAAAATCAGCTTAGAGCCCAAGGTGATCTCTTTTGTTTTAAGTGCAACTCAACAGTTTTCATTATATCAAGTAACATCTTGATCTGCCTTACTTCATGAAAAATCTTGAGCCAAGTTGAGGTGCACTAAAAATAGAGGAAATGATCTGCTTGCCTGCCACCTGCTGGCAGCTACATCCTTATTTTGTCCTTCGTGAGCCAAGCGACAGGTTTAGTTCCAGCTCACAGCTGCATAATATTAGGATTACTGCAGGTTGGTTTTACTGAAACCAGTGGCTGCCAAATAGGTCAGCAGTAATGTTTAGTATACTGTGTGTGGCTTATTAATGTCTGCTGTGGTAATTTTAACAATTCTTTATATTTTTCTCCAGAGTATTTTAAATATTTTGCTGTCTGGATCCATAAACGAATCCTGTGTATCATAGAGCTTTGGCTTCACCTCATTGTCACCTATATTAACTCAGCCAGTGTGCCAAATAAAAAAAAAAAAGAAAAGAGAGAGAAAACTACACGACACAAATAAGCATTTGTTTTCGACAAACCCAAACCTCATTATGCTGTTCGCTCTGAGAAAAACTGCCTTGCAAGCGGAGTTGTCTGCCAACAGCTGATCTCAGTGCCATATCAAAAGCTATTAATTCGCTGATTCTATAGACATAAAGAGATGACTCACGTGTTTTCCCAGTTCCTTAAGCAGCATAATTGTGATAATGATCCCTGAAAAAACTGTATCTCTTTAGGTTTGGTCGCACTGTTTTAGCTGATCTTATATTTTAGTAATTTAATAATTATGTAATCATAATGTACAAGTTACATATTTCTAAACACTTCATGAGATCCTCTGAACACGTTTTTTATTATGATTTTTTTTTTTCCCTTTGCTCCAACTTTCGTTGATGAAGGACTTGACCTTCGACCTTAGTCATTAGTAGTAGTAGATGCAGTTAACAGAAACAAAAAATTTTGACCACTTTGGAGCGGTGGAACAAAGTGTTCAGACATATCAAGTTGTTATAGCTAACGTGTTAACAAACAGCTCTAGACGCATTCCGTTGGATTCTGGTTTTTGTCCATCTGAGTCTTACCCTTTTAGCTCTACCAACTCCCTATAATTATGTGGCTACTGGTTAACTGTATCTGTCTGCTGTTTGGTGCTCAACAGGTAGCTTCCACTTCATCAAAGCATATTTGCTGGACACAACTTCCTGCCTGATGAGACCGTACACTAAATGTGTGGTAAAACCAAAATAGTGATCTAAAAGAGGCTAAAAAGCTCTGTATTGTGCTGCATTATTCTCTGTAGGTTTGTGTCACCTTTCACAATACACAATCCATTGTTGGTATAAAAATATTTATTAGTGCAGCTTTAAAATGTCTTATCCATGTATTTTGAAAAGCTTACCAAGTGTTGATTTCTATGTTTTTTTGGCAAAAGTTTAGTTAGATTGCGACTTAGAAGAAAATGACTATAAATGTAATACGGCCTTATTGATGAAGATGACTGGCGACTAATAGAACTACATAATAATAACTAATAAAAAGTTAAAAATAAGTTTAAAAAAAAAGAAACATGACAATGAATCCTTCAATCAGCTTAGATTAAATAAATCTAGTGGACACAATTAACTAAAATAAAATGCACCAACAGCACCAAATTAATGGTGCTCCATTAATGGTGTTTCTACAGTGCGCCTCACATTTTCCTGGACATTTTGAACCAATGCCTTTTAATTGTGACAATCTTCTAAAACAATTTGACAACTTCTGTCTGAGTCTTTTTTATGTTTATGTTGCTTATCATATTTTCTCAAATTTGATTTAAGGTTTAAAAATGTATTTTTTGCTTAAATCCAGTATTTAGTCATGCCACAGGTGTATCGGACATTTACATTACTTTTATTTTCAATGTTTTTTGAAATGGTTTAGGTAGTTTTTGATTTTTCACTTTAAAAGTTTACACTGTTTGAAGAGTCATGTTGTGCCTGTTATTAACTCTTCTGTCTGGTCCTCTGTAAAGTTTGTGAGCTACTGAATATTTTAATGCATTATTGATTATAGACTATAAGCGGAGGCAAAAGAGACCAGAAGTCATCATGTTGTTTTCGTGCCCGATTATATCAAAACAACTAATCAAATCCAAGTACCTCTAAGAGCTTTTATTTTTGGAAACCTTGTGTGTGAAATCTCTCTGATGCCTGCGGTTTGTACACGTTCCTTCAGTTTTCACTGCGTGCATTGATGCCTGTGTGTGTTTGTTGGGTTTGTTGCATCGTCAGCATGTTTGACACAATGAGAATGAAAATGATCTGTGATGCGTTTAATGTTTCTGATGTCAGAGCTGCCAATAAATCTGTGTTTGTTTTATCCTGTGTTTTTTTTTTTTTTGCTTGTTTTTTTTTTTCAGAAAAATCTGCTTGGTTTTGGTTTGATGCAGATAGTGACTGCTGTGTTTTCATTAGAAAAGTTAAGACATATTAAATATTAAAATAACAACGTCTTCTTTGATTGTCGAAAGTCTCTGGAAGAATCTGATAGCAGTAACAGCGTGGCGTTTCTCTGTTGGTGTTCATTAAGACTCTTTATCTTTAACTTTATCCCACTAAACTAAATGAAATACCTATTTTCTTTGTGTTTTTAGCATTTAAGTCAAGGAAGATTACACACTTTGAAAGAGTGCACAAGATAAAGATTTGAGCTGTGGATCCTTTGCACACACTTACACAAGATATTATTCTTGTATGCTCAAGATAATTATGTATCATGCATATATGTTGATGTTTCGAGTTTGAGAGGAAAGTTTTAGCTTCAGAGGCACTGCAACAAAATCAGGGAATACTTCTTTAATAATAAAGCAAGTCACTAGTACTTTATATGTATTACGTTTTAATATACGTATTTAGCAGTAAGACTATATTTAAATATAATTATATGAAGTATGAAGTAAATGCCAACAATGTAACAAAAAACAAAACTTCAATGAAACCACCTATGTGAAAATAAAGCTAACTTAGTGCTAGCTTATAATAAACTAGCTAATAACTGATGTATAAATTATCAAATCTATTTTCATCCATGGGCTCCAGTGTTTCCCCTGTAGCCATAACTACATAACTACATTTAACATCAGCTGAAGCACATTTGTTAGCATGCTCAGAAAATATCTAGGGTTAATAATTTAGCTTTTAAGCAAGCATTAGACAGCTCATTTTTTCTAGAAATGATAATATATGTATTAAATATATAAATGTTAGCTTGCTAACAAACAGGAGAGTCTCTCAGAAGTGTATCCATGATAGGAAAAGAAGTCACCTTCCGGACAGGAACGCCCTGCTGTGCAAACTATCATGATCAAAATATTCTGGCCACAAAACCTTGGCCATTTGGCACCAAAGCAAACAGAAAAGTATTAAAAAATTAAATTTGCAATTACTAAAAACATTGATTCAGCGTCTTTGGCATATTTGATGAAGTGTAAATTTAATATTTCTGTTTTTGACATAGATGCTTAAATGTCCAGTTTAACTAAAGATATTAAGATACATTTGCTCATGACAGTTGTAAAATGTTTTTAAAAAAGGCTTTTTGGTTTAGAAAGTGTTACAAACTGGAACTGAACATATATGTTTTGATGAGTATCTTTGTAGAGTCAGTTGTTTGCATTTTATCTAGCCGAAGAATTTGTTATAGATGAAAATTGATTGACTTTGCAGTAAATTTATCCAGACATTGTGAGATCTGACAGCTGATTAAAGATGACTTAGTACTATAATAACTGCGGAATCATGTTTGTTGTTGTTCACTTCACCATTTCACTACATGTGTGATGACACAGCTGTTCAGTCACACCAGACTAATTGATTAAAATAAATAGCCATATCACTGCGTCACTTTCAGAGTCAGAAGATGAAACAGCAGTGTTTACATTACAAGGATTTAACATCCTTGTAATTACTTAGGTCCATCACATTATTAAATTGATGATCCTTTACAGATTCACAAATCTATACTCCCTTATTCTGATCATACTGTGCTGCCCATGTGTACAGAAATGAACTGAAAGTAATACTCCTTTAATTCATGCTCTAAATAATTTAGGAATAATTAAGGAATGTGGAATTTCAAACTGACTTCACCTTTTTATACCAAAATTTGGTATAAAAAGATAAACTTCTCTGAGAAGTCAGAAATTATTCAAGAATAACATTCAACCACTAAACCTAGTTCTTCTGTAGAGGAATACAAGTAAATAACTATAATTTGACATCTTAATCAAGAAAGAATAACGTGCTTTACTATTTTTTTCAGTCTTTTGAGTTTCTACATCCTGGTGTTTTAACCATTACAGAAACATACAAAATGATTTTGGTAATACTGTACATGGCCAATGACTGCCGGATCGATGGAGGGGGTGCGGGGGCAGGGGCTACCAGACAATCAAAGGTACTATACCTGCCCAATGACTGCTGGATCGACAGACTGTGTGCACAGGGGCTGTCGGACAACCAAAAGTACTGTATATGCCCAATAACTACCAGACTGATGGAGGGGCTGTGGGGACAGGGGCTGCACGACAACCAAAGGTACTGTACATGCCCAATGACTGCCGGGTCGACGGATGGGCTGCGGGGACAGGAGCTACCGGACAACCAAAGGTACTGTACATGCCCAGTGACGACTGGATAGACGGAGGGGCTGCGGGGACAGGGGCTAACGGACAACCAAAGTTACTGTACATGCCCAATGACTGCCGGAACGACGGGCTCCGACAGGAGTTGCCGGACAACCACAGGTACTGTATCCCAATGACTGCCGGATTGACGGATGGCCTGCAGGGACAGGGGCCGACGGAAAACCAAAGGTACCGGACAAGCCCAATGACTGCCAGATCAACGTGCTCTGGGGACAGGGCCTGCCAGACAACCAAAGGTACTGTGCATGCCCAATGACTGCCGGATCAAAAGAGGGTCTGAGCGTACAGAGGCTGCTGGACAACCAAAGGTACTGTACTTGCCCAATGACTGCCGGATTCATGTAGAAGCAGAGAGGAAAGAGGCTATTGGACAACCAAAGGTACTTTACATGCCCAAAGACTGCCGGATTGATGTAGAAGCAGCGGGGAAAGAGGCTATTGGACAACCAAAGGTACTTTACATGCCCAATGACTGCCGGATCGACGGAGGGTCTGAGCGCACAGAGGCTGCTGGACAACCAAAGGTACTGTACATGCTCAATGACTGCTGGCTCGACGGGCTGCAGGGACAGGGGCTGCCGGACAACCAAAGGTACTGTACATGCCTGATGACTGCCGGATAGACAGACGGCCTGCGGGGACAAGGGCTCTTCCAGAAAACCAAAGGTACTGTACATACCCAATGACTGCCAGATCGACGGAGGGTCTGAGCGTTCAGAGGCTGCCGGACAACCAAAGGTACTGTACATGCCAAATGACTTCCCGATCAACAGAGGCTCTGAGCGTACAGAGGCTGCCAAACAACCAAAGGTACTGTACATGCCCAATGACTGCCGGTTCAATGGAGGTGTTTCATGGACAGGGGCAACCGGACAACCAAAGGTACTGTACATGCTCAATGACTGCTGGATCGATAGACCGCGAGGACAGGGGCTGCCGGACAACCAAAGGTACTGTACATCCCAATGACTGCCGGATCGATGGAGGGTATGAGCGTGCAGAGGCTGCCAGACAATCGAAGTTACTGTACATGCCTAATGACTTGGCATCAATGGAACGATGAAGGTGCAGCACGGACAGGGGCTGCCGGACAAACAAAGGTACTGTACATGCCCAATGACTGCCGGATGGACGGAGGGTCTGAGCGTACACAGGCTGCCGGACAACCAAAGGTACTGTACATGCTCAATGACTGCCAGATTGACGGGCTGAGGGGACAGGGGCTGCCGGACAACCAAAGGTACTGTACATGCCCGGTGACTGCCGGGTCGACAGATGGCCTCCGGGGACAGGGGCTTTACCGGACAACCAAAGGTACTGTATATGCCCAATGACTGCCGGATCGACGGAGGGTCTGAGCGCACAGAGGCTGCCGGACAACCAAAGGTACTGTACATGCTCAATAACTGCTGGATCGATGGGCTGCAGGGACAGGGGCTGCCGGACAACCAAAGGTACTGTGCATGCCTGATGACTGCCGGATCGACGGACGGCCTGCGGGGACAGGGGCTTTACCGGACAACCAAAAGTACTGTACATGCCCAATACTGCCGGATCGACGGATGCCCTGCAGGGACACGGGCTGCCGGACAACAAAAGGTACCCGACAAGCCCAATGACTGCCAGATCAACGTGCTGTGGGGACAGGGGCTGCCGGACAACCAAAGGTACTGTGCATGCCTGATGACTGCCGGATCGACGGATGGCCTGCGAGGACGGGGCATTACCAGACAACCAAAGGTACTGTGCATGCCTGATGACTGCCGGATCGACGGATGGCCTGCGGGGACAGGGGCATTACCAGACAACCAAAGGTACTGTGCATGCCCAATGACTGCCGGATCGACGGATGGCCTGCAGGGACACGGGCTGCCGGACAACAAAAGGTACCGGACAAGCCCAATGACTGCCAGATCAATGTGCTGTGGGGACAGGGGCTGCCGGACAACCAAAGGTACTGTGCATGCCCAATGACTGCCGGATCGAAGGAGGGTCTGAGCATACAGATGCTGCTGGACAACCAAAGGTACTGTACTTGCCCAATGACTTCCGGATTGATGTAGAAGCAGAGGGGAAAGAGGCTATCGGACAACCAAAGGTACTGTACATGCTCAATGACTGCCAGATCGACGGGCTGCAGGGACAGAGGCTACCGGACAAACAAAGTTACTGTAAATGCCCAATGACTGCCGGATCGACGGAGGGTCTGAGCATACAGAGGCTGCCAGCCAGCCGAAGGTACTGTACATGCCTAATGACTTCCGGATCGACGGATCGATGAAGGTGCTGCAGGGACAGGGGCTACCGGACAAACAAAGTTACTGTACATGCCCAATGACTGCCGGATCGACGGAAGGTCTGAGCGTACAGAGGCTGCTTGTGAGGGACTGAGTCCGTCGACAATGAGGACAACAGGTAATATTTTCAAAAAGGGGTCTTTATTTACCCAAAGTAGGAAACAACAAAATGTCCAAAGCAAAAGTAATAAAGAATTGGGCCCATAAAAGAGGTCAAATTAACAAAACTGTGTATACGTCAACTGAACAAACTAACAGAAGACCAAACAAACAGACCTGCTGACTGAACACAAGAGGGGAACTTATATACTGGGTGATCAGCCCATACCAAACACAAGAGGGGTTAACATAAACACTAAACACAAAAGACAGCAGCAAACAACTAATTTACCAACAAAACAAATCAGGAAAATTAACTCATTAAAATAAACATAATCTATCCTTAACCAAACCCAGTGAAATTACTAACTATCTAAAAAAGAGTAAACAATAAAGCACTAAATCCCCCCCATGATGTGCCGGCCCTTTGGGTTGGCCCAATCAGCACTCTCCGCTATAAAATGGCTGAGCTTGTGGGGGCGGATCCAGCTCCCAGCAGCAGCAGCAGCAGCAGCAGCAGCAGCAGCAGCAGCAGCACCGGTAACTCAAACAGAACACAGATTAGAAAACTATACTAAATGAAGACTGTACAAAAGCTAACTAAATGTGCGCGCTTCAAATAGAAAACCAATGTACTGTCAAACAATAAAGTGTGTTGTATGAAACAGAAAATCTGTGTGATTTATTTCAATACTAAATGTTAAGTAGACTAATAACTTAATTAAATGTATAATGTGTATAACAAAAATACAACAAAACTTAACTATAGAAACAAATGTGAGTGCAGAAGGTTACCGACATTTTATGGTTGTGTGGCCACAGCTGTGGCCATCACACACTCCCCCCCTTCGGAGTCCTCGCTGGGACAGCGGGAGAGATAGTCTGCAGTGATGTTATCTTTACCAGGGATGTGACGTACTGTGAACCGGTATGGTTGCATGGCCAGGCACCACCGGGTGATCCGCCCATTAGTATCCTTCATCCTCTCCAACCATTGAAGTGCCTTATGGTCAGTCTCCAAAGTGAACTCTCTCCCCAGTAGATAATACTTGAAGGAGTCCAGGGCCCACTTCACCGCCAAGGCTTCCTTTTCCACCGTGGAGTAGCGGACCTCTCTGGGGAATAACTTCCGGCTGATGTAAGCCACAGGATGCTGGTCCTCTTTTGGTCCCTGCAGAAGCACAGCTCCAACACCCCTCTCAGACGCATCAGTTTGCAATAGAAAATGTTCATCAAAATCCGGACTGTGAAGGACAGGGTTCTTACTGAGAGATCTCTGGATGTCCTTGAAAGCTTCCACTGCCTCAGCTGTCCACTGAACATGGTTAGGGCATCTGGAGCCGGTTCGATCCATCAGAAGAGCAGCTCTGGCTGAGAAATTCGGTATAAACCGATGGTAGAAGCCAGTCATTCCCAAGAAAGATCTCAGCTGCTTCCTAGTTTGAGGGAGAGGGCACGACTCAATTGCATGGACTTTATGAACTTGTGGTTTTATTAACCCACCTCCAATGGTGTAACCGAGGTACTCAGTCTCCTCTCTGGCAATGACACATTTTGCTGGATTGACTGTCAGGCCTGCTGACCTCAGGCGTTCCAGGACCTCTTCCAGGTGCCTCAGGTGCTCTTCCCAGGTGGTGCTATAGACAACAATATCATCAAGGTATGCACATGAAAAATCAGAGAGCCCACAGAGTACCTGGTCCATCAATCTTTGGAAGGTTGCAGGGGCAACCCAAGTGGCAAGACTGAACTGGAACAGCCCCCAGGGGGTCCGAAAGGCCGTCAGCTCCTGAGACCGCTGGGTCAGGGGCACCTGCCAGTAGCCTTTGCAGAGGTCGACCGTGGTCAGGTATTTTGCCTTCCCTAGGCGCTGGATAAGGTTGTCAATCCGTGGAGTAGGATATGAATCAAATTTTGAAATTGAGTTCAGGTACCTGAAATCAATACAGAACCGGATTGTTCCATCCTTTTTTGGAACCAGGACCACAGGATTACACCACCATTCACTCACTTTTTGAGGGTTGGATTATCCCTAGAGACAACATAAGGTCCACTTCTTTCTTCAGTGACCCCAAGAGGCGCTCTGGTATCCTGTAACTCATACGCTTCACAGTTGCATCAGGTTTCAGTACAATATCATGCTCCACAATATCTGTGCGGCCTGGGTACTCCTGGAAAACTTCTGAGTTAATCAAAGTCCTCACCTGAGTCTGCTGATCCTCAGAGAGGTGGCCCACATCCAGGTCAAAGGTCCTCGATGCAGGCAGGTACTGATCATCCACCTCCTCTTCCTCTTTTACAGCCTGGATCAGCAGCACTCTTGCACCCTCTTCCGTCCTTGGGACCCACTCTTTAAGGAGATTCACATGAAGCACACGGCTGGAATGTTGACGCCCTGGGTTGGAGACCTGATAGGTGATAGGCCCCAGCTTCTTCTGGACCTCAAAAGGCCCCTGCCACTTTGCCAGCAGCTTGCTGTCACTGGTTGGCAGCATGACTAGGACCTTTTGACCTGGTTCAAAGCTTCTCTGTCGGGCTGACTGGTCATACCAGGCTTTCTGATGTTGCTGCGCCTCTGCCATGTGTGCCTCTGCCAGTTGACTCATCCTCTGGAGTTTCTCTCTCATCTGTACCACATAAGAAACAACATTAACAGGCCCCCCCCTCCTGTGATCCCCATCCCAGGTCTCCCGCAACAAGGCCAGAGGACCCCTCACCTCATGACCATAAAGCAGTTCGAAAGGGGAGAAACCTGTAGAAGCTTGAGGTACCTCCCTGTAGGCAAAAAGGAGGTAGGGGAGCCATTGATCCCAGTCAGATCCAGTTTCATTAACAAACTTACGGAGCATTTGTTTAAGGGTCTGGTTGAACCGCTCTGTCAAACCATCTGTCTGGGGATGGTATGGGGTGGTGCGTACACTCTTTATGCCCAGAAGCTGGTAAACCTGTTTCAAAAGGTTAGACATGAAGTTAGTGCCTTGGTCTGTTAAAATTTCACGTGGAAATCCCACTCTTGAAAAAAACTGAACCAGGGAAAAAGCCACAGTTTTTGCTTTAACAGACTTCAATGGAAAAACTTCAGGATATTTGGTACCGTAATCTGTAATGACCAACATGTAACGATTTCCTGATTTACTCTTTTCCACAGGGCCAACAACATCCATCCCTAGGCGTTCAAAAGGGATCCTCATGATGGGGAGTGGCTGGAGTGGAGCTCTGGTGGGGCCTCTCATTGAGGTCTTTTGGCACTGAGGGCAACTCCTGCAGAACTGGGCAACGTCTAAACTCAAGCCTGGCCAGTAAAAATGATGCTTAATGCGAGCTGTGGTCTTATGTTTCCCCAGGTGGCCAGCCCACGGAATCGAGTGGCCCAAGGTAAGTACCATGTCTCGGGCCACCTGCGGGACTACTAGCTGCTTAACCCGGCCATGCTGCCGATAAAGAACGCCACCCTGCAGAAAATACTCCTCTGTCCTGCCATCAAGCTCCGTCTCCGGCTTCCTCTCCTTAGCTCTCTGTAAAAAGACAGACAATGTTGGGTCCTCCTGCTGCAGTTGCATTATGTTGTCAGGTATTTGCAAACCTAAAGGCATGTCTGGAGCAGCCTCAGCTGATGGCTGTACAGCAGTATGTTGGAATTTCTCTTGCCTCTTTTGGCTACGAGGCTTCCGACACTTCCCGGGCTGTGTCTCAAGCTCGACACCATAGAATGGCAAGGTACTGAGAACTGGGGAATCTTCCTCCCCCTGCTTAGCTTGTGCTCTGGTGACTGCAACATTACAACTTTGCATAGGATTTAACAGATCAAAAAGAACAGGCAGATCATCACCCAAAACCACTGGAAAAGGCAAGTTATCTGCAACTCCAACATTTAACAGATAGGCCTGTCCCTGTACTTCCACGTACATATCGGCAGTGGGATAGAACCTCTCGTCACCATGTACACAGCAGATGGGAATAGTCTCTAGGGTGCAGATGATATTAGCTGGCACATATTTCCTGTGTACAAGAGTCTGAGTACTGCCAGTATCAATCAGGGCTTTAACATTTTCCCCATTTATCTTGACATTGGTCATTTTCATGGACTGCTGAGGCTTTGCAACACTTTGGCGTGGAACAAAACACATTTGAGTGAGCTTAGCAGGATTCTTTGGGCACATTGGTTTAATATGGCCTTCCTGACCACACAGGTAACAGGTGGGTGTTTTGCTGGGAGCTCTTGATTGTGTTTGTTGGTTCTCCCTTACAGGAGGCTTACCCACACCTGCTGATGACCTCTGGTGGCGTTGAGGGGTTACTGGCCTCCTGACGTCCTTCCCAGCCTTCCAGGCCATGTTACTCCATGGCTGATTCCTTTTGCGGGCAGCCACAAACACGTCGGCCAAAGTGGCAGCTTCAGCAGCTGATTGTGGGTCACGTTCCTTTACCCACACCTGGAGCTCTGGAGACAACATTCTCAAAAACTGTTCCATAATGATTATTTCACCAATTTCTTGCACAGTTCTACCTTTGGGCTGTACCCATTTCACATATAGCTCCTTCAGTCTGACATGCAGCTCTTTTGGGCACTCATCAGGCCCAACATCCACAGAGCGAAACCTCTGCCTATATGTCTCAGGATTTATATCATATTTTTTCAAAATAGCAGTTTTTACATCATCATATTCGAGGGAATCATCAAAATCCATATGAACATAGGCTCCTCTGGCCTTACCCGTCAGGAGTGGAATGAGTCGGAAAACCCAGTCAGATTTTGGCCATCGGCATGCTGCTGCGATTCTCTCAAATGTAAGGAGAAAATGTTCAACATCATAATTTTCTGTTAATTTCTCAAGTCTAGGCTCATGAGAGAAACGAGACTGACCTGATGTATTGTTGGAAGAGTGGATGGATTCTGTTGAGGCTGCAGCACGGGCCTGCTGGTAATCATGCTCTAAACAAGAAGTCTCCAAAGGGTGTGAGACTGTTGAAGTCAGTTCTGCCACTGGAGATGTGTGGGCCTGTACCTCCTGCTGCAAAAGCCTGAGCTGTTGTTGCAGTGTTTGGAACCGTTGTACCTGCCGTGCGACCTCCTCCCTTTGTTTTATATCCCGGACCTCCTGCTCCCCCATGAAGGCCTGAATAATGCCTGCCAGATCTCTAAAAGAGGGTTCTCTGTTCTCTTCACCCTCAGTGCCTGACGCTGCTTTTAATGCTCCACCTTCCATCTCTTCCTCACCCTCACTCTGAGGTTCAAACCCTGTGTGGGTCTTCCTGAGGTCTGCCCGACCTCCTCTTGCCACTCTTCCTCCACGGTGCATGTCTCCACAAAGTGGAGGAGGGGAAAAAAAAAAAATGCCTGTGTCCCCAACTGGCTGATCCCACCACTGCCAACAACTGTGAGGGACCGAGTCCGTCAACAATGAGGACAACAGGTAATATTTTCAAAAAGGGGTCTTTATTTACCCAAAGTAGGAAACTGAAATGTCCAAAGCAAAAGTAATAAAGAATTGGGCCCGGCAGCCCCTGTCCTCGCAGCCCATCGATCCAGCATTCATTGAGCATGCACAGTACCTTTGGTTATCCGGCAGCCCCTGTCCCTGCAGCACTTCCGTCGATCCGGCAGTCATTGGGCATGTACAGTACCTTTGGTTGTCCGACAGCCTCTGTACGCTCAGACCCTCCGTCGATCCGGCAGTCATTGGGCATGTACAGTACCTTTGGATGTCCGACAGCCTCTGTATGCTCAGACCCTACGTAGATCCGGCAGTCATTGGGCATGTACAGTACCTTTGGTTGTCCGGCAGCCTCTGTACGCTAAGACCCTCCGTCGATCCGGCAGTCATTGGGCATGTACAGTACCTTTGGTTGTCCACCAGCCTCTGTACGCTCAGACCCTCCGTCGATCCGGCAGTCATTGGGCATGTACAGTAGCTTTGGTTGTCCGGTAAAGCCCCGTGTCCCCCGTTTGGTTGTCCGGCAGCATCTGTACGCTCAAAACCTCTGTCGATCCGGCAGTCATTAGGCATGTACAGTACCTTTGGTTGTCCGGCAGCCTCTGTGCGTTCAGACCCTCCGTTGATCCAGCAGTCATTGGGCATGTACATTACCTTTGGTTGTCCGGCAGCCCCTGTCCTCGCAGCCTATCGATCCAGCAGTCATTGAGCATGCACAGTACCTTTGGTTGTCCGGCAGCCCCTGTCCCTGCAGCATTTACGTCGATCCGGCAGTCATTGGGCATGTACAGTACCTTTGGTTGTCCGGCAGCCTCTGTACGCTAAGACCCTCCGTCGATCCGGCACTAATTGGGCATGCACAGTACCTTTGGTTGTCCACCAGCCTCTGTACGCTCAGACCCTCCGTCGATCTGGCAGTCATGGAGCATGTACAGTAGCTTTGGTTGTCCGGTAAAGCCCCGTGTCCCCGCAGCATCTGTACGCTCAAAACCTCTGTCAATCCGGCAGTCATTAGGCATGTACAGTACCTTTGGTTGTCCGGCAGCCTCTGTGCGTTCAGACCCTCTGTTGATCCAGCAGTCAATGGGCATGTACACGACCTTTGGTTGTCCGGCAGCCCCTGTCCTCGCAGCCTATCGATCCAGCAGTCATTGAGCATGCACAGTACCTTTGGTTGTCCGGCAGCCCATGTCCCTGGAGCATCTACGTCGATCCGGCAGTCATTGGGCATGTACACTACATTTGGTTGTCTGACAGCCTCAGTCATCACAGCGTATCGATCCAGCAGTCATTGAGCATGTACAGTACATCTGGTTGTCCGGTAGACCCTGTCCCTGCAGCACCTTCATCGATCCGGCAGTCATTTGGCATGTACAGTACCTTTGGTTGTCCGGCAGCCTCTGTCCCCACAGCCCTTCGATCTGGCAGTCATTGAGCATGTACAGTACCTTTGGTTGTCCGGCAGCCCCTGTCCTCGCAGCCTATCGATCCGCCAGTCATTGAGCATTTACAGTACATTTGGTTGTCCGGTAGACCCTGTCCCTGCAGCACCTCCATCGATCCGGGGAGTCATTGGGCATGTACAGTACCTTTGGTTGTCCGGCAGCCCCTGTCCCCACAGCCCTTTGATCCGGCAGACATTGAGCATATACAGTGCCTTTGGTTGTCCGGCAGCCTCTGTACCAAAGGTACTGTACATGCCCAATGACTGCCAGAATGACGGATCGACGGAGGTGCTGCAGGGACAGGGGCTGCTGGAGAACCAAAGGTACCGTACATGCCCAATGACTGCCGGATCGACAGAGGTTCTGAGTGTACAGAGGCTGCCAGAGAACCAAAGGTACTATACATGCCCAATGACTGCCGGATCGACGGCAGTGGGGACAGGGGCTACTAGACAACCCAAGGTACTGTACATGCCCAATAACTACCAGATTGATGGAGGGGCTGCGGGGACAGGGGCTGCACAACAACCAAAGGTACTGTACATGCCCAATGACTGCTTGATCGACAGAGGGGCTGCGGGGACAGGGGCTACTGGACAACCAAAGTTACTGTACATGCCCAATGACTGCTGGATCGACGGGCTACGGGGACAGGAGTTGTCGGACAACCAAAGGTGCTCTACAAGCCCAATGACTGCCGGATCGACAGGCTGTGGGGACAGGGGCTACCAGACAACCAAAGGTAGTGTACATGCTCAATGACTGCCGGATCAACGGAGGGTATAAGCGTACAGAGGCTGCCAGACAACTGAAGGTACTGTACATGCCTAACGACTTCCGGATCGACGGACCTTTGAAGGTGCTGGAGGAACAGGGGCTAACAGACAAACAAAGGTACTGTACATGTCCGATGACTGCCGGATCGACGGGCTGCGGGGACAGGGGCTACCGGATAACCAAAGGTACTGTACATGCTCAATGACTGCCAGATTGACGGGCTGCGGGGACAGGGGCTGCCGGACAACCAAAGGTACTATACATGCCCGGTGACTGCCGGGTCGAGAGATGGCCTGCGGGGACAGGGGCTTATCCGGACAACCAAAGGTACTGTATATGCCCAATGACTGCCGGATCGACGGAGGGTCTGAGCGTACAGAGGCTGCCGGACAACCAAAGGTACTGTACATGCTCAGTGACTGCTGGATCGATGGGCTGCAGGGACAGGGGGTGCTGGACAACCAAAGGTACTGTGTATGCCTGATGACTGCCGGATTGACGGATGGCCTGCAGGGACAGCGGCTGCCGGACAACAAAAGGTACCAGACAAGCCCAATGACTGCCAGATCAACATGCTGTGGGGAGAGGGGCTGCCGGAAAACCAAAGGTACTGTGCATGCCCAATGACTGCCAGATCGAAGGAGGATCTGACTGTATAGATGCTACTGGACAACCAAAGGTACTGTACCTGCCCAATGACTTCCGGATTGATGTAGAAGCAGAGGGGAAAGAGGCTATTGGACAACCAAAGGTACTGTACATGCTTAATGACTGCCAGATGGATGGGCTGCAGGGACAGGGGCTACCGGACAAACAAAGTTACTGTACATGCCGAATGACTGCCAAATCGACGGAGGGTCTGAGCATACAGAGGCTGCCTGACAACCAAAGGTACTGTACATGCCCAATGACTGCTGGATCGACGGAGGGTATGAGCGTACAGAGGCTGCCAGACAACCGAAGATACTGTACATGCCTAATGACTTCCGGATCGACGAATCGATGAAGGTGCTGCAGGGACAGGGGCTACCGGACAAACAAAGTTACTGTACATGCCCAATGACTGCCGGATTAACGGACGGCCTGCGAGTACAGGGGCTTTACCGGAGAGCCATGGGTACTGTACATGCCCAATGACTGCCAGATCGACGGAGGGTCTGAGCGTACAGAGGTTAGTGGACAAACAAAGGTACTGTACATGCCCAATGACTGCCGGATCGACGGAGGGTCTGAGCGTACTGAGGCTGCCGGACAACAAAAGGAACTGTACATGCCCAATGACTGCCAGATCGACGGAGAGTCTGAGCATACAGAGGCTGCTGGACAACCAAAGGTACTGTACATGCCCAATGACTGCTGGATTGACGGAGGGTATGAGCGTACAGAGGCTGCCAGACAACCGAAGATACTGTACATGCCAGATGACTTCCGGATTGACGGGCTAATGGGACAGGAGTTGCCGGACAACCAAAGGTACTGTATCCCAATGACTGCTGGATTGACGGATGTCCTGCAGGGACAGGGGCCGCCAGACAACCAAGGGTACCAGACAAGCCCAATGACTGCCAGATCAACGTGCTGTGGGGACAGGGGCTTCCGGACAAACAAAGGTACTGCGCATGCCCAATGACTGCCGGATCGAAGGAGGGTCTGAGCATACAGAGGCTGCTGGACAACCAAAGGTACTCTACTTGCCCAATGACTGCCGGATTGATGGAGGGGCTGTGGGGACAGGGGCTACCGGACAACCAAAAGTACTGTACATGCCCAATGAGTGCCCAATTGTTGGACGGACTGCGGGGACAGGTGCTTTACCGGACAACCAAAGGCACTGTACATGCCCACTGACTGCCGGATCGACGGAGAGTCTGAGCATTCAGAGGCTGCCGGACAACCAAAGGTAGTGTACATGCCCAATGACTTGCTGATCGACCGAGGTTCTGAGAGTACAGAGGTTGCCGAACAACCAAAGGTACTGTACATGCCCAATGACTGCCGGATCGACGGAGGTGCTGCATGGACAGGGGCTACCGGACAACCAAAGGTACTGTACATGCTCAATGACTGCTGGATCGATAGGTTGCAAGGACAGGGGCTGCCGGACAACCAAAGATACTGTACATGCCCAATGACTGCCGGATCAACGGAGGGTATAAGCGTACAGAGGCTGCCAGACAACCGAAGGTACTGTACATGCCTAACGACTTCCGGATCGACGGACCTTTGAAGGTGCTGGAGGACCAGGGGCTACCAGACAAACAAAGGTACTGTACATGTCCGATGACTGCCGGATCGACGGGCTGTGGTGACAGGGGCTGTCGGACAACCAAAGGTAATGTACATGCCCGGTGACTGCTGGGTCGAGGGATGGCCTGCGGGGACAGGGGCTCATCCGGACAACCAAAGGTACTGTATATGCCCAATGACTGCCGGATCGACGGAGGGTGTGAGCGTACAGAGGCTGCCGGACAACCAAAGGTACTGTACATGCTCAGTGACTGCTGGATCGATGGGCTGCAGGGAGAGGGGCTGCCGGACAAACAAAGGTACTGTGCATGCCTGATGACTGCCGGATCGACGGACGGCCTGCAGGGACAGGGGATGCTGGACAACCAAAGGCACTATACATGCCCGATGACTACCGGATCAACGTGCTGTGGGGACAGGGGCTACCAGACAATCAAAGGTACTGTACATGCCCAATAACTACCGGATCGACGGACCGGCTGCGGGGACAGGAGCTACTGGATAAAAAAAGGTACTGTACATGCCCAATGACTGCCTGATCGACGGAGGTTCTGAGCATAGAAAGTCTGCTGGACAACCAAAGGTACTGTACATTCCCAATGACTGCCGAATCGACAAAGGTTCTGAGCTTACAGTGTCTGCTGGACAACCAAAGTTAGTGTACGTGCCAAATGACTGCCTGATCGACGGAGGGTCTGAGCGTACTGAGGCTGCCAGACAACCAAAGGTACTGTCCATGCCTAATGACTACCGGATTGACGGAGGTTCTGAGCATACAAAGGCTGTCGGACAACCAAAGGTATTGTACATGCCCACTGACTTCCGGATCGATGAAGGTGCTGCAGGGACAGGGGCTACCAGACAACCAAAGGTACTGTACATGCCCAATGACTGCCGGGTCAACGGAGAGTCTGAGCGTAATGAGGCTGCCGACAGACTTTGTACGCTCAGAACCTCCGTCGATCCGGTAGTCATTGGGCATGTACAGTTTCTTGGTTGTCCGGCAGCCTCTGTCCTCGCAACCTATCGATCCAGCAATCATTGAGCATGTACAGTACCTTTAGTTGTCTGGGAGCCCTTGTCCATGCAGCACCTCCGTCGATCCGGCAGTCATTGGGCATGTACAGTACATTTGGTTATCTGACAGCCTCTGTACGCTCAGACCCTCTGTAGATCCGGCAGTCATTGGCATGTACAGTACCTTTGGTTGTCCGACAGCCTCTGTACGCTGAGACACTCCGTAGATCCGGCAGTCATTGGGCATGTACAGTACCTTTGGTTGTCCGGCAGCCTCTGTCTTCGCAGCCTATCGATCCAGCAGTCACTGAGCATGTACATTACTTTTGGTTGTCCGGTAGCCCTTGTCCATGCAGGACCTCCGTCGATCCGGCAGTCATTGGGCATGTACAGTACCGTTAGTTGTCCGGCAGCCCCTGTCCCTGCAGCACCTCCGTTGATTCGTCGATCCGGCAGTCATTGGGCATGTACAGTACCTTTGGTTGTCCGACAGCCTCTGTATGCTCAGACCCTCCGTAGATCCGGCAGTCATTAGGCATGTACAGTACCTTTGGTTGTCCACCAGCCTCTGTACGCTCAGAACCTCTGTCAATCCGGTAGTCATTGGGCATGTACAGTACCTTTGGTTGTGCGGCAGCCCCTGTCCCCACAGCCCTTCGATCCGGCAGTCATTGAGCATGTACAGTATCTTTGGTTGTCCGGCAGCCCCTGTCCTCGCAGCCTATCGATCCGGAAGTCATTGAGCATGTACAGTACATTTGGTTGTCCGGTAGACCCTGTCCCTGCAGCACCTCCATCGATCCGGCAGTTATTGGGCATGTACGGTACCTTTGGTTGTCCGGCAGCCCCTGTCCCCACAGCACTTTGGTCCAGCAGTCATTGAACATGTACAGTACCTTTGGTTGTCCGGCAGCATCTGTACGCTCAGAACCCACATCAATCCAGCAGTCATTGGGCATGTACAGTACCTTTGGTTGTCTGTTAAAGCCCCCTGTCCCCACAGCCTCGGTACACTCAGAAGCTCTGCAGCACCTCCGGCGATCCGTCGATTTGACAGCCATTGGGCATGTACATTACCTTTGGTTGTCCGGCAGACTCTGTACGCTCAGAACCTCTGTCGATCCGGAAGTCATTGGCCATACACAGCACATTTGGTTGTCTAGCAGCCTCCAGACAACCAAAGGTAGGCTACCAGACAACCAAAGGTACTGTACATGCCCAATGACTGCCACAGCGACAGAGGTTCTGAGTGTACAGAGGTTGCGGGGACAGGGGGCTTCACTGCCAAACCAAATGTACTGTACATGCCCAGTGACTGCCAGAATGACGGATCGACGGAGGTGCTGCAAGGACAGGGGCTGCTGGACAACCAAAGGTACTGTACATGCCCAATGAGCGCCGGATCGATGGAGGGTCTGAGCGTACAGAGGCTGCGGGGGCAGGGTCTTTACCAGACAACCACAGGTACCGTACATGCTCAATGACTGCCGGATCGACAAAGGTTCTGAGTGTACAGAGGTTGCGGGGACAGGGGGCTTCACTGCCCAACCAAATGTACTGTACATGCCCAATGACTGCCGGATCGATGGAGGGTCTCAGCGTACAGAGGCTGCGTGGGCAGGGGCTTTACCGGACAACCACAGGTACCGTACATGCTGAATGACTGCCGGATCGTCAGAGGTTCTGAGCGTACAGAGGCTGCTGGACAACCAAAGGAACTGTACATGCCCAATGACTACCGGATTGACGGAGGTTCTGAGCGTACAAATGCTGTCGGACAACCAAAGGTATTGTACATGCCCACTGACTTCCGGATCGATGAAGGTGCTGCAGGGACAGGGGCTACCAGACAACCAAAGGTTCTGTACATGCCCAATGACTGCCGGGTCAACGGAGGGTCTGAGCGTAATGAGGCTGCCGACAGACTTTGTACGCTCAGAACCTCCGTCGATCCGGTAGTCATTGGGCATGTACAGTTTCTTGGTTGTCCGGCAGCCTCTGTCTTTGCAGCCTATCGATCCAGCAGTCACTGAGCATGTACAGTACCTTTGGTTGTCCGGCAGCCTCTGTACGCTCAGACCCTCCGTCGATCCGGCAGTCATTGGGCATGTACAGTACCGTTAGTTGTCCGGCAGCCCCTGTCCCTGCAGCACCTCCGTTGATTCGTCGATCCGGCAGTCATTGGGCATGTACAGTACCTTTGGTAGTCCGGCAGTCCCTGTCCCTGCAGCACCTGTGTTGAGTCGTGGATACGGCAGTCATTGGGCATGTACAGTACCTTTGGTTGTCCGACAGCCTCTGTATGGTCAGACCCTCCGTAGATCCGGCAGTCATTGGGCATGTACAGTAGCTTTGGTTGACCGGCAGCCTCTGTATGTTCAGACCCTCCGTTGATCCGGCAGTCATTGGGCATGTACAGTTCCTGGGTTTTCCGGCAGCCTCTGTCCTCGCAGCCTATTGATCCAGCAGTCATTGAGCATGTACAGTACCTTTGGTTGTCCGGTAGCCTTTGTCCATGCAGGACCTCCGTCGATCCGGCAGTCATTCGGCATGTACAATACATTTGGTTGTCTGGCAGCCTCTGTCCCTGCAGCACCTCCGTTGAGTCGTGGATCCGGCAGTCATTTGGCATGTAGAGTACCCTTGGTTGTCCGACAGCCTCTGTACGCTCAGACCCTCTGTAGGTCCAGCAGTCATTGGGCATGTACAGTACCTTTGGTTCTCCGGCAGCCTCTGTACGCTAAGACCCTCTGTCGATCCAGCAGTCATTGGGCATGTACAGTACCTTTGGTTGTCCACCAGCCTCTGTACGCTCAGAACCTCTGTCAATCCGGTAGTCATTGGGCATGTACAGTACCTTTGATTGTCCGGCAGCCCCTGTCCCCACAGCCCTTCGATCCGGCAGTCTTTGAGCATGTACAGTATCTTTGGTTGTCCGGTAGCCCCTGTCCTCGCAGCCTATCGATCCGGAAGTCATTGAGCATGTACAGTACATTTGGTTTTTCGGTAGACCCTGTCCCTGCAGCACCTCCATCGATCCGGCAGTCATTGGGCATGTACGGTACCTTTGGTTGTCCGGCAACCCCTGTCCCCACAGCACTTTGATCCAGCAGTCATTGAACATGTACAGTACCTTTGGTTGTCCGACAGAATCTGTACGCTCAGAACCCACATCAATCCGGCAGTCATTGGGCATGTACAGTACCTTTGGTTGTCTGGTAATGCCCCCTGTCCCCACAGCCTCGGTACGCTCAGAAGCTCTGCAGCACCTCCGGCGATCCGTCGATCTGACAGCCATTGGGCATGTACATTACCTTTGGTTGTCCGGCAGGCTCTGTACGCTCAGAACCTCTGTCGATCCGGAAGTCATTGGCCATACACAGCACATTTGGTTGTCTAACAGCCTCTGTATACCAGACAACCAAAGGTAGGCTACCAGACAACCAAAGGTACTGTACATGCCCAATGACTGCCACATCGACAGAGGTTCTGAGTGTACAGAGGGTGCGGGGACAGGGGGCTTCACTGCCAAACTAAATGTACTGTACATGCCCAATGACTGCCAGAATGACGGATCGACGGAGGTGCTGCAGGGACAGGGGCTGCTGGACAACCAAAGGTACTGTACATGCCCAATGAGCGCCGGATCGATGGAGGGTCTGAGCGTACAGAGGCTGCGGGGGCAGGGTCTTTACCAGACAACCACAGGTACCGTACATGCCCAATGACTGCCGGATCGACAAAGGTTCTGAGTGTACAGAGGTTGCGGGGACAGGGGGCTTCACTGACCAACCAAATGTACTGTACATGCCCAATGACTGCCGGATCGATGGAGGGTCTCAGCGTACAGAGGCTGCGGGGGCAGGGGATTTACCGGACAACCACAGGTACCGTACATGCCGAATGACTGCCGGATCGTCAGAGGTTCTGAGCGTACAGAGGCTGCCGGACAACCAAAGGTACTGTACATGCCCAATGACTACCGGATTGACGGAGGTTCTGAGCGTACAAAGGCTGTCGGACAACCAAAGGTATTGTACATGCCCACTGACTTCCGGATCGATGAAGGTGCTGCAGGGACAGGGGCTACCAGGCAACCAAAGGTACTGTACATGCCCAATGACTGCCGGGTCAACGGAGGGTCTGAGCGTAATGAGGCTGCCGACAGACTTTGTACGCTCAGAACCTCCGTCGATCCGGTAGTCATTGGGCATGTACAGTTTCTTGGTTGTCCGGCAGCCTCTGTCCTCGCAGCCTATCGATCCAGCAATCATTGAGCATGTACAGTACCTTTGGTTGTCTGGGAGTCCTTGTCCATGCAGCACCTCCGTCCATCCGGCAGTCATTGGGCATGTACAGTACATTTGGTTATCCGACAGCCTCTGTACGCTCAGACCCTCTGTAGATCCAGTAGTCATTGGCATGTACAGTACCTTTGGTTGTCCGACAGCCTCTGTACGCTCAGACCCTCCGTAGATCCGGCAGTCATTGGGCATGTACAGTACCTTTGGTTGTCCGGCAGCCTCTGTCTTCGCAGCCTATCGATCCAGCAGTCAGTGAGCATGTACAGTACTTTTGGTTGTCCGGTAGCCCTTGTCCATGCAGGACCTCCGTCGATCCGGCAGTCATTGGGCATGTACAGTACCGTTAGTTGTCCGGCAGCCCCTGTCCCTGCAGCACCTCCGTTGATTCGTCGATCCGGCATTCATTGGGCATATACAGTACCTTTGGTAGTCCGGCAGCCCCTGTCCCTGCAGCACCTGTGTTGAGTCGTGGATCCGGCGGTCATTGGGCATGTACAGTACCTTTGGTTGACCGGCAGCCTCTGGTAGGCCAAAGGTACTGTACATGCCCGATGACTGCCGGATCGACGGAGGGTCTGAGCGTACACAGGCTACCGGAAAACCAAAGGTACTGTACATGCTCAATGACTACCAGATTGAGGGGCTGTGGGGACAGGGGCTGCCGGACAACCAAAGGTACTGTACATGCCCGGTGACTGCCAGGTCAACACATGGCCTGCGGGGACAGGGGCTTTACCGGACAACTAAAGGTACTGTATATGCCCAATGACTGCCGGATCAACGTGCTGTGGGGACAAGGGCTGCCGGACAACCAAAGGTACTGTGCATGCCCAATGACTACTGGATCGAAGGAGGATCTGAGCATACAGATGCTGCCGGACACCCAAAGGTACTGTACCTGCTCAATGACTTCCTGATTGATGTAGAAGCAGAGGGGAAAGAGGCTATTGGACAACCAAAGGTACTGTACATGCTCAATGACTGCCAGATGGATGGGCTGCAGGGACAGGGGCTACCAAACAAAGAAAGGTACTGTACATGCCCGATGACTGCCGGATCGACGGAGGTTCTGAGCGTACACAGGCTAACGGACAACCAAAGGTACTGTACATGCTCAATGACTGCCAGATTGAGGGGCTCTGGGGACAGGAGCTGCCGGACAACCAACGGTACTGTACATGCCCGGTGACTGCCGGGTCGACAGATGGCCTGCGGGGACAGGGGCTTTACCGGACAACTAAAGGTACTGTATATGCCCAATGACTGCCGGATTGAAGGAGGGTCTAAGCGTACAGAGGCTGCAGGAAAACCAAAGGTACTGTACATGCTCAGTGACTGCTGGATTGATGGGCTGAAGGGACACAGGCTGCTGGACAACCAAAGTTACCGTGCATGCCCAATGACTGCCAGATCGACGGACGGCCTGCGGGGAGAAGGGCTTTACAAGACAACCAAAGGTACTGTACATGCCCAATGACTGTCGGATGGACGGATGGCCTGCAGGGACAGGGGCTGCCGGACAACAAAAGGTACTGGACAAGCCCAATGACTGCCGGATCAACGTGCTGTGGGGACAAGGGCTGCCGGACAACCAAAGGTACTGTGCATGCCCAATGACTACTGGATCGAAGGAGGATCTGAGCGTACAGATGCTGCTGGACACCCAAAGGTACTGTACCTGCTCAATGACTTCCGGATTGATGTAGAAGCAGAGGGGAAAGAGGCTATTGGAAAACCAAAGGCACTGTACATGATCAATGACTGCCAGATGGATGGGCTGCAGGGACAGGGGCTACCAGACAAAGAAAGGTACTGTACATGCCTGATGACTGCCGGATCGACGGAGGGTCTGAGCGTACACAGGCTACCGGACAACCAAAGGTACTGTACATGCTCAATGACTGCCAGGTTGAGGGGCTCTGGGGACAGGAGCTGCCGGACAACCAACGGTACTGTATATGCCCGGTGACTGCCGGGTTGACAGATGGCCTGCGGGGACAGGGGCTTTACCGGACAACTAAAGGTACTGTATATGCCCAATGACTGCCGGATTGACGGAGGGTCTAAGCGTACAGACGCTGCCGGACAACCAAAGGTACTGTATATGCTCAGTGACTGCTGGATCGATGGGCTGCAGGGACACAGGCTGCTGGACAACCAAAGTTACTGTGCATGCCTGATGACTGCCGGATCGACGGACGGCCTGCGGGGACAAGGGCTTTACCAGACAACCAAAGGTACTGTACATGCCCAATGACTGCCGGATGGACGGATGGCCTGCAGGGACAGGGGCTGCCGGACAACAAAAGGTACTGGACAAGCCCAATGACTGCCAGATCAACATGCTGTGGGGACAGGGGCTGCCGGACAACCAAAGGTACTGTACATGCCCAACGACTGCTGGATTGACGGAGGGTATGAGCGTACAGAGGCTGCCAGACAACCGAAGATACTGTACATGCCTAATGACTTCCAGATCGACGTATCGATGAAGATGCTGCAGGGACAGGGGCTACCGGACAAACAAAGTTACTGTACATGCCTAATGACTGCCGGATCGACGGAAGGTCTGAGCGTACAGAGGCTGCTGGACAACCAAAGGTACTGTACATGCTCAATGACTGCTGGATCAACGGACGGCCTGCGAGGACAGGGGCTTTACCGGACAGCCACGGTTTCTGTAAATGCCCAATGACTGCCAGATTGACGGAGGGTCTGAGCGTACAGAGGTTGTTGAACAAACAAAGGTACTGTACATGCCCAATGACTGCCGGATCGACGGAGGTTCTGAGCGTACAGAGGCTGCCTGACAACCGAAGATACTGTACATGCCAAATGACTTCCGGATCGACGGATCGATGAAGGTGCTGCAAGGACAGGGGCTACCGGAGAAACAAAGTTACTGTACATGCCCAATGACTGCCGGATCGATGGAAGGTCTGAGCATACAGAGGCTGCTGGACAACCAAAGGTACTGTGCATGCCCGATGACTGCCGGATCAACGGACGGCCTGCGAGGACAGGGGCTTTACCGGACAGCCAAGGGTATTGTACATGCCCAATGACTGCCAGATTGATGGAGTGTCTGAGCGTACATAGATTGGTGGACAACAAAAAGTACTGTACATGCCCAATGACTGCCGGATCGACGGAGGGTCTAAGCGTACAGAGGCTGCAAGGACAGGGGGCTTTACTGGACAACTAAAGGTACTGTACATGCCCAATGACTGCCTGGTCGACGGAAGTTCTGAGCGTACAGAGTCTGCCGGACAACCAAAGGTACTGTACATGCCCAATGACTGCCGAATCGACAGAGGTTCTGAGCGTACAATGTCTGCTGGACAACCAAAGGTACTGTACGTGCCAAATGACTGCCTGATTGACGGAGTGTCTGAGCGTACTGAGGCTGTCGGACAACCAAAGGTACTGTACATGCCCAATGACTACCGGATTGATGGAGGGTCTGACGGTACTGAGGCTGCCGACAGACTCTGTACGTTCAGAACCTCCGTCAATCCGGTAGTCATTGGGCATGTAAAGTTTCTTGCTTGTCCGGTAGCCTCTGTTCTCGCAGCCTATCGATCCAGCAATCATTGAGCATGTACAGTACCTTTGGTTGTCCGGGAGCCCTTGTCCATGCAGCACCACCGTCGATCCGGCAGTCATTGGGCATGCACAGTACATTTGGTTGTCCGGCAGCCCCTGTCACTGCAGCACCTCCGTTGATCGTCGATACGGTAGTCATTGGGCATGTACAGTGCCTTTGGTTATCCAACAGCCTCTGTACGCCAGACCCTCCGTAGATCCGGCAGTCATAGGGCATGTACATTACCTTTGGTTGTCCGACAGCCTCTGTAAGCTCAGACCATCCATAGATCCGGCAGTCATTGGGCATGTACAGTTTCTGGGTTATCCGGCAGCCTCTGTCCTCGCAGCCTATCGATCCAGCAGTCATTGAGCATGTACAGTACCTTTGGTTGTCCGGTAGCCCTTGTCCATGCAGGACCTCCGTCGATCCGGCAGTCATTGGGCATGTAAAGTACTTCTGGTTGGCTTTACCGGACAACTAAAGGTACTGTATATGCCCAATGACTGCCGGATTGAAGGAGGGTCTAAGCGTACAGAGGCTGCAGGAAAACCAAAGGTACTGTACATGCTCAGTGACTGCTGGATCGATGGGCTGAAGGGACACAGGCTGCTGGACAACCAAAGTTACCGTGCATGCCCAATGACTGCCAGATCGACGGACGGCCTGCGGGGAGAAGGGCTTTACAAGACAACCAAAGGTACTGTACATGCCCAATGACTGTCGGATGGACGGATGGCCTGCAGGGACAGGGGCTGCCGGACAACAAAAGGTACTGGACAAGCCCAATGACTGCCGGATCAACGTGCTGTGGGGACAAGGGCTGCCGGACAACCAAAGGTACTGTGCATGCCCAATGACTACTCGATCGAAGGAGGATCTGAGCGTACAGATGCTGCTGGACACCCAAAGGTACTGTACCTGCTCAATGACTTCCGGATTGATGTAGAAGCAGAGGGGAAAGAGGCTATTGGAAAACCAAAGGCACTGTACATGATCAATGACTGCCAGATGGATGGGCTGCAGGGACAGGGGCTACCAGACAAAGAAAGGTACTGTACATGCCTGATGACTGCCGGATCGACGGAGGGTCTGAGCGTACACAGGCTACCGGACAACCAAAGGTACTGTACATGCTCAATGACTGCCAGGTTGAGGGGCTCTGGGGACAGGAGCTGCCGGACAACCAACGGTACTGTATATGCCCGGTGACTGCCGGGTTGACAGATGGCCTGCGGGGACAGGGGCTTTACCGGACAACTAAAGGTACTGTATATGCCCAATGACTGCCGGATTGACGGAGGGTCTAAGCGTACAGACGCTGCCGGACAACCAAAGGTACTGTACATGCTCAGTGACTGCTGGATCGATGGGCTGCAGGGACACAGGCTGCTGGACAACCAAAGTTACTGTGCATGCCTGATGACTGCCGGATCGACGGACGGCCTGCGGGGACAAGGGCTTTACCAGACAACCAAAGGTACTGTACATGCCCAATGACTGCCGGATGGACGGATGGCCTGCAGGGACAGGGGCTGCCGGACAACAAAAGGTACTGGACAAGCCCAATGACTGCCAGATCAACGTGCTGTGGGGACAGGGGCTGCCGGACAACCAAAGGTACTGTACATGCCCAACGACTGCTGGATTGACGGAGGGTATGAGCGTACAGAGGCTGCCAGACAACCGAAGATACTGTACATGCCTAATGATTTCCAGATCGACGTATCGATGAAGATGCTGCAGGGACAGGGGCTACCGGACAAACAAAGTTACTGTACATGCCTAATGACTGCCGGATCGACGGAAGGTCTGAGCGTACAGAGGCTGCTGGACAACCAAAGGTACTGTACATGCTCAATGACTGCTGGATCAACGGACGGCCTGCGAGGACAGGGGCTTTACCGGACAGCCACGGTTTCTGTAAATGCCCAATGACTGCCAGATTGACGGAGGGTCTGAGCGTACAGAGGTTGTTGAACAAACAAAGGTACTGTACATGCCCAATGACTGCCGGATCGACGGAGGTTCTGAGCGTACAGAGGCTGCCTGACAACCGAAGATACTGTACATGCCAAATGACTTCCGGATCGACGGATCGATGAAGGTGCTGCAAGGACAGGGGCTACCGGAGAAACAAAGTTACTGTACATGCCCAATGACTGCCGGATCGATGGAAGGTCTGAGCATACAGAGGCTGCTGGACAACCAAAGGTACTGTGCATGCCCGATGACTGCCGGATCAACGGACGGCCTGCGAGGACAGGGGCTTTACCGGACAGCCAAGGGTATTGTACATGCCCAATGACTGCCAGATTGATGGAGTGTCTGAGCGTACATAGATTGGTGGACAACAAAAAGTACTGTACATGCCCAATGACTGCCAGATCAACGGAGGGTCTAAGCGTACAGAGGCTGCAAGGACAGGGGGCTTTACTGGACAACTAAAGGTACTGTACATGCCCAATGACTGCCTGGTCGACGGAAGTTCTGAGCGTACAGAGTCTGCCGGACAACCAAAGGTACTGTACATGCCCAATGACTGCCGAATCGACAGAGGTTCTGAGCGTACAATGTCTGCTGGACAACCAAAGGTACTGTACGTGCCAAATGACTGCCTGATTGACGGAGTGTCTGAGCGTACTGAGGCTGTCGGACAACCAAAGGTACTGTACATGCCCAATGACTACCGGATTGATGGAGGGTCTGACGGTACTGAGGCTGCCGACAGACTCTGTACGTTCAGAACCTCCGTCAATCCGGTAGTCATTGGGCATGTAAAGTTTCTTGCTTGTCCGGTAGCCTCTGTTCTCGCAGCCTATCGATCCAGCAATCATTGAGCATGTACAGTACCTTTGGTTGTCCGGGAGCCCTTGTCCATGCAGCACCACCGTCGATCCGGCAGTCATTGGGCATGCACAGTACATTTGGTTGTCCGGCAGCCCCTGTCACTGCAGCACCCTCCGTCGATATGATCATGGCAGACATCCTTTGGTTATCCAACAGCCTCCGCCAGACCCTCCGAGATCCGGTAGTCATTGGGCATGTACATTACCTTTGGTTGTCCGACAGCCTCTGTAAGCTCAGACCATCCATAGATCCGGCAGTCATTGGGCATGTACAGTTTCTGGGTTATCCGGCAGCCTCTGTCCTCGCAGCCTATCGATCCAGCAGTCATTGAGCATGTACAGTACCTTTGGTTGTCCGGTAGCCCTTGTCCATGCAGGACCTCCGTCGATCCGGCAGTCATTGGGCATGTAAAGTACTTCTGGTTGTCCGGCAGCCCCTGTCCCTGCTGCACCTCCGTTGATTCGTCGAACCGGAAGTCATTTGGCATGTACAGTACCTTTGGTTGTCCGGCATCCTTTGTATGCTCAGACCCTCTGTTGATCTGACAGTCATTGGGCATGTACAGTACCTTTGGTTGTCCGGCAGCCCCTGTCCCCACAGCCCTTCGATCCGGCAGTCATTGAGCATGTACACTATCTTTGGTTGTCCGGCAGCCCCTGTCCTCGCAGCCTATCGATCCGGCAGTCATTGAGCATGTACAGTACATTTGGTTGTCCGGTAGACCCTGTCCCTGCCGCACCTCCATTGATCCGGCAGTCATTGGGCATGTACAGTACCTTTGGTTGTCCGGCAGCCCCTGTCCCCACAGCACTTTGATCCGGCAGTCATTGAGCATGTACAGTACCTTTGGTTGTCCGGCAGCCTCTGTACGCTCAGAACCCCCGTCAATCCGGCAGTCATTGGGCATGTACAGTACCTTTGGTTGTCTGGTAAAGCCCCCTGTCCCCGCAGCCTCGGTACGCTCAGAAGCTCTGCAGCACCTCCGGCAATCCGTCAATCTGGCAGTCATTGGGCATGTACAGTACATTTGGTTGTCCGGCAGACTCTGTACGCTGAGAACCTCTGTCGATCCGGGAGTCATTGGCCATACACAGCACATTTGGTTGTCTAACAGCCTCTGTGTACCAGACAACCAAAGGTAGGCTACCAGACAACCAAAGATACTGTACATGCCCAATGACTGCCACATCGACAGAGGTTCTGAGTGTACAGAGGTTGCGGGGACAGGGGGCTTCACTGCCAAACCAAATGTACTGTACATGCCCAATGACTGCCAGAATGACGGATCCATGGAGTTGCTGCAGGGACAGGGCCTGCTGGACAACCAAAGGTACTGTACATGCCCAATGAGTGCCGGATCGATGGAGGGTCTAAACGTACAGAGGCTGCGGGGGCAGGGGCTTTACCGGACAACCACAGGTACCGTACATGCCCAATGACTGCCGGATCGACAGAGGTTCTGAGTGTACAGAGGTTGCGGGGACAGGGGGCTTCACTGCCCAACCAAATGTACTGTACATGCCCAATGACTGCCAGAATGACGGATCGATGGAGGTGCTACAGGGACAGGGGCTGCTGGACAACCAAAGGTACTGTACATGCCCAATGACTGCCGGATCGATGGAGGGTCTCAGCGTACAGAGGCTGCGGGGGCAGGGGCTTTACCGGACAACCACAGGTACCGTACATGCCCAATGACTGCCGGATGGACAGAGGTTCTGAGTGTACAGAGGTTGCGGGGAAAGGGGGCTTCACTGCCAAACCAAATGTACTGTACATGCCCAATGACTGCCAGAAAGACGGATCGACGGAGGTGCTGCAGGGACAGGGGTTGCTGGACAACCAGAGGTACTGTACATGCCCAATGACTGCCGGATCGAAAGAGGTTCTGAGTGTACAGAGGTTGCGGGGACAGGGGGCTTCACTGCCAAACCAAATGTACTGTACATGCCCAATGACTGCCAGAATGACGGATCGACGGAGGTGCTGCAGGGACAGGGGCTGCTGGACAACAAAAGGTACTGAACATGCCCAATGACTGCCGGATCGATGGAGCGTCTCAGCGTACAGAGGCTGCGGGGGCAGGGGCTTTACTAGACAACCACAGGTACTGTACATGCCGAATGACTGCCGGATCGACAGAGGTTCTGAGCGTACAGAGGCTGCCGGACAACCAAAGGTACTGTACATGCCCAATGACTTCCCGATCGACAGGGGTTCTGAGAGTATAGAGGCTGCCGAACAACCAAAGGTACTGTACATGCCCAATGACTGCCAGAATGACGGATCCACGGAGGTGCTGCAGGGACAGGGCCTGCTGGACAACCAAAGGTACTGTACATGCCCAATGACTTCCCGATCGACAGGGGTTCTGAGAGTACAGAGGCTGCCGAACAACCAAAGGTACTGTACATACCCAATGACTGCCAGATCGACGGAGGTGCTGCGTGGAAAGGGGCTACCGGACAACCAAAGGTACTGTACATGCTCAATGACTGCCGGATCAACGGAGGGTATGAGCGTACAGAGGCTGCCAGACAACCGAAGGTACTATACATGCCTAATGACTTCCGGATCAACGGATCTTTGAAGGTGCTGGAGGGACAGGGGCTACCAGACAAACAAAGGTACTGTACATACCCGATGACTGCTGGATGGACGGAGGGTCTGAGCGTACACAGGCTACCGGAAAACCAAAGTTGCTAAACATGCTCAATGACTGCCAGATTGAGGAGCTGTGGGGACAGGGGCTGCCGGACAACCAAAGGTACTGTACATGCCCGGTGACTGCCGGGTCGACAGATGGCCTGCGGGGACAGGGGCTTTACCAGACAACTAAAGGTACTGTATATGCCCAATGACTACCGGATCAACGTGCTGTGGGGACAGGGGCTGCCGGACAACCAAAGGTACTGTGCATACCCAATGACTACTGGATCGAAGGAGGATCTGAGCGTACAGATGCTGCTGGACAACCAAAGGTATTGTACCTGCTCAATGACTTCCTGATTGATGTAGAAGCAGAGGGGAAAGAGACTATTGGACAACCAAAGGTACTGTACATGCTCAATGACTGCTGGATCGACGGAGGGTATGAGCGTACAGAGGCTGCCAGACAACCGAAGGTACTGTACATGCCTAATGACTTCTGGATCAACGGATCTTTGAAGGTGCTGGAGGGACAGGGGCTACCAGACAAACAAAGGTACTGTACATGCCCGATGACTGCCGGATCGACGGAGGGTCTGAGCGTACACAGGCTAAAGGACAACCAAAGGGACTGTACATGCCCGGTGACTGCCGGGTCGACAGATGGCCTGCAGGGACAGGGGCTTTACCGGACAACTAAAGGTACTGTACATGCTCCAATGACTGCCGGATCGAAAGAGGTTCTGAGTGTACAGAGGTTGCGGGGACAGGGGGCTTCACTGCCAAACCAAATGTACTGTACATGCCCAGTGACTGCCAGAATGACGGATCGACGGAGGTGCTGCAGGGACAGGGGCTGCTGGACAACCAAAGGTACTGTACATGCCCAATGACTGCCGGATCGATAGAGGGTTCTGAGGCGTGGGCAGAGGCTTTACCGGACAACCACAGGTACTGTACATGCCGAATGACTGCCGGATCGACAGAGGTTCTGAGCGTACAGAGGCTGCCGGACAACCAAAGGTACTGTACATGCCCGGTGACTGCCGGGTCGACAGATGGCCTGCGGGGACGGGGGCTTTACCGGACAACTAAAAGTACTGTATATGCCCAATGACTGCTGGATGGATGGCATGCAGGGACAGGGGCTGCCGGACAACAAAAGGTACCGGACAAGCCCAATGACTGCCAGATCTAAGTGCTGTGGGGACAGGGGCTGCCGGACAACCAAAGGTACTGTGCATGCCCAATGAATGCCGGATCGAAGGAGGATCTGAGCGTACAGATGCTGCTAGACAACCAAAGGTACTGTACATGCTCAATGACTGCCAGATGGATGGGCTGCATGGACAGGGGCTACCGGATAAACAAAGTTACTGTACATGCCGAATGACTGGCAGATCGACGGAGGGTCTGAGCATACAGAGGCTGCCGGATAACCAAAGGTACTGTACATGCCCAATGACTGCTGGATCGACGGAGGGTATGAGCGTACAGAGGCTGCCAGAAAACCGAAGATACTTTACATGCTTAATGACTTCTGGATCGACGGATCGATGAAGATGCTGCAGGGACAGGGGCTACCGGACAAACAAAGTTACTGTACATGCCCAATGACTGCTGGATCGACGGAGGGTATGAGCGTACAGAGGCTGCCAGACAACCGAAGATACTGTACATGCGTAATGACTTCCGGATCGACGGATCGATGAAGATGCTGCAGGGACAGGGGCTACCGGACAAACAAAGTTACTGTACATGCCCAATGACTGCCGGATCGACGGAAGGTCTGAGCTTACAGAGGCTGCTGGACAACCAAAGGTACTGTACATGCTCAATGACTGCCGGATCAACGGACGGCCTGCGAGGACAGTGGCTTTACCGGACAGCCAAGGTTACTGTACATGCCCAATGACTGCCAGATTGACGGAGGTTCTGAGCGTACAGAGGTTGGTGTACAAACAAAGGTACTGTACATGCCCAATGACTGCCGGATCGACGGAGGGTCTGAGTGTAAAGAGGCTGCCAGACAACCGAAGATACTGTACATGCCCAATGACCGCCGGATTGACGGAGGGTCTGACCGTACTGAGGCTGCCGACATACTCTGTACGCTCAGAACCTCCGTCGATCCGGTAGTCATTGGGCATGTACAGTTTTTTGGCTGTCCGGCAGCCTCTGTCCTCGCAACCTATCGATCCAGCAATCATTGAGCATGTACAGTACCTTTGGTTGTCCGGGAGCCAGTGTCCATGCAGCACCACCGTCGATCCGGCAGTCATTGGGAATGCACAGTACATTTGGTTATCCGACAGCCTCTGTACGCTCAGACCCTCCATAGATCCGGCAGTCATTGGGCATATACAGTACCTTTGGTTGTCCAACAGCCTCTGTACGCTCAGACCCTCCATAGATCCGGCAGTCATTGGGCATGTACAGTACCTTTGGTTGTCCGGCAGCCTCTGTACGTTCAGACCCTCTGTTGATCCGGCAGTCATTGGGCATGTACAGTTTCTGGGTCGTCCGGCAGCCCCTGTCCCTGCAGCACGTCCGTTGATTCGTCGATCCGGCAGTCATTCGGCATGTACAATACCTTTGGATGTCCGGCAGCCTTTGTATGCTCAGACCCTCTGTCGATCAGGCAGTCACTGAGCATGTACAGTACCTTTGGTTGTCCGGTAGCCTCTGTACGCTCAGAACCCCCTCAATCCGGCAGTCATTGGGCATGTACAGTACCTTTGGTTGTCCGGTAGCCTCTGTGCGCTCAAAACCTCTGTCGATCCCACAGTCATTGGGCATGTACAGCACCTTTGGTTGTCTGGCAACGCCGCTGTCCCTGCAGCCAGTCCACCGATTCAGCACTCATTGGGCATGTACAGTACCTTTGCTTGTCCGGTAGCCCCTGTCCCTACAGCACCTCCGTCGAGCCGTCGATCTGGCAGTCATGTCTGGGTATGTACAGTACCTTTGGTTGTCCGGCAGCCTCAGTACGCTCAGACCCCCTGACGATCCGGCGGTTATTAGGCATGTGCAGTACCTATGGTTGTCCGGTAAAGCCCCTGTCCCCGCAGCCCGTCCATCGATCCGGTAAAGTCCCTGCCCACGCAGCCTCTCTACGCTTAGAACCTCTGTCGATCCGGCAGTCATTGGGCATGTACAGTAACTTTGGTTGTTGTGCAGCCCCTGTCCCCGCAGCCCCTCCATCAATCTGGTAGTTATTGGGCACATACAGTACCTTTCGTTGTCTGGTAGCCCCTGTCCCTGCAGTCCGTCGATCCGGCAGTCATTGACCATGTACAGTACCTTTGGTTGTCCAATAGCCTCTTTCCCCGCTGCTTCTACATCAATCCGGCAGTCATTGGGCAAGTACAGTACCTTTGGTTGCCTAGCAGCCTTTGTACGCACAGACCCTCCTTCGATCCGGCAGTCATTGGGCATGCACAGTACCTTTGGTTGTCTGGTGGCCCCTGTCCCTGCAGGGCATCCGTCAAACCGGCAGTCACTGGGATACAGTACCTTTGGTTGTCCGGCAACTCCTGTCCATGCAGCCCTTCAATCTGGCAGTCATGCTACATGCTCAATGATTGCCGGATCGAAGGGCTGTGGGGACAGGGGTCCTCCTGTCCCCGTAGCCCGTCCGTCGATCCGTCAGTCATTGGGCATGTACAGTACCTTTGGTTGTCTGGCAGCCTCTGTCCCCACAGCCCGTTGATCCAGCAGTCATTGGGCATGTACAGTACCTTTGGTTGTCCAGTAGCCCCTGTCCCCGCAGCCCCTCCGTCGATCCAGCAGTCATTAGGCATGTACAGTACACCTTTGGTTGTCCAGTAGCTCCTGTCCGTCCCTCTGGCAGTCATTGGGCATGTACAGTACCTTTGGTTGTCATGCAGCCCCTGTCCCCGCAGCCCCTCCATCAATCTGGTAGTTATTGGGCATATACAGTACATTTGGTTGTCTGGTAGCCCCTGTCCCCAGCATGGCTGTCGATCCTTTGGAAGTCCGAGTCTGGCAAACCTATGTTGACCGGACATTGGGCATGTACAGTACCTTTGGTTTTCCGGCAGCCTCTGTACGCTCAGAACCTCTGTTCATCCGGCAGTCATTGGGCATGTACGGTACCTGTGGCTGTCCGGTAAAGCCCCTTCCCCCGCAGCCTCTGTACGCTCAGACCCTCCACCGATCCAGCACTTATTGGGCATGTACATTACCTTTGGTTGTCCAGCAGCCCCTGTCCCTGTGGCACCTCCGTCAATCCGTCATTCTGGCAGTCATTGGGCATGTACAGTACCTTTGGTTGTCCAGCAGCCCCTGTCCCTGTGGCACCTCCGTCAATCCGTCATTCTGGCAGTCATTGGGCATGTACAGTACATTTGGTTTGGCAGTGAAGTCCCCTGTCCCTGCAACCTCTGTACACTCAGAACCTCTGTCGATGTGGCAGTCATTGGGCATGTACAGTACCTTTGGTTGTCTGGTAGCCTACCTTTGGTTGTCTGGTATACAGAGGCTGTTAGACAACCAAATGTGCTGTGTATGCCCAATGACTGCCGTATCGCCGGAGGGTCTGAGCGTACAGAGGCTGCCGGACAACCAAAGGTACTGTACATGCCCAATGACTGCCGGATCGACGGAGGTGCTGCAGGGACAGGGGCTACCGGACAACGAAAGATACTGTACATGCTCAATGATTTCCGGATCGAAGGGCTGTGGGGACAGGGGCTTCTGGACAACCAAAGGTACTGTACATGCCCAATGACTGCCAGATCGACGGATCGACTGAGGTGCTGCGGGGACAGGCGCTTTACCAGACAACCAAAGGTACTGTACATGCCCAGTGACTGCCGGATTGACAGAGGTTCTGAGTGTAGAGAGGCTGCGGGGGCAGGGACTTTACCAGATCGATGGACGGGCTGCGGGGACAGGGGCTTTACCAGACAACTAAAGGTACTGTACATGCCCAATGACTGCTGGATCGACGGAGGGTCTGAGCGTACAGAGGCTGTCGGTCAACCAAAGGTACTGTACATGCCCAATGACTGCCGTATCAACGGAGGTGCTGCAGGGACAGGGGCTACCGGACAACCAAAGGTACTGTACATGCCCAATGACTGCCAGATCGACAGAGGTTCTGAGTGTACAGAGGCTGCTGGACAACCAAAGGTACTGTACATGCCCAATGACTGCCGGATCGACAGAGGTTCTGAGCGTAGAGAGGCTGCGGGGGCAGGGACTTTACCGGATTGATGGACGGGCTGCGGGGACAGGGGCTTTACCAGACAACCAAAGGTACTGTACATGCCCAATGACTGCCGGATCGACGGAGGTGCTGCAGGGACAGGGGCTACCGGACAACGAAAGATACTGTACATGCTCAATGACTGCCGGATCAAAGGGCTGTGGGGACAGGGTTTCCGGACAACCAAAGGTACTGTACATGCCCGATGAGTTCCAAATTGATGGACGGACTGCAGGGACAGGGGCTTTACTAGACACCCAAAGGTACTGTACATGCCCAATGACTCCCGGATCGACGGAGGGTCTGAGCGTACAGAGGCTGTCGGACAACCAAGGGTACTGTACATGCCCAATGACTGCCGTATCGCCGGAGGGCTTGAGTGTACAGAGGCTGCTGGACAACCAAAGGTACTGTACATGCCCAATGACTGCCGGATCGACAGAGGTTCTGAGCGTAGAGAGGCTGCGGGGGCAGGGACTTTACCAGATCGATGGACGGGCTGCGGGGACAGGGGCTTTACCAGACAACTAAAGGTACTGTACATGCCCAATGACTGCTGGATCGACGGAGGGTCTGAGCGTACAGAGGCTGTCGGTCAACCAAAGGTACTGTACATGCCCAATGACTGCAGTATCGACGGAGGTGCTGCAGGGACAGGGGCTACCTGACAACCAAAGGTACTGTACATGCCCAATGAGTGCCGGATCGACAGAGGTTCTGAGTGTACAGAGGCTGCTGGACAACCAAAGGTACTGTACATGCCCAATGACTTCCGGATCGACAGAGGTTCTGAGCGTAGAGAGGCTGCGGGGGCAGGGACTTTACCGGATCGATGGACGGGCTGCGGGGACAGGGGCTTTACCGGACAACCAAAGGTACTGTACATGCCAGTAGCATTAGCATTACGTTAGTGTGAGCTAAAGACCCATTTACATAATTTAACACAAAATGTCAGGAAAATATCAAAAAAACAATTGTCTTAATGTACATTATCAAGTGAGGATGTTTCATGGTGATAGTAAATATGTAATAATAATAATCAGAGCTGTTTCTTGCTATATGCAGACTATGCGGATATATAGGGCCCCACAGCCAGCAGGGGGCCCCAAGTTCAGCCTCAATATATTTTCGGAGAATTAAAAAATATTTCCTGTCTTTATTTGTAGCCAGGCAACACTAAGATGTTATGATATAGAAGTTGTGATTTGTGTTTGTGGGGTAATCACAGATCATCTGAAAAGGTTAGGAATCTCTCCCTCAGCATTTGACAAAAAAGAACCCTCAAATAGCATCTTGCATTGGGTCCGCAAGCAGCTAGAAACGGCCCTGTAAGTATCATGTCCATGTGGTTTGTAATACCTGTAATATCTGCTGTACCTGTATGTTTCTATGTGACCATTAAATTCAACTCAAATTTAAATGGATACATTTGACCTTAAATAACAGGTTTGGTCCTAAACGTTCCGTTTTCTCTATGGTGACAGAGAAAAATGTATTTTTGGCATTATTCGAAAATGGAATGGTCACCCAATTTTTATTGATAAATTTGTACAAATTAATAATAAGTTGATGGTCTCAAATAGAATATATAAAGTATTGTTAAATTACTACACATATGTTAACTGTCCCGGGACATTCAGTCCATTTTTACCATCTAATAATCATTTTACACCGAGAAAACTGTTTTCCTAATAGGCCAGTTCAAATTCTGTTGACTTATTTTTTTTTAAATATACATAAATATATATTCATAAATTGACATGAAGTAGCCTAAATATAATTTTCGTCCTGAAACTCATGTAAGGGTTTCAGGGAGATTATTTCATAAATTTGGCACAACATTAAAAGATGTCTTACTTTTAAAATTAATGATCCACGGCCTGATTCTGGTCAGCTGGGGCTCCAAAACAGGGGCTGTATTAGAGGCCAATTTCCAGCAGGTAGATTTTTGGTCCAGCCTCTTCTCTCTCGGGGTTTTTATTCAGCTCACAATCCAACAGTTAGTTTTCATGAGAAGTTTTCCAGTCCATTTCAACTTTCCGACTGAGACCTTTTTCAACAGCCTAACTCGTTGCAAGTCCAAGTTCAAAGGAGCACTTCTGCAGAACTGCAGTTCGAAACTCACCTAGGCCACGCCCCATTTATATTTCCATGACTACCGATGCAGACGCATTAGCGTGATGGAGATGATACACAGTAAAATGATTGTGTGTGTGTGTGTGTGTTTATGCAGCAGATGTTTCTGTCAATAAGTGATGTGTGAGATCTGCTCCACAGACTGAGCGTGTTACACACACACACACACACACACACACACACACACACACACACACACACAGACGGGTCACAGATGTGAAACTTTGAACTTTTGAATGTGTTCTTATTGTACCTGTATGTTTCTATGTAACCATTAAATTTAACTGAAATTTAAATGGATACATTTGACATTAAATCACAACGTTCCATTTTCTCTATGGTGACAGAGAAAAATGTATTTTTGGCATTATTCGAAAATGGAACGGTCGCCAAATTTTTATCGATAAATTTGTACAAATTAATAATAAAATGATGGTCTCAAATAGAATATACAAAGTATTTTTAAATCACTACGCAAATGTTGACTGTCCCGGGACATTCAGTCCATTTTTACCATCTAATAATCATTTTACACCGAGAAAATGTTGAGTGTCTCCAAAAACTGTTTTCCTAATAGGCCAGTTCAAATTCTGTTGTTGACTTTTTTTTTTATATATATATAGATTTCAGGTAGATTATTTCATAAATTTGGCACAACATTAAAAGATGTCTTACTTTTAAAATTAATGATCCACCGCCTGATTCTGGTCAGCTGGGGCTCCAAAACAGGGGCTGTATTAGAGGCCAATTTCCAGCAGGTAGATTTTTGGTCCAGCCTCTTCTCTCTCAGGGTTTTTTTCAGCTCACAATCCAACAGTTAGCTTTCAGGAGAAGTTTTCCAGTCCATTTCAACTTTCCGACTGAGACCTTTTTCAACAGCCTAACTCGTTGCAAGTCCAAGTTCAAAGGAGCACTTCTGCAGAACTGCGACTTGAAAGTCATCTAGGCCACGCCCCATTTATATTTCCATGACTACCGATGCAGGCGCATTAGCGTGATGGAGATGATACACAGTAAAATGATTGTGTGTGTGTGTGTGTGTGCGCGCAGCAGATGTTTCTGTCAATGAGTGATGTGTGATCTGTGATTGGCTCCACAGACTGAGCGTGTCACACACACACACACACACACACACACACACACTTTACAGCATCTTGACCCAGAGCACAGTTACAGCCTTAAACTGAAAATGAACCACATCCACAGAGCATATAATCACAGTATTTATTAGTATTTTAAACACAAAGTACTGAATCTAAATGTCTGCATAGATCATGCTATAACATATTATATGTTATGTTATATTTGCCTCTGTTTTTTGCGATGGTACCCGGAGGTCTTTCACCAGAGAAGAGCTCATGAACATCAGGGGAACAACACCAGAGGATTTATTTCCTACTTTTCTTCTCCCTACACTGGAAATGTTGGACATTCTGGTCAAAGGTGCGCTCACCTTTGCTCACGCAGTGAAACGCCGGAGGAGAGGGAAACGGGCCGGTGCGCTCGTGCGTCTTCGCCAGCGCGGATTACGCACACCTTTACCGGGAATATTTCTCTATAACGTGCGTTCACTGCCCAACAAACTGGAGGAACTACAACTGCTGTTGGGGAAAAACAAGGGACCTTTCTTCATCTGCTGTTTTGTGCTTCACGGAGACGTGGCTGTGTGGATTAATACCGGACGGCGGGGCTGCCGAAAAGTGACTGCACCCTGTAACTCTTTATTGACCAAATTCACTGTACATGCATCTGGCAAACACAGAGAATGTTATGCAGAATGTAAAGGCAATCCGTTACACTTACAGTTCTATATATGCTGCATTATTGTATTCATAATTATACTCCAAGTACAAGTTATCCAAAAAGTTACTTAAGTCAATGTAATGAAGTAAATGTAACTCGTTATTACCCACCTCTGATAGCACTGATTTCTCATTATGTATTATATGATTGCTATCTAATATGACGTTAAAACTTTCTGCATTCTTTTCTGCATTTATTTCCTAATCTTCATAAAATCATTGAAACTGAGGTATTGAAATATAACTTTATTTATAGATCAAAGCGGTTCAAAACCGCATTGCAACAACGATAACAACAACAACAACAATAAAAGTGGCAAGGTAAAGCATCTACCCTCATCAATTGTTGACAACTAGTCTACATTATGGAAACATCAGGTTACTTTTTTCTTATCTGCGCCGTTTTTTTTTTGTAGCCTCTTCACTTGGGCTACAGGACATTTCTATTGCACAGTAAAAAAAACATTTCTCTCGGTGCTGCGCCTGCCAGCTGACCCGTATATTATCTACGAGTAGACCTACGCTCACTTCCTCTGAACTGATGCGCGTTCCCGTCGGGGGCAGTCGTTTTTCGGCAAGCAGTCTCTTTTCGGCACTGCACCGGACTCTTTAGTTATTGTCCTTGGTGACTTTAACAAAGGAAATCTCACTCACGAACTCCCTAAATACAGACAGTTTAAATTGTTGCCCGACCAGAGAGGAGAACATTCTGGATCACTGTTACACCACAGTCAGGGATGCTTATCACGCGTCATGGTCCACCTGATTCCTGCGTACAGGCAGAAACTAAAGCTCTGCAAACCTGTAGTGAGGACATCAAGGAAGTGGACCAGTGAGGCTGTGGAGGATCTCCAGGTGTGTTTGGACTCTGCTGACTGGGATGTGTTCGGGACTGCTACAAACAGTCTGGATGAGGATACAGAGGCTGTGACGTCATACATCAGCTTCTTTGAGGACTGCTGTGTGCCATCAAGCACCAGGGTGAGTTACAACAATGACAAACCCTGGTTCACAGCCAAACTCAGAAGGTTATGGTTGGATAAGGAAGAGGCCTTCAGGAGTGGGGACAAAGACAGATTTGGATCTGCCTGAGACCTAAGTATTGTCTCTCTTTATCAATCATTTGTCCTTTAGAGAGAGGAGAGGAAGCCAGGAAGAAACAAATCCAGACCGAGAGCAGACCAGACGAGAGACCAGCAGAGTGACGCCTCTCAATTCAGAAGTAAAAATATATACTGATTCTATGTTTTTATCAGAAGTTTAATATCAACTCATTTGGATAGTGTCACATACTGTATATTCCTCACAAAAAAAAAACACACAAACGATACCAAGAATTCACAGTAGAGAAGAATTTATTGAAACTTCTCACCAAAGAGAGAATGTGAAAAACAAAAAATAAATACCCGAGAACAGCAGAACCAGTAGAATATGTAGTGTAATTATAAAAATAAGTCAGTGTATTCTTTTTCTTTTTACATATCTGTAGTCGCGCTCACTTTCTTTTGTCGTGAGAAAAGATGAACCAAAAACAGTGTCCAACAGCAGAAACTCTTTTCATTGACAAAACCTGTGATTTATGATCCTGTTTCCAAAAAAAAAAGAAAAAAACAAAATACACTAACAAATGTAAACATAACAGATAATCCAAACTGTATCTGAATATTAGCTTTATGTTTTAATGACAGATGTCAGGGGAGTGTTAAAACATGGCTGAGTTCACTTTACTCACAACTCCATCAGAAGGAGGAAGTGAGTTTTCTTTCAAATTAAAGTATCAATTAACATTTTGTCAGTACTTGATGAATGACACCATTGAATTGATTATTTGAATTTAACAACCCTAACCCTGTTTGTTTCTGTCTGCGCACTTAAAGAAAAAACTATTTCCTCCAAAATAAGAGCATACAGAACATTAAACAGATGGTACAGAAAAACAACATAGCATATAAACTGTTTTTTTTGCCTTTTCCACACTTTGCATTAACACATATCTGTGAGCCAAACTGTATTTCAAGATTTATCTTTACTTCTGAGAGCTAAAACGTCTCAGATATTAAAATTAGTTTTTTATTTATTTATTTATTTATTTTTGATCTGGTTTGAACAAATTTGGATAAAATGTTATTTAAAAAAAAATGTAGATTAACGGGAAGTGTTTTTTTTTCTTTGCTGTTATTATCCCTTCTCATGCACAGATGCTGCATGTGGGAGGCACAGTAAGTTCAATACAATACATAATCAATAATCAATACCACAGCAGCAAACCCCCTCAAAAAACTAAACTAAATTTCATCTAAAATTACTTTTTGTCCCACAAGCAATTGCAAAAAAACGTGAATTCAATAATCTTCAAATCATAAAAACAACACAAACACAAAAAGTGTTCAATATAAATAATCTTATTTTGTGTGTATGAATCATAAACATCTCATCCAAAGAGCCCTCCTCCACAGTTAGACCATGTTGTGTGTCATTACCCTGTAATATGTGAGCAACCAGTAGGATATGTTCAAATACTGTAGATGAATGTAGATGAACAGCTTCTAACATGGAAAATCCCTCCTTATGAAAGACCACCAAACGATAACAAATGCTGCAAAATCAGAAAAGTTTGACAAATCAACGAGGAAGAACTGATTCTTTGAGTTTCTTTTCTAAAAACTGAAAAAAAAGATGAAGATCCCGCAACAAGTGACATCAAACTGAAGTCTGTCGGAGTTCAAAGTGTCCGTTCACCTGGATGATGTATAAAATTCACGCTCTAGAATGTCATTTGCAGCTGTTGTAACAACTACAAGAACAGATTAAAAGCTACAAGGCACCTTTATGAAATCCTTATCATGTCATTATTGTCACCAGCAAGTTTTCCCTCCATGTATGTATGTGTCTCTGCACCATGCTCCTGTACATGTTTATCTTTGGCAAACAAGCAGAACGTGATTTTATTTAATAGTCTATGTAATAGAGAAGGAGAAAAGGTGACGATGTGTCAAAAGAGGCATTTGACTCCATTGTTGAAGGCTGTGAGTCCACCAGGAGCTCCTCTCTACATCCCTGCTCTTTGTGATTTTTTAATTCATTTATTTATAACTGCTTATCCTTTGCAGGGTTGTGGGAACCAATCCCAGCTGACATTACATTTACATTACATTAAATTACATTATGTAACATGATAACGCTTGTAATTCCTGCTGATTAGGTAATGTCTGTAATTTTAAAACAAAAAAAAGAGAAAATCAAGTGAACACTAAGTTCAACTTGAAGACTTACTAAGTTTCATGAGTATTTTACTCATGTGCGTGGGAGGTAAACTTATACGCATGCGTTAGTGTCCATGATTAAATGCATAATAATTATTTTCTATATGGAGCCATCAGTGATGAAGGAAAAGTTCCTGGCAGACTTTTGTGTGGTCACGTGTAGCTTCTTTTTTTTCCCAGAAAAGTTGATTTATTTTCTCATCAAGAGACTAAAACTCAAACAACACATTGTTTTTTTTTTCCAATAGTCTTTTTGAATGGACTTTGTCTTGTGCAGCCTGCAGATACCTCCTGCTTATCACTGTCATAAAGTAAAGTGGTGCTGGCAGGTTTAAAAAATGTCCAATGTCAAGACACCCTGACTGCACTCGGTGTAAAGATGTAACCTGTTTTATGTTTTGGGTTGAGAGAATGCAAGGGTGGTGAAAGGGTTCAGACTTTGGTGACGGTGTTCGTTTCTTGCTGCTGCTGCGGCGGCAGCTGATCGTCGTCTTCGTCGTCGACGCTCAGGTCCAACCTCAGGTTGTCCAGAGTCTGACGAATCGTCAGAGTCTCCTTGCGCCTGTTAGAGAGGCAGAGACGAGGTGTTTGAGTTTGTGCCAGAAAAATGACAGAACTGTGTGTATTTTGTGAAATTTAAACAACACTACTGGTAACTAGAACGACCAGTCTGATGCTTCCATGTTACCGAATGATGACTCTATATAATTTGTGTGCGTGTGTGTTACAGTATGTACTTTGTCTGCAGGTGTTGGTCCAGCAGCTGCCTCTGCAGCCGGCCGCTCGTCTCCCTCTCCTCGGCCAGCTCTCTCTGGGTGTGGCGGTACTGCGCCTCCCTCCTGCTCGCCTCCTCCTCCGACTCGTTCAGCTGACGCTTCAGAGAGCGGATCCTCTGGGTCATCTGCAGGACCAATAACAGAACGGCGGTTAGTTTGGACACACAGGATTGGATGACAACATATTAACACCTCAAGGTGCTCAGTGACAGACAAACACTCAGTATTTACTTTAGTGTACGTGAGCTGATATGTCCTTATACAAATACACAGCTGTGAACTGTTTGTTAAAGCCTGCCTGCAGACCAGATGCCCTTTGGGGTAATGGTAAAGCAAACAGAATGCTAAAAAGGGAAACACTTCAAAAAGACATTTCTTTACAGGATAGAAATGTCCTAAAATGGGAATGCTCTCAAAGAATATCCCAAACCAAAACAAACTGAACTCAGAGCTGGACTCAGTGAAACTGTACTGATATGAATAAAACTCAGAAAGGTCAGGAAGATCAAATTCATTCCAAAGTGATACATTAAAAAAAAGAAGATATCATCTATCAAAAAAGACCCTGAAGACACTTCAAAAGATTCATTTGGCTTCCGAAGTCATAAAAACACGAGAGAAAACAATGCTGTGTGTATGTATTACCAGGTCTTTCTGTTCAGTAGCTATCCTGTGCTCCTCTTCCATCTGATCGCTCAGCTCGTTGATCCTCCTCTCCAGTTTACTGATGGTGTTTGTCAGGACAGATTTGTTCCTGCACAGAAGACAAACACATCAGCCATCAGCTCCACGTACCATACACAACCCGTACTGTTATTGACATGTTCATACCCCTGCTAACTGTTTTGCAGACCACACTGCTGTTGTGCAGATTTGGATGTGTTTTTTCTATCCCACACAGGCGACACTTCATTGATTCAGACTTTTGAAAACTGCTTGAGGTGAGTAATCCATTACACTCAGCAATGATACACTACAGTGTGTGTGGTGTTAGATAATGCAGTTTAGTGCAGATTAATGTCAATCTAAAAGTCTGAAATCTTCTGTGATCAGGAATCCTTTATACATGATTTGTATTTAATCTATCTAAAACCTTCAAAAACACAGCAGCCATTTTTATTCTCACGCACCAGTAAACATGTGAATGTCTTTAATCCTTCAGTAAAACACCACAGGTCACATCAGAATCTTAACAATTTAAATCCAAGTCCAACTGGTTTGCCTTGATGTGGTTTTAACAGTGCACATAAGACTAAAGCAGCTGTACTTGCCAACGGAATGTTTCAATAAATTGCTCTTACTGTATGTAGAGCAGTAGATTCTTATTTATCTCATGAACATGTTTGGTTTGGTTCAAACAAATTCTGGCTCTGCATTTGTGTAGTTGGCTTCATTAGTGTGAAAGCTGTCCATCAAACTCGTGCATGTGCACAAGCATGTGAGTTTTTTCCTGATACATGAAAAGCCGTTCAATACAGAAGTGTGTCGAGTGTGTGTCCGACGTATTAAAGAGTGAGTGACCACACAGAAACTATGCTCCCATAATATCATAATACAAGTCTGTTTCTTGTAACAAATCGACCTGATCACGACTATTTATTATGTGAACAGTCTCTGATATCAATGCTCATAATCAAGTATTTTTTCATGTGATTATGGTAGTGGTGATAAAGTGGGATGGCAGTCAATAAGTCTGTAAATCAAAATAATCCAGACCTACAGGCATGACCATGACCTGTATGATATATAACATAGATAGAAAGCTTCAAGAACAACATGTTCTTTAACAAGAAAAAGACAGTGTTACAGCACAGGCTGTTTTAAAAAGTCACATGACTGACCTCTCCTCGGTCCTCAGAGTGTTTTCCAGCTCTTTGACTTTGCTCTCCGCCCTGGAGATGACGTCCTCCTGAACTCTATTGCTCTGAAGCTCCTCCACCTCCAGACGCAGCTCACGCAGCTACAAACAAACAGACAGATTCATATTAGATATTAGGTCGAACAAGCAGTCTGCTCACTTTTCTTTTATTCTTCTATTGTGAGGTATTAACATACTTAAATGTATACATTTTTTAAACCATGTTCGTGATTGTAAGTACTTAAACAAATCTGTATATCCACATAATCATTAGAATCTGATTTTTTTATTTTTCACCTACGTAAGCCTCAAACAGACAAATCTTTGTATATGTCTCCATTCCACAGTTTGACCACCAGAGGGCAACAACAAGTTAATTTTTACACTGTAAAATGTCCCGCTTGATCACAGTTTCATAACAATCAAATGTAAGTTATCAAAAATGTTTCTTTGTTATGCTAAATGAACAGCAAACACAGTACCTGTCTTTCCAGGGTAGCCTTTTCAGTTTCCAACAGGTCGTTCAGATCTTTCTCCTGAAGCAGCTTCAGCTGCATCTGCTCAGTCTGACAGCAAACACAGAAATGTCTTAATGAATCTTAATGAGTCTAATAATGGATCAAATATAACTGAAAGCTTTTAAAGTCCTGTAAATGAAAAAAAGTACTGTCTCCGCTGTGTTTACCTGTTCGATAGCTCTCTTGTGTTTGCCGACCCATCTCTGCTCGCTGTCGTGCAGCTCCTCCAGATCGCTCTCCAGGTCGATCATCTTCTCCTGAGAGAAGTACAGTTCAGGAAGGATAAGTCATCGAAATCAAACGACTACACTAAACTTTTTCTCAGACAACCCTGATCTGAGGTCAGTCCTCACCATGACGACCTCCTGCGGTCTCATCAGCAGAACATACTCAGGTTGTTTAGAAACGGGACAGATTAAGTATCTTCAGAAATAGCGACATGATGAATATTTGGGATTATGGAATTAGCACGCTGATTGCTAAACAGGATTAGCATAATTAATGCCTCATTAACCCCGAACTCTGATGGTTTGCATGACTGATTAATGCGAGCGGACATCTCTGTTTGAATCATGAGGTCACGTATGCAAACACACTGTGGATACTGTCTGATCTACAGCTGGAGTTCACTTCAAGGATGAAACATTCAGAAAATCAGAAAGATTTGAGACTTTTTAAATTCACCCTGAATAAAAAAAAGCTTAGTTAACGGTCTAAAATCCCACACAGGTTGATATTACAGTAATACTGTACTCCATATAATTGTGTTGATGCTGTTCATAGCTGAGATTTCTTTTGATATTTAATGCATTTAAAGGACAGATTTATCCTTTACATACATTAAATTGCAATAAAAATGATCCCAGAAGCTAATGTGTATTAATCCACAGCTGAAAATAGTCTACGACAAATGTCCCATTTCTTCCTGTTTGAGTAGTAATAGATAACAAACTAGTACCCAGCTGTTAAGAAATTACTGAACCTTTTTTAAAACATGTAACTATATATTTGCGAGCAGTTTTTAAGGATTTACATCTTTAGGAGGAACCAATGGGCTGAGAGCCACAAACAGAAGTCAGAAAGTGTTTTGAGACAGACTGACACTTGTTGATTTTGGTCTTTTTTGTTACTTTGACTATCAAATTATTTCAAATGGTTACCTGAGCCTGTTTGACTTGTTTCATCAGGTCTTCCTTGGCCTGTTTGGTGGTCTGCAGCTCCATGTGGAGGTCGTCCACCATCCTCTCCGCCTGCTTACACTGCAGCTGTATCCTCTCTCTCAGCTGGATCTCCTCCTCCAGCGTCTGCTCCTTATCAATCAGCTTACCAGAGACCTGCATACACAAACACACACAGATTCTGATCCTGCATTCATACCAGAGGTGTCCTCAACTTTTATTAGAAATCATTCTGAATAACGCTAGCTAGGATATGTGACATGCGTGTTAGTGTAATGACTCAATTTCCACCTGAGGCTGATGGGAATCATGCCATTATTTACTAAAGTATTGGACATACCTCTCCCTGCAGTCTGCTGACGAGGGCCTGCAGTCTCTGTACCTCCCGCTCCTTCTCCAGCAGAGACTCCTCCAGCTCGTCGACCCTCTGCTGGCTGTCATCGCGCAGCTTCTGCTGCAGGCTGAGCTCCGCTGAAGCCTGCGTGGACGCCTGCAGGGCATCACCCAGCTGGAAACACACACACAAAACTTACTGTATACATACAAACATCTGTGATTATGTGGGTTTACGATGGCAACTCAAAATGAACGTCACCTCAGGGAGCGGAGCGGAGTTATATTAAGGACTTAGGCAGTTTTGACATGATGTTAAGAAGCTGATAACCAGCCTGCAGAAAATAATAAAAACGTCTACAGAACTACAGAATCTAAAATATTTTACTTTGACTTAATTTCTCTACATTATGTTTTTTCTTTTACAGTGAATGTCTGAGGAAAGTTTCCTGTAAAGGTGTCTGTGTGTCTGTACCTCTGTCTCCAGTCTGAGGATGGTGCTGTGGAGTTCGGATGTCTTCTTGTCTTTGGTGTCTTTGTCGACCTCCAGCTCCTCCAGCTGTCTCTCTGTCCGCCACAACTTCTCAGACAGAGTCTGGGCGTGCTGCGTCTGCTTCTCCAGGTTCTCCTGAACACAACACACACACACACAGTTCAGAGCTGTTTCCTCATATAGCTTGTGTGTCTTACTGTCAGACAGACCACAGTGATTTACCTATTATCTATGGATTATTAGTGATAGTGTTAACATTAATTTCCACAGGACACAAATGGCTCCCTGCATTTTAAAAAATGTCAAAATTGTCTTGTAAGTTTGAGATTTTTTTTATGGAAACCTTGTTTTCTTTTGATTGTTGTCTTGTCCTTCTCTCTCTTATGAGATCACTTTGTCATGGTCAAATAAGATAGATTCATCAACTGTGAAATATTACAAAAAAGTTGGATCAGGCCCACTGTATCACTTTAGCTAAGTGAGAAGTTAAACCACTAGAGATGAGCAAAAACAAGATTTCCAGGGAGTGTTACTCTTCAAAACAATGTTACCATATTAACTGTCCAGTAAAAATCACATCATGTTTTAGATAAACCGAAGGATTGAGTATTCCTTTATGGGTGGAGAATTCTAAAACTAAATAAATCAGTGAAAAAGCCACTTGATTATCTGATTATCTATGCATTTCTGCAACTCTGAATAAAGGGGTATTTTTCTAAGCTTGATGATGGTCTTCATTGAACAGAAAGAATATATTTCTCCATCTGCGGTAATCTTCAAAAACTTTGCAGTTGTGAATTCTAACTTTTAGTCCAGAGTCTAAATTATTGTTACTTGGCTTAAATATAAAAAAAATCACAAAAAAGCAGCTGCACACTGAGTTGGGCAATTACATTTTCCATGTTATCACACAAGGACCCAAAGGATTACTCTAATGTAAATCAACGTCAGTGTTTTTATGCATCCATCCATCCATCCTAGTTTTTGACTTTAGTTGCTGCTGTGGAACTCAGTGTACCTCAGCGTCCTGGATCCTGTTTTTGAGGGACTGCTCAAGAAAATTGAAGGCGTACTCCTGAGTGTTGGCCTCCACCATCACGTCCCGGGCCTCCTTCACCTCCATCTGCACAGTAAAAGAAAATAGTTAATCATGCAACCATATGGATAGCAAGAGTAATATTTCATCCATCCACCCATCCATCCGCTCATACCTCCATCTCTCTGTATTTCTCGGCCATTGATTGATGCTCTCTATCCATCTCTATCATCTGCTCTCTCATCCTCTTCAACTCATTGGTCAGCTGAGTGTTGGTCCTCAGCAGGTCTTCGTTGTTCACCAGCAGACCGCGCATCTCAAACCTTCACAGGGAGACAGTCATCAGTCAAACTCACACAAGATTCACACTGAAATGGAAGGAGTGAGCCAAGGAACGAGAGGAGTCGAAGAGTAACTTAAAACCAACTCAGAACTGTTGACCTTCGGTGGTTGAAGTTCTCACGGTGGAGAGGACATGTACTGAGGGTGTGGTCAGTACAGTGTGACATCAAGTGTGGGTGTGGTTACAGGTGCAAAAAGGCTTTGAATTCAATAAGAAATGTGTTTCACCTCAGTGTTAAGTTACTCTTAAAATAAAAACTTAAAGCGTGAACAACTTAATACAAATTCTTCAAGCAGTAACTTAAAGCTGAAAAACTTTAGCTGAGTTAAAGGTTGAGAATCCGGAGCACACAACCACACCCACCAGCGATATCACAGTGCACTGTCCACACCCTGAGTCCGACTTAACATCACTGCAGCGAGGTGACAAATTCAAGTAGTGGAGGTAGTCAAAAAGACAGTTTCATAAGGAAGAGTTTATGATACCAAAGATGGAGAAGAGCAAGAATGACAGCCAATAGAAAGAAAGAAAGTGAAATAACATCATGTCTGACCTGATCTGGTTCCTTTCCTTCTCCATCTCCACACTTTCTGCCTCCAGGAACTGGTTACGCTACAGAGAGCACACACACTGTCAAAATACTGTTTTCTTTTCTAGAATATCGACAGCTGTGACACATGCATGGATTCAGATCCCCAAACCTTTAAAGCAGACAATGTCTAGCAGACATTTTGGCTCAAGTACTCAAGAACAAGCCAAAATGATCTTCATTGTTAGCTCCAATCCTAACATTGGTTTCTGACTTCTTACAATATAGCTACATATGTTTGAATCCCAATGAATCAGATGACTCCTACCTTCTGGCAGGTGTCCAGCTGTTTGGTCAACTCCTCTATGTAGTCTTTTTTATTGGGGGCCCCCAGAGTGGCAGAGCGCATACTGTAGTGGGTGGGCACCACCTGTGGCAACTAAGAATATGTATTCAAACAGGGAAAAACATATATAGTATGCATGTGATGATAGTGTGTGCCATCTGTGTGTGTGTGTGTGTGTGTATGAGTAAACGTACAGGGTTGTTGAGCTCGGTCCTCCTCTTCACCAGAGTGTCATAGGCGGAGAATCGAGGCCGAGGGGAGGTGAGGGTGGGCGTGGGCAGGCCCACTGGACTGGTGCTGCGGCTGTTGAAGCTGTACAGGTTCATCTCTGAGGTGGCAGGAGAGAGTCCACCCTGAACCTGGAGATGAGGAGGGGGGGCACAGAGGAGGGTCAGTATCCCTCTGCAAATGATGCAAATCCCCCTTTGCTTTTTCACTGTATAGGACTTGTGTGGTGTAGGACTGGTGCTAAACCTGCATTTCAAACACCAGCCTTGAGTATTTCTATTTCACTAAAAATTGAAAAATTAAAACAAATAAAATAATCTATAAAGATATAGAAACAAGAAACCAAATGACAAACCTTGAACTCAGACATTCGGTACATGGGGTTGTACTCCATGGAGGTGTTTGTGGTGGTGTAAGGACTGTTGAACACTCTGGGAGGGCTGTCAACAACACCCATCTGTAAAGAAACAACACAACAGTGGTTTCATATTTGCTGTTAATAATAAAAATAAAAAAGCAATCAACCAAAAAGCTCTTTGAAAAATGATTATTACAAAAACAGGAATATGTTAAAGGCAGATAAATAACTGCACTAATAGGACATTTATTACTTGAATATAACTGATATAATTGTATTACAGTGATAAAATTGGATGTTAATTATAATGAATTACGTGTTTATTCATTCAAGTTTATTCATTTGTAACTTGAAAGGTGTGTATATTGATTAGATTCAATTCGGTGCAGGACAAAAGACTTCATTATACTAACACAATTCAGAGTTTCTCAACCATAATTTAATTAGGCAAATCTTTTATTGTTAGATGACTTCATAATTTTAGGATTTTAAAAATGTGATAAAAAGGCAGAAGAAGTTGAGAAACTCTGGTATAATTCAATCTTGTGTCAGGTCATCTGGACAGCCAATAAGAAACCTTAAATCTGTGTTTTGTCCAGGAGATGGCGCTGTTCAAAAACTGGAAATGAAATAAGACATTTATCACTTCAACAGGATTCTGACTTTATAACCTGTAAATTACAAAGTTTTAGATGTGTTACACCATTGCAAAGTGACTCAGTTTAGTTACTTGCAGTTGTTCAATTCAAGATAAATGAGTTGTTTTGTCATACTGTGCTATTTAACTATGTCACTGATGTCAATCCTTTATGAAAAATATTGTGAAAAAGATTTATTCAATTAAACTGAATTAAAATCAGAATAAAAGTATTCCTAAATTAACATGAAACTCAGAACACAGTCTCAAGAGTTTTGAGATACAAACACAGTGAAAGACAATGATGAGAAATCGAGGATTAACAACGTTTGTAACACACCAAAAACCTAACTCTAACTTTGACTTATTATTGAGTCCTAACAGTCTTTTAGTGAGATGAGTTTGACCTGTGTCTAATACAAACTTTTTTCAAGTATCAACATTTTGGAGACAGAATAAGATTACTGCACTAGAATAAAGGACAATGACACTATTTACTGCATAAGCAGATTTTTTTTCACTTGTTTTAAGAAAATAAGATGTTGAGCTTTCGATAATAATAATAATAATAATAATAATAATAATAATAATAATAATAATAAAATGGAGCTTTTTGCAGTGCATAGACATTAAGAGACCATTGAGCTGTGGTTTGTCCAGGAGATGGCACTGTTTAATAACTTGTTCTGTGTTTGTGGAGTAATAGCATCTTATTATCATAAAAATGAATCTCCTTTTTCTGAATCACACACAAACAGAGTCCGTGGTCTGTGTCACCCACCCTGTCAGACATAGTGTCCCAGTCCCGTGAGGCCAGGGACTCCAGGGACCCTCTGTAGTGGTTCAACCCCAGCCGGGTGGTCTCCCATCGGGCCAGCCTGGGGCCATTCTCCCCCACCGACCCGCCGCCTCCCGGACCATCTGCATCCCTGCCGCTCACCCCGTTGGTCCTCATCTCGTTGTTGAGGAACAGCTGATATTTGGGGTTCTGGGTGGTTGTCACGGCTCGTGGTGTGGAGGGTTCCTCCTCTGATGGGCTGTCAGGCTGCTTGTTTGAATCAAATTCAAACTCCTGAGGGAGAAAGGAAGAAGAAGGGATGACATAAACGTGTAAGAAACATAAAAACACATGCTACTGGATCAGCAGAAGCACAAAAGAATCACAAAAAATGTGATAGGGATGAATTCACTGAGCATGTGCTGGTGTTGTCAGTGATTGACAGCAGAGAGAAGATGAATATGTTGTAAAAAAAAAAAAAAAAAAAGATAAGTAAGGTTGAAGAAAAAGCTGCAGAGGGTGCAAAAAAAAGAACAGATGCAGTACTATTTCACACAATGATTTAATTTTGTTGGGACAAAAAATTTTCAGCTAAAGCGGCTTCATCAAGGTGCTAACTTCTTTTCTGGCCACTAGGAAGCAGAATTCCACAACAAGCTGGCAAACACACAGGTAATATCAACTTAGAAGGTTGTATAACATCTTAGCATGTTTTAAGCTCCAATTTAGCCACCAACTGAGAATTTCTTTGACTCTTTAGCTGCTAAATGCTCAAATTTATTCAATGTTTCTGAGACGTCATGTTTCATCCATCATTTTGGCACGATGGATGGCTCTAATACCCAAGAGCCTAGGTCGATATTGCAGATGTTGACCCAGGATCCAAAACTAAATAGATTAAAACTTCAGACTGTGTCTTCTCAATACCATAATGTTTCGCAATCGCATTGTGTTTGGCAGCGCAGACAGACACATTTATTTAGTCCAGAAACACACAAAGTTCAGCTTCATTTGATTGGAATTGATTTGGGACTTAGCCTTCATTTTCATTTGAAGACTTACTTGTGAGAAACAAAACAATGGCATGTCTTACCCTTGCACATACTGTACACAATATGCTGCAATAAGCTGCTGGGCTATCACTACTTAGCAAGCAAATAACCAGACAGAAACAAGCAAACAGAATGCAAAAATGCACAAAAGTTTCATCTATCCCAAATTCTATCATGCAGCAAAAATCATAGTCAGAGCATCAAGGTTAATATTTTAGTCCAACGACAAACGTGGGAAGCTCAGTTACAAGAAAAGAATCAAAGAGAAGAGTGAGAAGTAAATCTGTCAGTTTGAGGCGATATTGATTAGTACGATTGAAGAGCACGTGCTTTAGAATTGCGCCATGGTTTCATGCTTTTGAGTCATAATGCGGATTCGGGATTGGCGCTTTAATCATGCATTTAAAAAACCTGCAGTGCCACGCTGTCATGCCGTCTTCATGCAGAGGAGATGCAGCCTTATCGTTTCATGCAAGCACATCGAAATGGTCGGCCAGGAGTTTTTTTCTCTTTGCTTACCGATCCCATGCCGGAGTCAGCCACTGAGTCTCTACCAGACTCCGTGATTTGAGTTTGGCTCCTTGGTTTTGAATCAGTCTTCTCCGCGCTGCCTCCTACTGGACAATCAATTCTTGCAGTGATCTGACTAGTTTTGGTGTCTCTCTGAGCTGATTCAGTCCCGTTCTGACTGGTCTCCCTGAATGGAGGGGTCACAGTGATGTCGGGAACATCACTATTCTCTTGGCTGACGCTGCTTGGTGTGGACGGAGAAGACTTGGATTTTGGAGTCTCGAGAGCTTCTACGGAAGCAGACTTTTCGACTTTTGCTGTTCCAGAAGAGGGGCTCTGTGGGGATCCAGAAGAAGAGACGTGATTCGGACCAGAGAATTTATCGATCAGGTCTTTGATGCTGCCAGCTCGATGCAGGCCTAAACTGCGGGACAGGCCTGCAGATGGTTTCTTTTGACTGGCCCTCCATGAGTATTCTGCCTCTTCTTTGTTGGTGGTCTGGTGCAGACTAAGTGGTGAGTGGAAGGACGAGGACTTGGGTGCGTGCTGAAAGAGGTGAAAATATCCCCAAAGCACTGTTAACTGGGAGTCTAAGCAGAATATGTACAAGCTTTGGGGTGCGTGGTATGTCAGGCAATATAAATTTACCATACAGTTTAGATCATGGTAAGTTTTTCTTTGATTTGGGTGCACTAGATCATTATGGGTTGTTGTAAATCAATGAGCAGGGCTGCTAAAGGACAAGGTTGGATTTCAGAATAAATCTGGCATCAATGGATTGAAGCTTCTTCATCTGTCAGGTATTAAATTCACTGGATTTCACATAAACAAATGTTTCTGTCAATTAATTTCACCAGAAAACGTATGATATCACAATATTCAGACATCTTAATAGAGCAACAGAAAATTCCATAAAGAGCATTTTGTAGATATTGTCCACTTCAACACCAGATGATGCCATACACACACAGAAAGGGGAGAAAGAAACTGAAAAGTTCACTTCAAATTAAGGTAGGTTATTAAGAATTAAAGTGAGCTTAGCAGACCTCTGTAGCCCACTCATCTTTGCTTGAAGCACGCCTAAATCCCTAAAAGTACTCTTTTACAACTTGATTGACACTGAGTGGAATGGGGCCGCAAGCAGGACACAACCAACTCTCTTGGTAAGATATGGTGTGCTAACTTACTGTTTCACTTTAGTTATAAAACCATTTAAATGTGTATCTATAGCATGTTAAAATAAGTGTGATAAGCATGAGTAGAAAAGAGTCACAGAGTCAGCACACTGCCCCGGTAACTATGTAAATTTTGTTATATTTAGCTACTCACTACTGGTCATACCAGACCGAGTAAGGAAGCAATTCCTTTACACAAACACATACATCTCCAATGAAGAGATTAAAACTGTATCACTTTAATTTGAACTTTCAATGATTCCTTGAATGCAGCACGTTTATAGTATGTGTTTCTTTTCTTCTCCCGTCTTTACAGTGTGTAGATGTTGTTGACATGAAATGCATACATAATGACACGAAGCCCAGTGTGTGTTTGCGTGTGTGTGTACGTGCCAGTGTTCCTATCCTGACATAAATCCCTCTTGAGAAAGTGCAACATCTGCTCGCTCATCTGAAAAATCACCCCCCTACCCCCGAAGCACAACATCCCACTTTCTCACACAGATAATAAAAGGACAGATATATATATATATATATATATATATATATATATATAAAAACAGAGACTCCAAAATTCAAAACCCCACTCAACTCGCACACATAAAATGGCAGCATTTTTTGTTTTTTGCCAAAAAGCCACTTCAATAAATCCAACTTTAATTAACAATCATAACAAGGAGGCTGATGCCACTTAGAGAAATGAAGTGGCGAGCGTCCAGGGGTTTAACTTTCGGGGCTCGAGGGTCCAAAGCACAGAGTGGCCTTAATCCAGGGACTCGCCTGGCCGACTCCCCCAGGGACGGTGAGCCGAGGCTGGGGTGGGAGAGGAGCTGCGGCCTCGGAGGACTGAGAGGGGTGGGTGGGTGTCTGGGGTATAGGATCACTGCTAATCACCACAGTATTAAAATGTTTACAGGCCGTGGTGGGATTAGCTCTGAGCTGATGATTTTTAATTTTATTATTTTTGCTCTGTTAGCTCAGTTTGGACTCGTGGAATGAGGAGACAGGGACATAGAAATGTACTGTCCTTATGTACGGTACATTTATTGCGATGAGTTTGACATCAATGTTACTAATAGATAATTTGATGGTGCAAACAACCCCTATGAGTACTTGCTGATCTGACATCTATCTACCCTGAACTTGTCCTTAAGAGTTTTATTAAAGTAATTATTGCTGTTAGGCTGTTTGAACAAACCCTCACTGCTGTCATGGTTCTGGTTCTGGGCAGTGCAGCCTCAAATAAGGAAAATGATTTTTCTTTTTATTCTCCTAACCTTTTAAGCCCCCGCAAGAAATCAAAATTTACATTAACGATCAACAAACAGAGCAATCACACAGACAGACAGACAGGCAGACAGACAGACAGGCAGAGCTTCATTCAGGAAAACCAGATCCATATTCCCCAAAGTCCTGGACACACACACACACACACACACACACACACACACACACACACACACACACACACACACACACATTGGTCCTCCATTCCCTGTGGTCTCACTACAGTACAGACATATGGCGTGGAGCTGAACACCATCTGACCCAGATATATGACAGCAGTGCATCCTGGGAAATACAGTGAATGACTCACTGATGTTTGGTGCAGGGTGCCTGGGGTTTTTCCCCCAGAATAATAGTTCTTCAGAGGCAGTGAGCAAAAAAGACAGGAGTTTTTAAAACACCATTTCTGATATGATCTATTACAAACCTGTCATGACAGATGTAAACATCTCTTTTTTTTAGGTAAGGAAAATCTGTACTTTTGAATTATCAATTTATTGATTTTGAGCAATCCAACATAAAAATCTGGACATTTTGAAATGAAACTTTAGATTTATCCATAACAAAGGGGTACGCCACTCATTTTAGTCAGGGTGTCTCTAGCTTTAAAAACCCTTTATCCTACATTTCCCAAAATCCAACTTTGTTTTTATTAGATTCACCCTGCCTGGTAAATCTTCCAGACCTCCAGTTGGAAACACAGCCTATCCATCAAATTTTATTGTCTCCAAGTCCAAGCCCAAGCTGGTAACCCTAATGACATCACTGTGACATCATTGGGGTCATTTTCTCAGAAGACATTATATAACTGTTTGCAGACTTTCAAGTGCTCCTCCTGACGAGTGAATTAATATTGATGTGTAAAATCAGTGCAGCACCCCTTTAACTGTGCACAGTCGTGGCTCCATCTCCTCAATATTATACAAAGAAAATTCTAATTTGGTGTGGAAGGTGTTGGAAATGTTTGTGGGATCTTACATGGATTTCTTTGATAGACAGGCTGGTTTACTCAGAGATCACACATAGATTCAGCTCTCGGCCATCTGCACACCAAACAATAGAAAGTACGAGAACTTTTCCAGTTGGAAAAAATCAATTTGATCAACTGTCAGGACCAAACCTGCCAAAGCTAATCCATTTTTAGCATTTTTTCATTATTTCTGTGTTTGTCAGCTTCTACAGTAACAGGTTTTAGAATGATGATGGAGACAAACTTCTTTTGGTCCATTTTAGCAGAATAAACATCTCACAGTGACTGCAGCAACTCAGTCACAAGGGACGGGAACCGGGTCCTCTAAGGACACAAGGGAGGAAATGTTTGCTTTCTAGATTTTCATCGTTATTTTTTAAGCTCCCTCGAAACGTTTGCTACTGTCCTTCTACTTTCTTTGGTCTGTGTTGTAGCTTTTCATGCTTTGTCTTTTTATTTTCAAGCTTCTTCTGGTGTACTTTAAGCTTCTTCTCAGAGTGTTATCTAGCTTCTTTAGGTTGTTTTCTAGCATTTCAGTTTAGTTTCATAGCTTTTCATGATTGTGTTCCAACATCTTTCAGCCTCCTTGGGTTGTGTTCTACCTGTTCATAGTGCTTATTTTTGTGGTTATTTTAGGTTGTTTTCTCTCTTTAGATTGTTTTTTAGTCTCTCTGTGCATGTAATGCCTGCCAATGTAACATGTATGTGTATGTATACGTGTGTGTGTGTGTGTGTGTGTGTGTGTGTGATTCTCCTCCTCACTGAGTCTCACAAACATGACTTTTACCCTCAGCACTCACAACTTTTCTCACTTCACATTTCACTTTTCTTCACTTTCTGCTCCCGCAGTCTACAGACACACACACACACACACACACACACTCAGAGTTATTACTGTGAGACATGAATCACCTCAACATCAAACGCTTAAAGAAAAATGAACTGTTGTCCAAGTTGTCGGTGACACAGGTGTAAACCGGCAGATGCACTTGAACGCTACACCAAAGCAAAACTGTCAGTGGTGCAGAGAGAGAAAACAATGGCACAATAAAAAATAAAATAAATAACCAATTAGTGGCAGCAGTCTTGTGTTGGACACGTACGTCTCTCGCAGAGAGCAAAACGTCGAGCTAAGTTTGGCCCGAGGCAATCTGCTTGGCAATATGTTCCTGTGTTGTTGTTGTTGCCCCATCCCCCCCACTCTCCCCCTCTTTCCATGGCTGTAAATAACAGAGATTAATCAACCAACGGGCGCTCTGTCCTGCCCGTTTTCACACTTTGCTCAGGCCACAATTATCCCTTCAGCAGGAATATTTGTTACAAATCAGGATGAAATCTGGTCAGACTGATCCCTTCTTTTAATGTGCCAGTAACAAAAATGAGCTCGGATGTGTGGGTTCATTTTATTTGAGTATCAAATGTGAAAAATCTATTAGTGATATGTTAAACACAGGAAATTAATAACAGCTTAGAAAGGGTGTACGTTGTGGGTGGAGGGTTTTAAGCATAAAGCAACAGTGGAAACTGCCACTATTTGGTCTGAAATAGTGTATCATTTTTAAAAGCAATACACAGCAATACATAAACATAGATCATGTAGAGCTGAAAAAAATCATCACTAGCAAAAAATGCCAAAAATGGTCTGATCCCAGCTTCTCACTTGTGTGCATTCACTGCTTGTCTTTGTCTTATGTGACACTGTGGGATATATTTGTTGGTCAGGCAAAGAAAACTTGAAGACATCATGTTGGGCATTTTGAAATTTTGATTTTGATTATTAACCATACTGCATAGTAATTTTAATTTCTGTCTTACAAATGAAATCAGCCAAATCATAATGACTCATACTGTAATTAGCACATGCAAGTAAAAACAAATAAGATAAGAATAGGACAGTTTGTGATTTTAAATATTAACATTGCGTTACACGTATCCCAGACTGATCTTTATAAAGGCTTTTTTACACCTGGGACGTCCTCATCTGATGACTGAGCGCAGCTGTGTCCTACCTTCATACAAGTGTTTTTTTATTTATTTCTTTTTTTTTTTTAGGTGTGGGAGAATGTTTTATGTTGCTGATAATTATTGAAAGTGTTTGAAGGAATTGGAACAGTTTAGCTTAACACAAAGCTTAACCACAAACACACATACCTGTTCTTATACTGTAATTACAGTCTACTACTATACTATTAATAATTGAAGAGAACAGTCTATATGAACCTCCTGAAATATGAAATGTGTGTCTTAGCTTGGTGCAGGAGGTCATAAAAGTCAAAAGACAGCAGAGTTCAGAATAAGCTTCAGAACTGAATGTAAAAACATTTGTGAAATAGAAATACAACGGTACAAGATCATTACTTTTTTGGGGGGAACTTCCTATTTTTTCCAATATTTTTACTTCTTTCACAACAATCTAATCCTACTTTTAAACCTTCTGTGTGAAGCTTTAGATGCGGCTGAGGCTTTTCCCCTAAGTCCTTCCAGGCTCCATCACTGAATCTACAAAAACCTCTTTATTAAATATAATCTAAATCTATTAGATTTATATCTAATCAAAATGATGTGTGATTATACAAATCCTGGCTCATTCTCTGACAGATTAACCACAAATAATCAGATAAAAAGGTTACTGAACCTTTGAGGTCACTGAGTGGCTCGTCGAGATTGCCAGGATGAAGCGTGAGACGACGGGCTAAAAAATGTTTCTGTACGCTGTTCACAAACAGAAAGGACAATAAAGCGTGACTCTAACTACTTTTTAATACATGAGCAAATAGGAAAAGGCGTGGGTGTTTGTGTTTTGTCCTGAATAATATTGTCAAATCAGAAAATACTTTCACTTTTGTAATGTAATTTGTGACCGTTTTGGAAGGCACTGACAAGTGATAGAGACGTTCAAGCGGGCCATTCCAAACCATAAGATGTTGAGGAACTAGCAGTGTATGTGATAAAATTGCTGATTTTTTGTAGAACTGACACTGAAATTTGAAAATTACAGTTAAGTGTTGATGTATGCCAAGTGCCAGTGGACAACAAAGGTTGTGTCATATGCTGCCAATGTGTGTTGCTGTTAAACACAAAGCATTTTTTCTTTTTTCTTTTAACCATGAAGGTGATTCAAAGAAGATTCTCACATGGGTAAGGACTTGTTGTGAGACTGATATTACGTGATGAAGGTCTGTTGATTGCAAAACTAGTGACTGGCAGCATGTGGGACTCTGGTTCTTTCTAAATTAGTAGACTTCTTTGTCATTAAGACTCTTATGGTGCAATAAGAGTGTGTAAAAGTGACATTTAGTGTGCTTTTCATGAAAATATTCTGAACAGAAGATTACACTGGAGGATTGAAACGGATGTGTTGATTCTTAATCATCCGCAGTATCCACTGAAATTAATCCGAACTGACACCGAATGAATTCATCTGTTAAATGTGAAGAAGCAAACTATGAAATGCCCCCTTTGAGAATCTACTCAGATGATTTTTTTTTGGAACTTTTAATTTCTCCTGAATAATCAGGTGTTTTCTGAGAACCACAAGCTGGATGCATGCTGTATTTCTGTGCAGGAGATGCAGCGCGTTGGCAGCCGGCCTGTCGGCTGTTTGTGTTTAAGCTTCACGAGTTAAACTGTGATGACACTTTGACAGGTTTCCTGTTATAATAAGACTCCAAACCAGGTTTCTTCCCTCATCGTTTCCTGTCACAACCGTGTCAGTCTATTATGAGGTTGTTTTTTTTTTGTTGTTTGTTTTTAGGGAAAAGATGCTAAAAGAGTGTGTGTGTGTGTAGGTCTGCATCTGTGTGTGTGACAGACAGAGCCAGATGAGCAGGCAGATGTTTCCTCTGTCTCCACTCTGGCTGTCTGAGAAAGACTGACAACAGCTGGACCAATGCCAGACACACACGCGCACACACACTTACACACACACACACATGCAGACAAAGACACAGTGACACCTCAACAGAACTGCACCGAGATTTCTTTTTGTGTTTCATTTGTGCTTTGTTGGTTCTCATCTAATGTACTGTATCCTGAACTTCACCCTGTTGAACTAAATATTTAGATTCAGTTTAAATCCAAAAATTATTAATAATTAATATTTTTTATGCAGCTAATTCTGTATATTTTTATCCTAAAAGTTCAGATTTATGAAACTATGTAAGAGATTTCAGTAGATATTGTTTGTTGCTGGTTTAGATGTAGAAATAAAATGAGGCTCTGATTGGTCATGTCATCAAACATTTATGTATGTTTATGAATTTTACTACTGGAACAATCTGGAACCGCAACTGATTAATATTTATTTATGGGCTTTTGGTTTGGTATGCTTGCGAGCCACCAAGAGTTAAATTGTAAAGTTCCCACAACATTTTGTAAAAATTGTATTTGTGACACTTAAATTTGACTTTTAAATGCAACTTCTTTACTCAGGTTCTTTCACTTTGTTGTGTGAGGGAAGGAAGACCTTTGTAAATCCTGAACGTCAAGTCTAAATCCTCCGCAAAAGAGCGGCAGTCTGACTGTGGCAGTGTGGAACCACTGTCCTCCATATACATGTATGTAACATGAAGAACAAATTCAGAAAAGTTGCATAAAACTTTCATTTAATTATGACCAGAGATCTCAGTTGCCCAACTGGAGGACCAGTCTACTTGTAGTCATCTCTCAGACCATCACCAGCCATAGTGAGACTATACAAGATCCACAGACCAACAAGTCGCTCTGATCCCTCCTTGCTGGATAGCTTTACTACCATGACTGTGAGAAAATGCTGGGTGGGACACATTAGGAAGGGTTTATCTGTATCGATGTCCACTGAACGAGCTGTGTTTGCAGATATGAGTTATCAGTTATGTCACGGATTAGATATGGAATCCAGATAAAGATAACAGAGAACAAAATGTCCTCCTGCACAATTTCAACACTTGCAGTGGGAAATGCAACGTTCTTACCTTTATCAGGTAAATACAGCACAAGAATCAGGTTAATCCTTCTATTTTTTGATTGGGTGATTTTACAAAGACTGAAAGATCTACCGCGTTTGAAGCTTTAGCTGATCTCTAACCCTACAGAATGATAGCTAGGGTGTGTTGTTTGGTTTGTTAGGCCCAAAAACCTAACCACATACAAACATTACACACTGTTAGGCAGAGTATTTTTAGGTTGGACGGTGCCAAGATCGAGAAAGCAGAACAAAACTCTGAGAGCAACCTTAAGTGAGGAGAGACAACGGATTAGAGAGGAGTTGAACTGTACCATGTTGTTCTGTTGTTCCGTCTCGTTCTTTCCCTGCATGCTGTGCTGACTCTGTCCGCTGGTGAACGTTTCCTTTCTGTCTGACCTGAGGGAAAAGTATAAAGTGCAATGTTTCAGCAATCTTTAGATGGGAAAGTCATCTCGACTAAACAAAGCATTTTACTCTACCAAGCAAAACTCAACTCAACTCAACCGAACATTTGAATCGTTTAAAGTAATCAGTTCCTGACATTTATTTTCTGAACAGGATGTGGAGTATGGTACCTGTGGGATTGTACCTGAGAATTTTCTGTCTGAAACAGGTCAGTCTCTGCGTCTCTTCCTTGTACCTCTGCAGGTCTTGGGTCAGCAGGTTATGGAGCGCGCTCAGTGCCTCCTCTTGGAACACCAGCCTCTCTGACTGGAGCGAACGTTCGGTGACGGAGGCTTGAAGCTCGCGACAAGCACACAGCTGAAACTGGGGAGGAAAATAATGGACGACGGGTTTACTAATGGATTGATTAGGAGCTGGTCTGAGGAAATACAGCGATTTCATTGGCTGATTTTCCTGCACACATGTTGTATTGTGTCTGTTCTCTGATGATTTACTCCAGAATTTACTTTGTTTGTACTTTGTAACCTTGTTAAGAAAGGTTACTATTATTATTATCAAAATTATTATATAGTAACAGTAGTTTAATATTGACTATATATCATCATAATGCAGTGTATCTCTGTAACATTAGCAATATGTATAACCAAATATCACATTTTGAGAGAGTTTTTAGTTTCCACACTTACTTTTTTACTTTTCTTTGTGATCAGTGTGTATGGTATTACTCACAATGGATGCCTGAAGGCCGGAGTTCCTCTTCACTTCTTGTTCAGTTTGTTTCTTTTTCTCCTGAAGATCCCAAAGCTCAGTGGTCAGCAGCTGACGGCGGCCTTCAACCTGAGAGAGACTGACAACACACAGATACAAAAAAACGCTGAGTTTACAAAGTGCACCCACACACTGTGTCGGGTTTGACAGCTAAAACCTAACATACAAAATACATAATGCTGGGCAATATGATCTAAAATCTACATTTAAAATATAACAATATATATTTTTTAATTATTTCCCATTTCATCTTTGCTCATTTTGATTTCTGTTCTGATTAATTACAGTATGATAAATTAGTGGACTTGTGGGCTGAATTCTAGTGATTTGGTGATTTTGGTTACATTTGGCCTTTGAGATTAATCAGCTTAATAATATGGGATTCAGACAGTTTATTAATTGAAAACGGCAACATGAGAGAACAAAGAGGTTGATAATGTTCAATACATTCAATAATTTTGAGACATTTCCAGCCCAACTTTTTAATTTACACTTTTGGACAGATTTATTAGGAGTTTTAATGCACACATTAAGATGAAAAGAAGTCTACTATGAACTTTTCTTTGGTTCATAAAAACACTTATTAATATAAAGACAGTGTAAACAAGCTAACATGGAGCATATGCTGTTTTGTTGTGAAAGCTCACAAAGGGAGCTTTTATCCCTCAGGTGCTGCTGGTTACTACATTTTCAGCTCCTGCATTCAGTGAAAAGAGCAGGCCAGGACGTATCTCTCTGTTCTGTTTGTGTTCTCGCAGCTGAGAGATTTGCCTGAGACAACACTAATGATAGACAGAGCATAGACGACTGAACCAGCTTATCGTTTGCTTGTGGGTATACAAGTTTATGGTCTTTGGCTTGGAACCATCAACCCTCTGGTCTCACTTTCTGATCCCTCAAAGCGCTCCACTTTCCATCCTGCCGACTTTCCCACATCCCTGACTAACCTGCAGGCTCCTGTAACACTCTTTAACATGACACTGTTCCTTCCTTGAACAAACACGGCCGTGTTTTCATAGATACACACAGAGTCAAACAGCTGATGCAGGATTAAAGTTCCCTGTTTACAGCAGCTAAATATTCAAAAAGTCACGAGTCACACCACCATGTATTGCTGTTTACATCTGGATTACATCCCATCAGTCACTACTGTTACCTACTGTAAAACTAATGTATAAAGTATAGAGTAACAGCAAGACTACGGATGTGTTTTACTAGCAGCAATAATATTACTGACTGTAGTGTAGTAGTTGTAGTTGTTGTGTAATTCTACAGCAGTAATAGCTGTTGTTGTGGTACCAGTACTTCTTGTAATACTAGCACAAAATATAGAACTGATATTAGTCTGTGTCAGACTAATATTAATAGTACCACTAGAAGTCATAGTGGTAGCAAGAGTGTCATGGTGGTAGTTTTAGTATTAGCGTTGCAAGTAGTACAACAAATAGCAGTGGTAGGAGCCTGCAAGTACTAGTAATAGTACTAGGTGCATCAATGCAGTAGTAGTAGCAGTAGTTGCAGTAGTATTGCTGTACTTGTGATGTTAGTCAATGTGATAGTGTGAAGTAGTGGTAGCAGTACAATACAAGTTGTAGCAGCAGTAGAAAAAACAATAGTAATGTATAAGCTGTAGTACTAATGCTATTTGTTGTAGCAGCATCAGTACTGTAGTTGTAACACTAGTGTTTGTATCTGTACTATAGTAGTAGAAACAGTAAGAGCAGCTGTAACTAGACTGGTAATAGTTGTGACAGTAGCAGCAGTGTAGAAGCTCCTTTGAACAGTTGTGTAGTAGCGAGAGTAAATGCAGCAGTGATAGTTCTAGTTCTAGTAGTTCTAGAGAGGCAGACATGGCAGCAGAGTGTAGGTGACGATGTGTCCACTGGGAGGCACTAAGCCTCTGTGGCAGAGTGTTGGAACAGCAGGTGATGAGAGGCAGAGAAGTGTTTTGTTTGTGAGGAAGAAGAGGAGGCTCATCTGAGGGGAGGCCTTTGATGAACTGACTGAAGGAGTGACATCCACATGTAGAGAAAAGACAAATTAGTGGAAACGACGCAAACAAAGACACAAAGGCCTTCTGGGAAATATATTAACATCCTGTTAATGAGGTTTTCAAGGAGGCCCACTGACTCCAGTGTGTGTGTGTGTGTGTGTGTGTGTTTGTGTGTTATAAGAAGTGTTGTGAGAAGGACAGGAAGCTGAGGTGAACCGAAAAGATGATGACGATCTCTGATTTACTGGAACAAACAGCAGATCTGAAACACTGAAGAAGAAAATGTCTGATGACGACTGAGTGTTGGAGGTTTACGCATGCAGTATAAATAAATGTCCATTCAAACAAATAAATAGGGACTAGTTTTTAAGAGGACTTTTATCATTATTATAATATTGTAATATGTCTTTAATATTCTGCTATAAAAGGCTGTGTTACAGTGCCTCTAGCTGTGTTTCCAGCTGTGTGTTCATGACTGACCGCTGTCTGAAGTTTTAAAATGTGTCATAGTGGTTTCAAAATGATATCAGTGTTTTAGGAAATATTTCACCACAGAAAGCCAACATTCAGTGGAGAGTTTTGATCATTTTGATACTCTATTCAATACTCAGCCCTATTCAAGTATATTTATGTTTTTCACTTCAGATGAAGACGTGAAGTTTTCTATGAGGATCAACGATCAAAGCTGCTCAACATGCACTCAGTATTAATTATTTATTATATATTATTTAGTTTGCAATTTATTTGTGTTTGTTTCTTTGGTTCAAGTGTGCAAAAAAAAAAAAAATCGTCTTCTTCTAACTATAAATGAGGAACTTCTTTATCGCATCAACATCAATATGGATGATTTCCAAAATGGACACGGCAAAATCGTTTGTTATGATTTTGTTGAAATCCTCTGAACAGTACTAAATCATGGCTGAATGCTGGTGTCAGCGTCAAATTACTATCACATGACACATAACATAATGTTCTGTCACAGTATAATAGCATTTGATCTCAGCCGTATTGAAAGAGCTATTATGAACCTTTGTTCTTCATTATTGCTCTTCAAAATAAAAGTTATAGTTGCCTGAAGCATCTTAATACATGTTTTTTCTACAGGAGGTTTTAATAAGAAATAAAAAGAATAAGATTTGCAGAAATTTAGCCAATATCCTCGAGGGAAAATTCTCAGAAAAATGTTTTTGTTTTAGTGCATTTTGGGGCTGTTGCGTCTGTTTTCCATTACCTGTATAATAAATAACATGACTGAAGATTCCAGGTTCGACTGCTGATTGTCTTGGAGAAAACTTGTTTGTGGTGCGATCCTTCAGTTGAATATTTAGAAGAAATTAACATCTTGAGAGGACTCTCGAGGAGATTTCAAGACTTTGAAGCTTCATGCAAATGAACTACTGTGTCACCTGTCAATCAAAATGATCTTAGCCAATCAAGTGGCTTCATTAAAACACTGTGTGTGTGTGTGTGTGTGTGTGTGTGTGTGTGTGTGTGATGAGCGACGAAGAACATCATCCATCGGTGTGAAAAGACAGTAATTACCAATGAATATCTGTGTGTGTGTGTGGGTGTGTGTGTTGTTGACAATTTGAAATTTACACACACGCACACACACACTCTGCCAGCTGTCAGTGTATTCTGATTAGGTGCTTACGTACAGAAAAGCGTGAATAGGGCTCCATAATTGCTTGAATGTATGTGACAAACACATTTCACTCCATAATTGCAGGTGAAAAATGTGTGGGTGTTATTTATTTATTTATTTTTTTACATTAATGTATCTCACCACTTGCAGCCTGTCACATATGTAATTTTCACCGTGTCGAGGTTACACAGGATGAATCTGCCGTGTGTGTATTTATAGCAGAAAGGATCCATTTTGATGAATAAAACTTCACAAAGCGTTCCTATCATGGACAGAGGTGATGCTACAGACCTGTATGTAAATGAACACACATGTTAATGAATCTTCTGCTTCATATTGTTTGTGTTAAAATTCTTTACGTGTGTATTGGCAATAAAGTAAAAACGTGTAGTTTCAGTCCTGAAATGATTCATGAAAATACTCAGCTACAGAATTGAGAATAAAAAGCTCTTCTGAAAAATGAAGAAATATAAAATGAGGTGAAGAAGAGGAGTGATGTAAAGATATTTAGAAAAATCAGTAGAAGGGATGAGAAACAGCAGAAAGGAAAATGACAAACAGCTGAGGGGAAAGGGAGGAAAATAAGACAAACATCTTGAAACAAGAACACGTGAAAGGAGGAAAAAAAGGATGAGAGGAATGTAAAAATGTTTTGACAGGGTGAGAGGAGGAGAGACAGATATGATGAAGAATGGCTCGGGGAAGGGAGAAACCATGTTTAGATTTGTTCGATTACACAACCCTGAAAGACGGAGAGAGAAATGAAAAAATCGAAGAGGCAGAAAGAAAGTGAAAGGCAGGGAATAAAAAAAGTGAAACAAAAATTTAAACAAGAGAAACGATAAAAAACAGGTCTGAAAATGAAACGAGAAAGAGAAAGAAAATATAAAGAATGTGAAAAAAGAAATAAATGAACAAACACAAACAAAGAAATAGTAGAGAGAAAGAAAGCTGTGGTTGCCAGAATTTTACCGTAGTAAATACGGTATAACCTTTTCTGATATTACAGTAAAGGGTATTAGTACTGTTGATTTCACATTTAAGGTTGATGTTTTATTCCATATTTTAAAATGTCTGTAGATTTTACGGTGAAAAACTGCCAAACCATGACAGTAAAAGAGACCGTAAAATGTGTAATCGAATATTACAGTGTTTTACTGTACACTTAACAGTCTCTAATATAAAATACTTTATTCTGTATAAATTCCCTTAAAATGCTGTTTAAATAAAGGTTTTGAAATATGACTGTATACAATAAAACACAGTCATATTTCATGACATCTTTTACGGTCTTTTACTGTCATGGTTTGGCAGTTTTTCACTGTAAAATCTACAGACATTTTTTGCAGCGTAGAGCTGCTGTAACAAGTAAATTTCCCCAGTGCAATTTCCCCAAAGCATATTACAAAAGAAAAGAAAAACCTCACTCAATTTCAATAGGACATATTTAATGTCTCTCATAATGCAACTCATGTGATGGCAACTGAGTCTGAACTCCATCCACTGATGAAGACATTGAGCTGTGGTTGAAAGCTATGTTAAAATCCACTAAGTTTCTAAGGTGAACTTTGGTGCTCAAATGACTTTAACTTCTTGAGTGCATTGCTCAGAGGCACCTCAGTAGCAGGTTATTCAGGAAAAAGGCAACATTACTTATTTCCCTGTACACATTTCCTCCTCCTCCTCCTCCTCCTCAATTTTCAGGTCAGTGTGACCTCTGACCTTTGTGCTGTCGGAAATTGAGATTTTTTTGTCTCTGGATAAAAAGGGTCTAAATATTTAAGAGGATAAATCAGTCAGGCGTTTGAGCTTTTCCACTTCGTTGATCGATTTTGTGTTCGATATCAGAGGAATTTAAAGTTTTGAAGAGGAGTGAACAGATTATCCTTTAGAGAAGAGGAAGAAAAAGACGAGGGGAGGGTTGACGGAGTTCGGCTGGCTGTTCTCCAAACTGCCAGTCTGCCTGTTAGTCTTGGCAACAAGCTGAAGTCTCCTTGCATAACCAGAGTAAAGACTCGTTCTGTCTATCTATGGGAAAATACCACCAAACAACACATAATCCATCACAATCAGGCTTCTTTTTCCTCCACCGCGTGCTGCTGGGTTGGTTTGTACTGCTGTGTGTGTGAGAGCTTCCCTTCAATCATGCACTGTTGCAGATAATAAAGGAAGTCTTGTTTTTAAATGGAGCAGGACTTCAGGTTTGTTTTGAGATATGTCATTAAACCTCTGTGGGAGAACATCAGAATTTATCAAAATCAAAATAAAGTATCTGTTTTAGTTTTGGTTCGAGGCGTTCTGCTACTGTTCTCACATCTGCATGCTCCTCATAAAACGGTCACTTCACATATTTTCTACAATTTTATCAATAACACAAGAACCATTAATTAAGTAAAGGCAGATTAATGAACAAGGAACAGTGTCCGTGTTACTTCGGATAACACACTGAACATTTGAACTACTTTTTACCGAAAAAATAGTCCCTATCAAATCTGTAGGAGTGAGTAGCAGAACATAAAACTAAACTATCATTCTTCATGTTTCACCAGATTTCTCAACACCTGACCAAAACTAAATGGATAGATATTAATAGAGGGGATGTTTTTTTAATGTGGATTGATGCTTTAAAATGTCTTGTCTCTAACTCTAATTACCGTAATTTTCGGACTATTGAGCGCACCTGAATATAAGCCGCACCAGCTAAATTTTAAAAGAAAATACATTTTGTACATATATAGGCCGCACTTGAATATAAGCCGCAGGTTTTCATGTTGTAACATGAGATATTTACACAGAAAGACGGTACACGGAAGATTTTTTTTTAGTTTTAATTTAAGACACGCTTTTTTTCAAACTGTGCCTGAAAATCGGCAGTACGGCACCAACACGCCATCAACATGGCATCAAAGGCACTTCAACAGGGCAGGTTGTGCTAATAAAAAATAATTATAATGAAAGTATTTTTATTAAATAGTTTCTTAGAAAGCAGGAAGATGAACATGAAAGGAATGTCAGCAGGCGGAGTTCAAAATGTTTGCGTGTCATTTCTGTACATGGACAGTTTGTTTTCAGTTCAAAGAAACAAGTCTGGAGACTCACAAGAAGTTTGTTTACTGAAAGGGGAAACAAGTCTCCTTCATCTTCCCTCATTTTATCTGAATGCGACACATTAAGCTGGACTGGAGCCGGAGCTCGGGTGAAGCTAAGGTAGGATGAGCAAATAACAAACAGCACATGATGCGCCAAGACAGCAGTCAATCACGACAAACATGGCCCCAGACATACCTGACTGTAAGTTCACATTCTAATGTAGTCTGTTTAGTTAGTAGCTTTGGCAATGCTCACATAAGGCTCTTTGTCCACCCTGCTTGGTGTTTGGCGGTGAAAACTTTGCTACCAAACACCATTAAAGACTGCTTTAGCTTTGCCGTCAAGCTGTGAAGGTTAACACTTGCTCTCACTTCTAACAGCACAGTTTTCTTGTCAGAGGACGGAAATTATTTAAAAGGACTCATTATCACCTCGACAAAGAAACCTAACTAAAGCAGAGTTTTAAATAAACTCTTTGCGTGAAAGCTGCTTGATTCCTGCAGCTTGTTAACGTCCACTTAGGAAAAAAAACCCCCAAAAAGAATGGCCTTATCTCTGCTCCAGAGCGGCAGCTCTATCCTCTTTTCCTACATAAGAATCCAACCCTGCCTCGGCGCTGACATTACCACATAAGCCTCCCTTAAAGCGGAGGAAAACCCCTGTAAAATGCAAGCAGGGTGACGTCTTCTTCTTCCAGTAAGTGGATATGAGAAGGGGGCAGGGCAACATGATGGAGACATGTAAGAGTTTTTATTAGGAAAGAAAGAAATCTCCAACCCTTAAGCCTTTGATCCGAGTTGTGACGGGAGGCAATCTTGGCGATGAGAACCAGTGTTACAGAAGAAATGAGATTTCCTGGAATATCCTCAGAATAATGTGTGCGTGTGTGTGTGTCTCTGTTGGCACACCTTAAATCCTGAGATGTGTTTTAGCTTGTCTTGTCTGACAGAAGTGAGACCAGTTGAAGTGTTGTTCTGCCAAACTGCTCGTCATGGCAGGAGTACAGAGAGTACGAGCGAACAGGGTGAGGCGGCAGCCACCTACTACCATCTGAACGTTTACTGTCAACGCAGCACAAGTGGTAACAAAATCTGAAAATTCAACAGGAAGTCTCACTTTCTCAGTTAAAATAAGAAAAAAAAAAAGAACTTCAAACAGTGACTAACTTTTTAGACACTTTTACTCTTTCACCAGCCTGACGGGGGAAAAAAAAAAAGATGGCCGTAGCATCTGTGAGCTGTAAGCGAACGTTAAATACAGTTTTCTGTTCCGTTCTGCTCATCTGCTGTGATGAGCAAATGTTCATGCATAGAGCTCATGCGGATACTACCATTTTTCCTGCATGCGCTTCACATTAAATGTATTTTAAAGTGGAAGCAGTGGTAAACCTTTAAAGCCGAGGGATGGTTCAAACTAATTAGTCTGTCAGAACAGTTGTTGTGTCTTGTTTCTTAACTTCAAGCTTTAATATCATTTGAACAGGTGAGCTCTATAAAAATGCACCCTCAGTACAGTTACTAGAAACCAAACGGGGATAACACGAGAGCTTGAGTAAAGTTTAAACACTGCTTATTTTCACACCTCCACATGGCTGTCGTTTTTACAGTAACAAAAATATGTTGTATCCTCCACTTTAGGTGTGTGAGGTAATGGGGCTTCAGACGCTGCTTGGTTAACACACACTGGATTTGAATTTATATTAGATAGTTTTTTTTAGAAATCACATTCACGTTAATTAGCATGAGCTAACATCACCAAAGTTTCGCTCCGTACAGTCTTTCGAAAACTAGATTTACACAATTTCTGTGCTTTTTGTCAGGAGGTCATATTGGTCTTTTTTAAACATTTAAAAACAGATGAAGTAGAATGGCTCAGAAAACAAAGACTGACGTCACATCTTCAAACCTTTAGCAATTAAAAAACAGTGCAGTGAGCTGTGATATTGCAGTAGCATCGATGTACACACGTGAAACAAGTTTAGCATGATGGCCTGTAACGCATTGTAATAATGCTGATACAATAGTGACGTATGAATGTCTCCACTTAACGCAAAGAAGTGATGTATAGTGACAGTCTGCATTACTTTACATAGAAGTTACAGATCCACTAAGAGAAGGTGACACATTGTAAACTGCTATCATATCAGTGCTCAGTTCCGTATGATTTATTCATGCGAGACACAATATGTAAATTAAGATAAAAAATAGATTAGGGAGCAACATTCACTCGTGTACATGCAACAATCTGAACCCAAAGTCTCAATTTGGTCCTCATAAAGATAGATAACCAAGAGTAAACATACACACAAGGCAACAAATGCATGAAAGAACAATTCATTTTCGTTTTCAGTCTCTGACTCTCAGCCACACACACACACACACACACACACACACACACACACACACACACACACACACACACACACACACACACACAGAGGCAGGCAGGATCCTGTTGTTTTCTCCAGCCGAGCAGAACCTGCTGGTGTTATGAGATACAGTGAAACTCCCACATTTGTGTTTCAGCTCTGTGACAAAACCCCACAAACCAACACGGAGCTGCCTCCTACTCACATGTTCAGACACTACAGAACATGGTCCTTATTTCCACAGAGGAGAGTCCAGTTTGAGGAAAACGAATTTTATCAACATGCCACATTTGTTTATTTATATTTTTAGGAATATAGAGAATACTGTACGATACAATGAGAAGTGCCAGGATGAAAAAGAGAGACTAAAAACTTGAGAAACAGTGTTTAGTGTGTTTAATTTTGGATGTTAATATTACTCTGACTGCATTTCCTGCTTATAGAATTGATATTCATAATTAAGTAAGAATCAAATGAGAGTTACAAGCGACTTCACATGATCTGAAACATGCATGTTGACTGTCAGCGTTTCAGAGTTTCTTAGGATCATATACGATCATATTTTTCAGTTTGGGGAGTAGTAACAGGATTGCTAACTCACGTTTTAAGAGAGTGTTTAATATTATTAGAAAATTATGATTAGTAATGTGCATCGGTGTTGAGTTATGAGCAGGAAACTAATCAGCCGTCAGCAAGCATCCACCCTGCCGAAGTGTCCATGTGAGGAGAGCATATACTGATACAAAGACATGAAGGCTCTGTGTGCTCTCTCACATACAGTACACAGTAGCTTCCTTGTCCTGAGCACATAACACATCATTGACTCACTGTGTTTGTATGTTGCAGAGCTCCTGCTCTGTCTGCCTCTGCAGCTGCTGGAGGTGAAAGGTCAGCTCCTCACTCACTAAGGCAAACCTCCACAATCCTCCTCTCCCTGCGTTGTCCTCACACACCAAACCCTGATCACAAGAGGAGACAGCGAGGTTAGTGGAGCTTTGTAACAAGCCCTCTGGCAGCCATGTTGGAGGTCTGCTGACCATGATCCATGATTAATGAAAACATGATTTCAGTCTATTAAAAGCTGCCCAGTACTTTTGTCTGCTGTTAATCACAGTAAGTTAGCATGTTAACACGAGTGTTGGTGTCTTTGCTAAAGAAGCCCGCTACATAGCACGTAAACAGTCTGTTCATGTCTCACACTGATTAGGCACACATTTTTTTGGAAAGGGATGCAACAAAACTTTTCTGGCTCGACCAATGCTACATTAGTGAGCAGGCAATTTGCAAATATTACTCACATGTATGTATGTGTGTATGTGTGCACCACAGGTGTTTTCATCAGAGTGAGGGCTATTATTGCAGGACTTAGCACACCTACTGAGTGCCCCTTTCACCTTTCACTTTTGTTGCTGCATACGTTATGAAAGAAGGAGTAAGCCTACTGGAGCTCTTTAGAAAGTCAAACTTTCTCTTTGGCATGACAGATAACTGTTAAGAACCGCAAACTGTGACTACAGGGCTTGCAACAACTGCACATTGACTGATTGACACACATTGACATGACTAAATAATTACTGCTGATTTCAGAAGCGTAATTAGGTAATAATGAGTAGGACAGAACATGATGAATGTCCATGAAAACAATTGGAACATTTTATATAAAGATAGCGGTCTAGACTCTGGACACACAGCTTGCAACCAGGACAATCCTGGACAAACAAGGTACATTAGCATACATTCTTCTATAGCAGTAGCATGCAGCTCAATGTTCCACTGACTTATGTGATGTGCTAAACTAGCTAGTTTGACTAGTTTATTCGGATTTACAGAGATGACTCTCAAATTCATCCTCTCCAGAGGATATATCCCAATGACTTTGGTGATCTCCTTGTGCACTGTGGTTGGTTTATTAACTGTGAATGTTTTCACAATTAGTTAGAGGTTACTATGCAATGGTTTTACTGGTCTGGCCTACCTGAGATCAAATTGGGTGGCCCTCAAACTAAAATGAGTTGGCCACCCCTGCTGTAGATTCTTAATCTTGTTGGAGTATAATGAGCACTGGGGTAACATTTTATTAGGTGCACCTCTACTAATCTAAAGGGGGGAAATCCATCATTTCACTGGACAGGACATACACAGAGAAGAAGTCATGAAACCAGCATTGGCCAAATTCAGGGAGCAAATCTAATAAAGTTGCTGCACGCTGACCACTTTCATTTCTGGATATATTCTGGATATAAGACAGTGCCTTTCCTTAGGCTGCATTTAAAGTTCTGTCTCTGAACGACACACCCAAAGAAAGAATCCTCCTTTGTTTGCAGGTGAAAGGGAGGCCGTATATCCTGAATCTCAGAGAGAAATAAAAGTTCAATAAAAAGACAGCAGACAAATGCTCCATAAGTCATCATATAATATTTAGTCTGGAGGGTATCTGATATGAGAATGCACCCATATCACACTTGAGCGTTCAGTATCCTGCTGTCTCCATTTGTCAGACATAGCAACATGTTGAGTAAAACAGAAAAAGAGTGATGAATCACCAGCTGAAGGAGGAGAGAGTCCGGGAAGACAGACTGTTCACAGAGACAGACAAGAGGAGGTGAATAGAGACAGACAGACGAGAAGAGAAACCAAAAGAGTCACTTGAGGACACGGCGAGGGGAGATAAAGTTGAAAGAGAAAGAGAGTGTGACGTCTTATCAGGTTCTAAGTCTGAACTCGTCGAGGCGACTGAGTCCTTCAGTAAACGGCTGTGGGCTGAAAGACAACAGACCGACTGAGTCATTCTGGCACAACATTACCATCACCCTCATCTACCATTCGTATGCCTGTCTGTCTCTCTGTCTGTCTGTCTGCATGTGACTCAGTTTGAGAAACAAACTGCCGGTATGTTTACAGCCAAATCTGATTTCCGTTATAAATATCATCTTTAGTCCTCACTGTCCACACTGAAACTCACAAGTGGCTAAATGATACTTGTGTTTTCAGACATGAATGGTATCGGCAAAAACATTCAAGGAGAACATCTCTGCACTAAAAGTCATCTTTTCACTGGTGGACAAACACTGCTTTAGGTTGGTAAGACTGTTTGAAATGTATCTCACATCTGCACTTTCATTTCTTTCTGTCATTTATCAGCCGACACAATCTGAAACAGATATAACTTCAATGAACTCTTGTGCTCAAGAGGTAATTTAATCTAAATCTAATCTCAGGATTTCCCTGTTTGTAGGTGTTCTTGTTGGTACCAACTAGCCGACTATTAACAAGCTTTCCTCCAGTTTGATCTAAAGGTAAAAGATCTCACAAATTTGGATTAATCATTGCAATTTTAAGACTGCAAATATACTGGTCAGGCTGCTAACTTTGAGCTTTTCTGGCCATCACACCAATTTCACAAACTTTGACATCAAACACATCACATGATTGAACCCACTGACTGACATTTCAAACATTTAATTTGATTTTTTTTTTTTTGTATTTGCAATGATGACACATGATATTTATACATGGCTTCAAGAGAAATTAATAAGAAGGGAAAGGAAAAGGACAACGATGGGCCGTTAAAACAGAAAGGGACAAATTCCAACAGACAAAAAATGGAAAGAGAATTAAAGCGAATCTCATGAAGTGAGTGCCAATGAAAACAAACTGTGTATAAACTGTTAAGGAGGAATGCAGTTAAGGCAGTGTTGGGCAATTAGCCCTGTACCCTCTAGCAAAGATTCATGCTTTAGAAACATCAAAAACAACAACACACAACCGAGTGTCAACGTCAGCAAAGACAAAATGACACTTAAATCCTCTAACTGTTTAACTGCAGGCGTCATGTTTCAGATTCCAGTCAAATAAAACACACCTTCACCTACACCTTCAGTTAAATCTGAAGAAACGAAAGAGATGTATTCTTTATTTACTTAATCACAACAATAATCATAAATTTTAATAATAAAATGTTTCATGTCATTTACCTGTTGCTCCTCAGTGATGGGGGATTGTAGGATGTGAACTTTGGCTTCTATCAGCTGTCGTAGTTTTCCCAGAGAAGCAGTGAAGTCCTCTTTGGCTCTCTGGAACTCGGGAGGCTTTAAAGAAAGACAGACAGACACACACACTGTTTTTATTATTTTATCAACTTTCATCACGCCTGAGATCAGTTTCATATTTCGCAACCGGCAGCTTTGGCAGTAATGAAAACACCGCAGGGAGTGTGATCCTATTGGCTGCAGAGGGAGTGACAACATATTTTTTAAAATATACTGTATACTCAGCCTCTGTTCTAAATGTGCACCTTGGTCGTCGAATGTCTTTCATCTGAAGGACATTCTGCGAATTGTTTTACCGGAGTGTCTAGATGCCTTCGTCAGCTAGAATTAAGTCAACACCCAACACAGGTGTTCCTCTGATTCTTTAAGAAACATTTTCATTGGTGTGAAATGGAGAGAAACAGGAATGATGGGAGAGAAAAGCTGGAACGTCATGAATCCTGTCCTCATGAGAGGATGGCCCAAATACCAACACACAACTGAGATATGCAAACACCTGAGTGGACTAAAGTTTTGTCTGTAGACCAGACAAATAGAGAAATCTGATTGGACTAAAGAAAGTCTGAATACAACTCTGAAGCACTGAAATAAGATTTCCCAAAGTAAATAAAACTGTGAAAAACTATAAATAAAACTGACTTAACATACAGCTTTTTTTACACTGTAAAAATATCTGTGTTGAATCTTTGTTGAAATTTTTGTTGAAAATGTTTTTCACTTAATTTAATCTTGAAAATATTAAAAAAACAATAAAATAAAAACAGAGAAAAGCCTCAAATCCTAACATCTGGGGAGCTGGAATCAGAGGATGTTTTCACACATTAATCTAATCTGCACTTTTATTAAGTTGTGGGACTCACAAGATAAAAATTAGAAACAGAACGGTCAAAATCAAAACACAGAGGCTGAGATATCCTGACTTTTACCCCTAGTATAGATTAGAGTTCTACATTTCCTATAATGCAACTTAATAGCATCTTTTATCGACGTCTCTGAAACTCAACACACACTTTATGTTAACCACATCATCATGAGGGTTATCTGATGATATCACATGACACTACAAACCTCTCTAAACAACTGAGATGATTCATCAACTATAGAAATATTTGCAGACACATTTTCTGTTGAGTAATGGAAGAATCAGCTAATTATTTCAGAACTAAACGATAAGAATAAATAAAAATTTTATGTAAATCTGTGAAACTGTGCACCAGATAACATATTTTATCTTCTGCTGTTGTTTATTACTAGCTTACTATTACTAGCAATGACGAGCCGACATAGTCAGATACCGAAAAAAACATTTAGCTTGAAATGAATGTCGTCCCAGCTAGCAGGTAGTGAATTTTTGTCAGGTGACGTGTTCTTTAGAGTGTCCTGGAGGAGAATATTTCTGCCTGTCAGCGTGTCAGCTGAGTGACAGGAAGCAGGGGGTCACATGCAAACGTTAAACCTGTGTTTAGTGTGATGGATTGCATCGCTCTGTGTCATTGTTCGGAAGCAGAACAAGTGCCAGCAAATATAAAAGCAACACAAACTCTCAGACTTTGTACAAAAAAGTGCGAAAGGTAAGAAAAGTAAGAAAAACAAACAAACACTTGCTCTTGTTAAAGTAAAAAAGGAGAACATCTTTGATATTTTTAAGTTGATTTCAATGTCAAAAAGTGCTCTCAGTATAACATCAGAAATGTTCAATATTGTTTTGAAGATGAGGTTCATAAATTGTCTGCCTACTGAACAGACTCTCAGCTGGTGGAAGCTTTCCACCCACCATTGTTTGAAACCCACCACAGAGAGCCATTGTAAGACTTGCGCTGAAGCAACTAACCCGCGTGGCTCTTATGTATGTTTTTATCTTAAAGGAGCAAATCAATCTTCATACATATACAAAAACTACAGATGGACAGCAGGCAATTAATTCCCTTACTCTCCATATGAGTGGATGCATTCACAACATGAGTGGGCTGTGTGCTCATGACACAGTGAGTCTGTGTTGTCTGATTAAATGCAATCAAAACAAGTCCATTGTGTTTTAATCCCTCTGAGAAACATGATATGCATCGACAGGAGCCTGAAGGAGCAAAGAGGAATATCTAGCTGCTAAAAAGACAAAAAAACATCTCAATGTAAAGTATTTAAGTCGCATGTGACATATATTTTTAACAATGTCATTATAAAGTCTACCATACTTGTGTAAATGATGAATGTGGGATGCTGTAATTCTCTCCTAGTTACCGTCCAACCCTGTCTCCTTTACATTATGTTTATACAGTGCTGATTTGTTTTCCTAATTACACTTCCCACCAACAAATTGGTAGTGTATAAACATAATTTGAAGAAGACATGGTTGCACTGTCAGAATAACATAACCTACCCAACATAACACAACAGTAACATGACCTTGTCTGCGATTTGAAATTAAATTAAAAATGAAATATTCCTGTACCAGTTCAAAAGCTGTTAATGTCTGTATCAGCGATTCCACTATTTAAATTTTGACAAGCATCCTTTAAAGAACACCATTTCCCATAAGACCTTTGCAGGCTAAATGCCACCACTCACATTAGCCAATTCTATAACTACTAAGGTTTTAAAACACTGGTAGGTGTCTTCTTATTGATGCTCAAGGCATTCAAATGGCTGGCTTAAGCTAACACTCTCAGTACTGAGGCTTTCAAATGATTACATTTAGATAGCTGTTCCATTACTGAGGCTGGAAAAATACTAACTAAACATATCAATACTTCAATATTAAAAGGTCTAAAATGTACCTAGGTGTCTCAGATTTTAAATAAACCAACACAGCTAAATGTTGCAACTCCATTAAACAGCTTTGAAAATACCAACTATAGGTAGATTTCCCCTTACAGAGGCTTTAAGACAAGAAAGAAATGCTAAAATACCTCAAAAGAAAAGCAACAACTAAAACCTGTATTTAACTAACTAACTTTTATCTGACTGTTCTGATGCACTTTAAAAGCCTCTGAGCTGTAAAATGTTTCTAAAATACTCACTGCAGGACTTGGAGAGAGAGAAGTGTTCATCATGACAGATTGACTCAAAACTAATTTCCTGACTGAGCTCAGACCACAGGGGGTTTGTGTGTCTGTGTCTGTGTATGTGTGTGTGTGTGTGTGTGTGTGTGTGTGTGTTAGTGGGTGGGCTGCACTTCTGTGTACATGGAGATGACCCTAACTACAACCTCCCCACTGACCAGAATGAAGAAGCAGACAGAGATTGTGAGTTTGTTAGTTAATATCCGGCCAGAGTTTGTCAGGGTTTCTGTGCTTGATTGATCAGTTTACTCAACCTCTCACTTGTGTGTGTGTGTGTGTGTGTGTGTGTGTGTGTGTGTGTGTGTGTGTGGACAGAGGAAAAACATAGCTACGAATGAAGAGAAAGAAGAATCCTAGACTCTTACAAGAACTAAATATGCAGACAGTGTGTCTCAATTCCAGCCTGCATTCTAATTTGAAATAGGATTTAGGTTTGTAGGAGGAATGACATGAAATATACTCAGAAAAGTTTGGTTTAATGCCACTACCTTTGTAACTAAAGTGTGGATGTTGATGAGTAAAGTCATTACTTTTATATTTTAACTGCTTAAATGACTCAGTACAGTATAAACTGTATGCCATTTGTATGAAGAATTATTGGGTCTAGCACAAACTCAAAATCTATTATCTGTATTAGTAAAAAATAAATGTATTCATTTTTTAAATGGATATACATCATCATCAACAACTAACTGTCCAATTATGTTTTTTAAAAGAACGTCTTCTGCTCTTATTAGCCCTGAACCCATCATCATTGTGGTAGAGAGGAAAATAAACCCTCTGACTTCTTTGTATTACTTTAAACCAATCACAATCGTCTTAGGCAACGCTAGCAATGGTGTGCTTGCAAAATAGTGCTGGAGAACTGAAGATTTGCATGTAGGGATGCAAGGCCTGGCATTAAAGGAGCTAAATCCTGGCAAAAAGAAGAGGTAGCAGCAGCTAGCTTGTTTAAGTCTGTGTGGTTAGCAACCAGGTTAGGATTAAGGTAACTTCCCATTTTCAACATGTTAGCTCAGGTTGTTGTTGTTTCATAGCAACAAGGGCTGAAAATGGAAACAGACATGTAGCGGGAGGGAAGGAGAATGCAGACTGACACAGTCGCCCAATGGCAAGCTTATACAAAACAGCATACTTCCTGTGAGTCAGACTATTACTGTCCTAATACAAAAATACAGAACTCAATATAAACAACCTAACACAAAAAACAACCTCGTCACCAAGTCCTGTCAAGTCAGCACTAAGAAAAAAATATACCATGACTAAACTTTAGGTTGGGTTGGATCAGAATTCCAGTCCTCATCCCCCCACCTGAGTCGGATGAGTCCTAATTCCCAACCCAGGGTGTGTCTGGGTGGGGCCTGATGACTGAGGCAGGCGCCAAGTAAGACACACCTTGTTAAGCAGGCAGGTATGAGGAGGGTGAAGCCTCCCTGCGTGTCTGCAGCTCTCTACATCTGCGAAACTCTAAAACACTGCCAGGTGCTGCAACTACACCAAAATATTTGAACTGTTGGGAAGAACAAACAACCTACTGTTAGCAGTGGTTCTTACAGTAGGGGGGTGGGCCCCTCTCACGGACACATACAGTAGAGGCACTGCAGGGGGCAAAATATTGAGTAAAACTAAGTTATGAATATGATTTACTTTTGGACCATGAGAATAAATGAACAAGAGTTTGCTGACCTTTATTTCACTGAAATTAAACTTTTAATTGAAGTAAACTCATTGTTAATGATTGATAAAAACTGTGGGGTGGGAGTACGTGAGCTTCTCGCAGCCTTTCTATTCTTAGAGGCTTACAAGTAACGGCGCTAAACATGTAGAACTTGACTTTAAAATCTAAGAGGTTCATCCTGTGGGGAGCATGAATGGGCTAATTTCAAGACAAGTGGCACATTACATTACAACATAACTTCCTGTTAAACTACTACTCCTGTAGTTCAGATTTTGTAAAGTAAAGTAAAGGTCAGGTCAGGTCACCAAGTGGATTGGGACTCTTCCTCTGGGAAACATGAATATTCACAGCAGATCTGATGTAAATCTGGCAAACAGAGACATCTTGCTGTGGAATAAAGCACCGTGTACTACAAAGTGTACTACAACATTCAAGCTGAAGTACCGTGGATATAATAATATCAATATTATTCAAGTAGAGGTGAGATTATTAAGTTTAAAAGTACTTGAAGATGAATGAACCACAATAAAACTCCACAACAAGGTTTCAGATTAAAGTGCAAGATCTATTTGGGTTAAATTAAGTACGTAACTTAAGTAACATAAGTAAACAAAAAGGCAACAACGACTTTTGGGCAAATACAGCGGCTTCCTGAGTTGAATTGTTTGACCCATGCACTCACCACAAATAAAAAAAGAACAGGCTGGACTGAACCGCACAGTAAACAAGCTGTTAAACCAAAACTATGTGCTCAAAGAGGCTAAAATGTTCAGTAGAGCTGCAGAGCAGTACTAATAATTCATATTTTAAGTGTAGGTCCACATGATCACAGTGAAATCCAAACAGTACATACTTCAGAACAAATACAACTAACAGGCCAGCAGCGCTGCTTACTAAAGTAGAATTTCATTTATTTAGCATTAAACTCTTAAAAAATAACTTAACGTGGGAAGAGCTTCATAATAAACTCCTCCAGTATCGAATCAAAAAAACTTACTTCATGCTGATAAGAGAGTTACTGTCCCTCCCTGGAAAGGCAGCCCAGCTCAGCGTCCCATTCTTTTCAGATGAGACACTGCAGACTCTCCCTGTTTGAACAAACGCTATTATGCATTCAGGTGAGGCTGCTTCTCCACCCGCAGTTATGAATCACTCTATCAGCTTTGTTACACAGTCTTTGCACTGTATATCTAAAACTGCTCACTCACAGAAATGTAAGAGTACAGGCTGATTTGTGAAACAAAAAACTGAAAGTCAATTCAAAACTATTTCACACACTTCATATTCTGTACACTTCAAATCATCAGAATGGTTCAGATCATAACTGACACGTTTAAGCTGATGAAAGGTCAGAGGTCAGAGACCGTGGACCTGCACTGTCATGATAACATGTTACATTACTCAAAATCTGTGTGTGCTGAAGAACTCTACTCTACTTCTACCCAGCGTGCCATGTTCATGACTCACAGCTATGGTATGTCACCTTGTGTGCTGGTGCACTTTGAACCAGCTATAAATTGGGAGGGAACAGCGAGGAAACGCCCTGCAGACCTATTTACTGACCAGGAATGTTTCGTCATGATGGAAACACGTTTTAACTACAGCTCTGACTTCACTGACACCGATGTGAATTTGTACAAATGTCATATACATAACATGCATTGAATACATTCACGTTACTGCTAAAGCTAAAAAGCTAAAACACAAGCACAAATAAGTCTTTTTATATCATGTATCAATACAATATGTAGCAAGACAGTAACACAAAAATAACTACGGTGAGTACTTACAAACTCTTTTTTTCTTGTGTTTTTTTCTAATAAAAAAGGAAAAAATGTGAGTGCTTGCTCTACATATTTGTGAATTTAGTGGATCTTTGCCTCTGGTTGACAGACTTCATGTAAAGACAACATGTAGACTCTGTTCCTTTCAGGCTGAATGACAACTATTATGATTTGTACGACCCAAAATCTAAAATAATATGAAGAAAAATAGATTTGTGCGACTCCTGGTGTCATTAATGTGCTGCTACCTGTATTACAGCCTCCACTCTTCTGGTTTCAGGCTTTCCACCACCAGATGTTGAAACCTGGCTGCGGGTATTTGTCCCCATTCAGCAGGGCATTGGTGAGCTCTGTAGGCAGCTCAAGTTCTTCCACAGCAAAAAAAACCCATTTCTTATTATGCCTGGCTTTATGCAAGGGGTCATTGTCATGTCCAAACAGGAAAGGGTCAAACTCAAACTGTTGCCACACTATTGTCTAAAATATAATTGTAGCATTGCCGCTACAACACACAACTGTGTACTTGGTCTCTTTGCGAACTCTTTGGAAACTTACAAACAACATTTCCTGTTCCTTGCTGCATAAGAACAGGCGTGTCCTGCTGAATTAGTTAATCCTAAACCTAATCCAAACTGGACTGTGCAGTGTGCTATACCATGTCATGCAGCTCTTTGTCTCTATATATAAACACACCGGCTGTATAAAACAGTAGAACCAGTTTGCCTGTATTTAATGATGCGGTGAATAAGCAGCATATCACCTCTCCTGTATTTGCTCTCTCCCTCTTTGCTCCTCCCCTGTTAATTAAAGCAGAGCCGAACCAGTTCCTCATTGTTTAACAATTTTCACATCTCTGTCACTCTCTCCACTATCATTAAATGTGTAAAAAAGAACAAAACAACCAGTTCCTTCTGCGGCCAGTGTGAAAAGCACTCACACGGAAACTAAACACAGATATCTAAAACTGCCTCCCCTTTCCCAGAAGGGAGAGTTTGTGCACAGGAGAGGAAAATTTGGCACCAAAATGCAGATTACAGCCAAAGTTAAAGAGAATTTGCTCGTCAAGATTTGCATTTGTAACCGGGGACGCAATATATGGAAGGCAAACAGTGCCAAAAGTTGTTCTTCACACACCATAGACGGCAAACTTATTACATGACCAATTAATGAGACATGCTCTGGTCACATCACTTTGTCCCTCATAGCATGTACACGAGACTGATTAATGACATGTTGTCACTGCATACAGGTATTACCACAGGTTATTTTAGGTTTGGCACAACACAGCTCTGAACACCACCCAATCGCATCCTAACACACACACACACACACACACACACACACACACACACACACACACACACACAGGGGTGCAGGGCCGGGTTTGCAACATACAACAAGCTCCTCCCAAAGACACGTCAAAAAAGATCAAATGAATGAGCTGTCAATTTGACGGACAGACAGGAAGGAAAACAGATATTCAAGCAGAGCGATATACGGTCACATACTTCAGCTGCATGATTACGGCTAAAACATGCTATGAATGAATGTCTAGAAAGAACAGCGTCAGCCAAATGACTTCTGTGTTTGTTGACAAGAGACCTTTTGCGGTCGTAGAATGACTTTCCTCTCTCCGGATGTGAGGGCAATAGAAGCGTGACCTCAAACTGTTGGATATACAGACACAGACAGCTGATTTGAATGTGGTTGCTTATACGACATTAGGTACCTGCATACACAAATGTGGTCACATGTCTGTGGTCACAAATTGGTCTGTCTGTGGACAGACATGGGTGAAATGTACATCATGCGGGTTCTTGAGATAACGCAGGAAGTATAAATGTCTGTAAAGTTATTTGTATTTTGAACCTTAGATAAGTGGTTTTAGTTGCTCAAACTAACCAAACATTAACTAAAGAAGTTGCATATCAAATAACTCATGAATAAAAGGTCTCTTTGGAAGCAAACACCATCATTTTCCAGTCATAATGCATACATAAGAAGGCTTGGGCATGCAGACAGACGAATAGACACTTCAAACTTCACTTTCTCGTTTCTTCAGTCACTTCCATAACTAGAACATCGACAAAAACAACAACAACAACAACAACAACAACATCTCTCCAAGCACTGCATCTCCCACCCAGCACCCACCAAGCCTGCACCCACTCGGCCCTCCGACGAGGCTTAATGAGTAATAAGCACTGGGTGACCACAGTCTTGGAGTCAAGCCAACTTTCCCAGATGCCAAATTGAAGCCTGGAGGTACTGCATAATGCAAAACAACGCTCATTAAAACTTGGAAGAAAAAAAAACAAGGAGCCATAAAAAGCAAAAATGCACTTAGATGCATTTCAGGAGTAGCTCTGTGGCAGTTTTTAAATGACTGAGATGAATAATTAGGACTCTCAGGCACCCATTAGCAGGAGAAATTACAAGATGTAGAAAATGGGCTCCAAAACACCACTCATGACCCTAAAATCTAAACCGTTTGGCCTGAACATTATGTTACGGTGGGTAATGCGAGTGTTGGAAAGGCTGATGAAATGAGATGAAAGGCAGAAAAGTGAAGCTTTCAGTGCAGGAACATATTGAGAAGCACTCTGATGAGTTCAGTGAGATAATGCGGCAATCTGCAGTTGAAGCCACGAATAAGTGTTTTGGAAAAGAGAATTTAAAACAAGAAAAGTAGATCTTACAAAATGTGACACAATGAAACAACAACTGCATTATACTGCAAGTATATGTTTTTCTTTGTATTTACTTCTACGTCTTCTAAAACTGCATCTTGTTAAAATCACCTTACAAAAAAAAAACATCAATATCCTGTCTGGTGCATTTTATGTGTAAATCAGTAAATCTGGGAACAGGAAAGATAATTGAAACCTTCAGAGAATAATAATATATTATTAATCTTGACAGTTAGAAAGTGGCCCATAAAAATCCAAGGACAACATGTCATGTCGAGTCCTGTAGGCAACCCTCCTAAATCCCATGGTGAAACCTCCTCGGGCACGTCTCTATCATGTCGCGGCTGTGGCACTGTTTTGGTCCGTTCTCCACGCACTTCAAACCTCACCAAGAGCGTTTCAGAACCCGAGCGTTTTGCCCGCCAGACTTTGTTAACTTGCTCAGATTTGGTCATTTTTCCGGATTTATGTACTTCTAAATGTAAATATTCTACATAGTTATTGTTTTCTTTTAGCTGTTTTGACAATCTGAAGTTTGGCCGAGCTGCTCTGTGCAGATTGATGCAGGCTGCTTGCGATGTCGAACAGCCCTGTGTTCTCGGCAGAGCCGAGCGGAGAAACACTTCTGGGGTGCTTCTGAAACAGATCACAACACACTGGGATTTGAAACAATGACTAGACGCAATTAGCTCTGGGAACCGCAAGTTTGTTGAATCGTTTGGATAAGACACTGAAGACGTGGGGTGTTTCAGATTGAACTGCGACCATGTTTTTGTGTGATTCAATAACCAGAAACCTCTCTGCTGTCTGTGGCCTTGTTTTTCCTTGAAGTACAGAGTCCAGGTGAATCATGGGTACTATGGCCTTGTGGCCTGTATACTTAAATTCAGATCACCTGTATGGATTCTATAAAAGTAGCACACATCTGTGAAGTTCAATGCATTCCAAGAGTTATTTCATGTGGACATGCTCCTGCTTCTGATTTAGAAAAGTACATCAACAACAGCTTTTCTTTCTGTGACTGTTATTGTTCTCCCACGAGCTGTTCTCCCTTCACCTTCATATGAGTGGAGCTTTTTAAAACATTGTGTTCTTTCACTACTTCTCTATGATTTGTGCAGAAGATGCTGAATCTCATTCACAGAAGCACTCTGCTGAGTCTTTGTTTATATCCAATTAACTATAAATCATTACAACCCATATCTGAGCTACCGATGATTTGGAGCCCACGTTCTAATTATTTAATTAATATTTACTTTAAATATTTACTCTAGACTTTAGTTACCAGACAGACCAGAGATCACATATCAATCAAACATCTTGGGGCGGGGCTTTTTAGGAAGTTCTGTTGTTCTGCAGATAGCGCTCTCTTCTTTGTCTTGGTCTGGTCGTCCTCACTGCACTTCTTATTGATTGCAAGAAGAGACAGAAGAGCTCTGCACACACCCATAGGTGCGTGCCCCCGGCAACACCAACTCGATCACATTGTCAGATATGTTTGGTGGCTAAATGCATTTTCCAAACATGGGAGCAGCACAGACAGACCATGCAAGTGATGACCTGTCTCTACTTGAATCATTTTCATGCTTTGATTTACCAGGTATTTATCACACAATCTGATACGCCTCATTTATATGACTTTGAAGCAGACTCACACAGCTCATCTCTCACACGGTCTCATGCAGTGAACCTGAAAGAATGTTGCTATCATTCAGTGTGAAAGTAATATCTAGGCCTATATGTGAAACCTCATTACAGGCTGAATATGTCTGAGCTCAACACAAGACTATACTTCTAAGCAGTCAAGAGACATGGCATCACAGCGATGCAAATTCCTGCATCCAGAATATCAGAGTTTCTGCCAGGACTGTTTATCAGAGCTGATAACGACATAGCAACATCCTCCCTCACTATCTGCATTAAAACTGATATCTGAGGGGTGTCAATTAGCAGCGGCACAGGGTTCAAATCCGACCTGCAGCTCTTTGCTGCATGTCATTCCCCCATCTCTCTCTCTCTCCCCACATTCCTGTCACTCTTCAGCTGTCTCTGTCAAAAATAAAAAAACTTGAAAAGAGCCCAAAAAATATCTTTAATAAAAAAACAAACAAAAAAAAAAACTGATATCTGAAATACATAACACCACACTGATATGACAACAACAAACACGCAGTCTAACAAGGAGTCGTTTACAGGGTGAGTCGACCATGTCAACACACACGGGCGTGCACACACGCACTCACACACAAGTGGAAATGTTCATAAGTATGTGATGTTACCATTCCAAACAATTTTGCGTGTGTGTCAGCCGACCAGTCAGGCCTCACACCCTCATTGCTAACATACCTACCACCTTCATTTACTTTCCTACTTTCCCATGATTCACTGTTGAGTTGCAGTTTGTTTGTTTTTTCGCAATGTTAAGTATGTGCTTCTCATATGTTGCCAGCAATAAACGCAACGCAAAGTTAGCTGCAACAGATCTTGTTTTTTTCTATATTTTCATCTTGTCATTCCGACAAGAGAAAACCATCCACATCACCATGTGACACACTTAGTCTAAGTCTTGGGCTTAGACACAGTCTACTGCGATGAGTGACAGTTTTTCATGCTAACGCCTTCCCATTCAGGATGTTGAGTGATGCCAGACACAAATGCTGTAAAATGACAAGAGTTTATTGACACTGTTCTCGGACAAAAGAATAAACACCAGCATTATTAGCGCACTGCCTCCAGTGCTTCATGCTAACAGTTTAGCACTTGTAATCGTGTAATTCTAACTCAAGCTCTTTGCCAAAATGTAGCATTCAGTACGTTGTATACCAAGGCTGTGTCGCCACTTTTGGAGGACAGTGTAGGCAGCTATCATTGACTGTCTATGGTAGCTAACCTGCTATCAATATCTGTTACTGTCATGCTCATTTGTCATCAGTCAGTCGTTCATCATCAGGAATGTATAAAGTACGCATGAAACATATTTCATTAGCATTTAGCTGGTGCCTGGTGCTAATTTTGTGCTCTGACTGTCAGAAAAGATCTTTAGTGACAAATGCAAACTTATCAACCAAGTCAGGAGCATGCTATACAACAATGTTTACCAACCATGTTGAAATTAAAGCTTAAAGGTCCAGTGTGTAGAATTTAGTTGCATCTAGTGGTGTGATTCCTGCATTGCAATCTCTTCACATCACCCTCACCTACCTAGTGTAAAGGAGAAACAACACTTGAAAGGGCCCTGTCTAGAGTCAGTATTTAGTTTGTCTGTTCTGGGCTACTGTAGAAACACAGTGTTTCAACATGGTGGCCTCTATGAAAGAGGACCCGCTCCCACTGTAGAATATAAAAGGATCATTTTTAAGTAACAAAAATATAAAGATTCTTATTTTCAGGTGATTATACATGCATGAAAACATAGTTATGAATATTATATTCCATGTCTGCCCAAATCTTACACACTGGACCTTTAACCAAGGTAAACCGTGTTGAACGGGTTGACTATCTAGCTAGATGGGCGGTGTACAGGTCACGGTTGGTTACTGTTGATGATGTCACATTCCCTTTTCCTATATTGGCTCAGCTCGTGTTGTACAACTAAGGTTATTACTGTGCAATAAGCTTGTTATTTTAATTTATTTGATCACATTTGTACATGGTAGTAGATTTTTAGGAAACCTGTTTATTTACCGACTGGTGCATGCATCATTAATAGCACATTAGCATTAGATTAGTCCTGTGTTTCATAACTAAATGGCTAAAAAATAAATCTCAAACTGACTTTGACAATTGTCCCTGTGCAGAATAAAACAGCAGACTAATGTCAGACTTGTAACACAGAGCGCAGTGACTAATGAACCACACACACACACACACACACACACACACACACAGGATTTTTTAGTGGTTTATGGGAACTTTCTCCTGCTATACATGAATTCCATTGCGTTAATGATTGATGGGTGCCAGATGCCACCTCAGGGTGTTCCACATACCAGACGACTTGACATTTGTATTATAATAGAAATGAATGTACCACACAAAAGACAGCTTGTTCAGTGGAACTTTAGGGCGGCAGAAGCTAAATATCTTCATAGAGCCAAGATCCTGGTTAAGTCTTCAAACTGAGACGTAGACAGAAAGACACACCACCACACCCCCAACAACCATTGAAACCCTACTGGATATGATCAGTATATATTTTTAACACTTCTATCTAACACATCTATCAAACCAGCTGGTAGGGATAAACATTTAAATTCAAGTGAAGGCAATATTATTCTTTATTAGGCCTACGTGGGTATTATTTTACAAGTAATGGTTTACCCTAACCCTCCCTGAAGCCTTTTGTTTTTTGGCATTATTAGAAGTCAGTTATAATTCTCAGTTTCATCGATGGTCTAGTAGGTTTTTGAATTGAGTGGCTCAGAATTGTGTGAGCACTTCTGCAAACACGAAAGAGACAGAACAGTGAAGAGGATGAAGGCAAACACAGACACATACTTTTCTTCTTTCAAAGCATCCTGACAGCTGACAGACAGACAACGCCCCGAACAAAAACTCATCACACAGCAACAGACATACACTGAAACATGATAATACACACTTGTCTTTGTGTCATTGAGAGAAAAGGTCACTGAACTCTGCTCCTCTCTCTGGATCATGGTTTGAATCAACAGATCAGATTCTTTATTGCCACAAATGATGAAGGAATGACACTGATCATATAACAAGTTTAGTGTGTGCAGATTCAGATTAAGCTATATTAATGAATGTTAGAGGGTTGTGATGAGAGATTGAGAGATAAATCACAAAAAGACAATACACAGCTTCATAAGACAAGCTGTGACTCCTTTAAGTATCAGCATTGTTGCCAAAATGTCAAAAAAAAAGAGGGTGCAACCGTTCAAACCTGGCAAGAAGGGTGTACATAATTTGTGTGTGTGTGTGTGTGTGTGTGTGTTAAAGCCAAGCCTGAGATCATCATTCAACTTTTATGACATAGCTAGATGCTAAGGTAATGGAGGTTTCGGTGAATGGGAGGATATTCACCAAACACACACACAGACGCAGACAGGTATCGGCAGGAAAGGAATCAAGTTTTCTAAAAACAATGACATCATCTATCATCTCATTACTTAAGTGTCTCTGTCTCACTCACACACACACACACACTTGATATTGAACTTATAAAGACCTTTATTGGCACAGATTAATAAATTCACTAAAGCCCTTGACTAACCCCCCATTCATCCTGTGTGGGAGACACTCCCGGATGCTTCTCATTGAAAAAACTGAGGGAAGATGTTGCAATTTGTCAGAGGTGGGATTTGCTAAACTAGCTAATCCTTGCAGCCTTATCTCTTTTTGAATGAGCTCTTTACTGCCCACTGTGGCAGGACAGGACAGAACCACTGCTCTTAAACCATGTTTAGGTTTTACACGAGGAAAGACTGGCCACAGAAAATGCATGTAACCATAGCAACAACAGTGATGCTTAAAGGCCTGACGCTGGGTGCACCAGCTGCTCCTAAATTCAAGAGTAGCCTAGTTATAATACATGATAATTGTTTACCAAGTGCAGATTTACAGAATTAAAACCAACTAACTGACAGAACTAATGTTAGCATGTAGACCAATAAATGATCACCATTGGTAAGGTCAGCTTAGCTGTGATGCTGCAGTAACCTCTTGTCTACATCTTTGATTAGACAGTCAACTATATTATTACCAGCCAGGACACCCTTAAAAACTGGTGCAACCCGATTTCGTAAATCACTAGTTTGAAACTAGTACTTACTAAGAACTTAAAAAAGTCTTTGCACACAAACTTGTGAAGGATTTACGAAGCTGGTGCACCCCCGTCTCAATCACAGTATCTGTTAGCATGCCAGTTAGCTCAGACGATGACTTTTATTGATTGAAATAATGTAGGAAGTGAAGAGGACAGTAAACAGCACCATGCACGCAAAAGCACAGTATCTAAGAAAAGCATTATTTTAGTAACCAGAATAAAATTCAGGCTTTTAACATATGTTCTATTTGCAGAGGGTATGTGTGAGAGACTGTGAGGAGGTGTGTGAGAGAGAGAGAGAGAGAGAGAGAGAGAGAGAGAGAGAAAGAGGGTGGGTGTGTGCTGGGCAAAACTATGAGAGACTACAGTTGTGTTTTCTCGTTGGTCTGGTTGGTTAAGTGGGTCGGAGTCAAGGAAAAGAATGTAGTCCCATTAAAACGCATTAAAGAGAGAAAGACAGAGATAGAGAGTGAGACTGAGTGTGTGTGTCAGTATGTGAGACAGACAGATCTGGATGAAGATAAACAGATAGAAATTGGAGTGCACGACCTACTGTCTTAATATCAAATCTGTTTGTTTCACAGTCGATCTCCTGCAGATGAAGATGAATGTGAAAGAAGGAGATGTGAGGAAGGATTGGAGGAAAGGAAAGTGGTGTGAATAAATGAAGAGAAAATAGTTAATAGGTGAAAGTGATCAGAGGGGAAGTGAAGGAGAAAGAGAGGTATGAGGAAATGCAAGAAAAATGTTTGAGAGGAGAGAAAAGAAGGAAAATGTCAGACAGTCAGGTTTACTTACTGCACAGTATACAATAACAAGAACGGATATGTCAACTAATGCCTTCCTGTGACTGTCACAGTCAAGTAGTGTCAGGTTTTAACCATTAGAACAAATCAGTCACTGTCAAAGATTTCATATGTTCAATAAAATACCCAAGCTATGGTCTACAAAAAGTCAAAGTAGAAAGAAATAAAACATAAGTCGTCATGAGGCGTTACAGAAAATATCATGAGAGTGGAAAGAAAGTGAAAAAGATAACACAGTGAAGAAGAGACAAGTAAGAGTGACAGGCAGAGAAACAGAACAAGAAAGTGAGATTGAACACGAGATAAAGTCAACTGGAGCAGAAAAACAGACAGTAAGATAAAGAGGAGGAATATATAGAAAGAAAAGAGCCATAGGCAGAAGTCAGAGATCCTAACAGCTGATATTAAGTCGGGGGTTTCAGCATTCCTTGGCCTGGGAAAACACTTCAACATGCATGACTGACTCCTCTGTTTGCTTTTGAAGTCAGTGAGACAACAGCCTCACAACAGTGTTTTACATGCAGAATGCAGAGCGACAGCACACATACAGTCTGTTAACGTGAGACACACCTCCACAAGTTCATTTAACTGTTTACAGTATGTGAAGCAGACACATAAGGTGAGCTTTGTTTTCCCTGCTAACACTGCAACATGTGGCCATCTTTGGAGAGCACTAAAATAAAACTTTGGTTTCATGAGTAGAAACAACAGTTTAGAATGTGTTGGAGGCCAAAACAGAGATACCTTTTCAAATGTATCTGCTTGAGGTCTCCCTAAAACGTAGCAGACTGTATCACTTGTAGCACAGCTATAGCTGTGAAGCTACCAAAATTTGTTTCCGCATTCTGTGATTTCAGTTTCTCAGATATGAATATCTTCTGTTTTTTTTTTTTAGTCGTCTGTTTGGCCACTTGGGAGATGAAAAACTCCACAACAAGCAGGCATTTTATCTTACCATATAAAGCTGTTTTGGCTAATGTTTGGCCTCCACCAACTCCAACACCAATTAGTCATGAAACTAAAACTATGAGCTAAAAGAGGCTAAAAAGCTCTGAGAGTTTGATGGTAGTTCTTGAGTCACCCCTTTCTTGTTAGTCATTTGATTCATTGATAATATATATATTTAGCCAGCACAACCCACAGCCCTCTGCAGACTTCTGGATTTCCCAAGGAAACAATCCAAATAGTGACGCTATTTGGCAGCCAACAACAAAGTCCAGGATGTCTGACTTTACCACTAGCATGTGAACATAGCATACCATATATAGCAAGAAAAAAGGATGTTTCATGATGACTGAGGTCCACTGTGGCTAACTGTGGTCAGGGGCGACCTACAGACCAAATCATAAAAATCTAACAATCAGATTTATTTGAATATTCATGGACATCACACACACAGATATTGCAGCTTCAACATGAAAACTGTTACACTACGGAACATCATTGCCACAAACTGTCGCCATCATTGAACAGTTACTAAACATGTTGAAGCTTTGCGGCCAGCGTACAGTGTTTCTTCTACAGGCGTGGTATTCAGTTGGTTGCGACATGCAGACTCACCGCTGATGCCACTAAATCTTACACACTGGACCTTTAACTAATAATTGACATTGTGGTGGAGCTGGTGTAATTGACATTACAGCCCTCCGCCCAGCTGGAAATAAGATAACATCTCCTTTCTGCAGCTCTCTTATCAGAGCACAGTGCAGAGTACAGTCAGACTCGCCCTTCGTGGCACTTTGAGACAATATGTCATCAATCATGAGCGAGTTTCATTATCAGTCATTTTTTTTCAATTCCCGCAATTTGGAGTTGGAAACAACTGCATCTATCGAAACTACTCAACAGGACAGGACAACACTCATAACTCTATGGTGCTTTTTGAGAAGTTATTTGGTCAGACTGTTCTTCCACAACAAACACAGCATCAGTATTTCCCTGCATTGGAACTCAGCAGCCAAAACCATAAATTAACCCTGACCCCAGAGATACACAGATCCTGCACGTTTTGTTACACGTTGTTATGTCCTAAAACACTGATGACAATAATATTTCTGCATGGACAGTTAACTGATTAATTCAACCTTTGGATATAATCTTGCACTTTGCCCCTTAGTACTCTGGTCCAACTGTGAGGTTTTTAATCTTCAGTATGATGTTATCCCAGACTGTATCGTGCTTTAGGGATCAACAGTATGCCCAAGTTATGTTCAAAACGACTTTATCAAAGTTAACAGTAACTCAGAGAGATTCATATAATAGTCTTTAGTGACATTCGGTGCTGTTATGTCAGTGGCTCCTGAATTAAACAAAATTGTATTTATCTTTCAAATATATGTAATAATTTTTGTGAAATATTTGTACTCCTCTGCAGCAGGGATCATCAGAGTCTGAGACTGTGGGCCTCCACTCAGACGAAGCTTCATTCCTGGATGCCTCTGGGATCATTATTATGATATTTGATCCCATAGATACTCAACAATTTAGCCAAGTAATCTACGACTAATATTGTTGTTTGACATAACTACATAGTACAGCAAATACTACATAGTACAGCAAATATACAAAAGGTCTGTTCTCACTAAATGGACCCCCTGAGGAAGCTCCCATTTTGAAAACCTAAAGCCTTCCAAGAAGAGGAAAAATGCTTTTTCTAAGTTATGAACTGCTGATTTATGCTGCTTTTATCCAACTAAACCGCTAACTGGCTTGAAATAATGATCCTGTGAGAAGTTACAGTAGTATATGTGTTACCAACTTTTATCATTCTCAGTTGTCTTTAAATCGCCAGTTGTTATCACATTTAATGGAACTTTCTGGCTTTATTAATTAATGATACCCTACATCAGTCCCTACATGTGATGATATACTCGACCTCGTTGCACTTTGGTGATAGTTTTGATCTAAAGTTTTGTGATTGAACTCTACAGGTGTCTGCTCAGCTGCTGTCCCTCTAAAACTTAGATCATCTTAACTCCAGCTCCAAGAAACGTGAAAAAGGTGAACTCACGGAAGTGTGTGAAAGCGGAACGACAGGATGTGTGACAGCCCCGGAGTCAATGACAACAAAGCGACGCGGCAGCAGTCAGGTTAAAATCCAACAAGTGTCCAGGTAAATGATCAGCCTCTTACCTGTTAACGTTCCCTCTGCGGTGCCCTTCTGCGACTGACAGGCTGCAGTTTCTGCCTGACAGGAGTTTGCCTTGTGGGTGTGTCCACAGGGTTACACCTGCGGAACACCGGAGAAGTGCGTAATGGACGCGCGCACGACGTCACTGACGCACGCAGAAATAGTTGTCGCTTTACCTGGCCGCCTGAGACGCCTGAGCTGGATTAACGGCAGGGAGGAGAGGAGAGAACTGTCAAGACGTCATTTCTACGGAAGTTTTAAGATGCATGCGAATCCCCCCCCCCCCCCCACCACCACCACCTCTCTCTCTCTCTCTCTCTCTCTCTCTCTCTCTCTCTCTCTCTCCCGCCCTCACCATGTTTGGAGATGTAGTGTACCAGCCTCACGCCTAAACTATTGTAACTATTTCAGCTTTGGTTTTCACTTGTTTTCACAGGCTGTCTGATGATCTTTATTGAAAACTGGTGCTGAAAAAGCTGAATCATCTATCTATCTATCTATCTATCTATCTATCTATCTATCTATCTATCTATCTATCTATCTATCTATCTATGATCATTTATATTGATTTTTCCAAAATATTTCAACATATTGGAAGTTTCAACCACTCATACAGAGGCTGTGGTCTGCATCAATCTTACAGAATAATGTCAGGAGAACTTGTTTTGGTGTATGTGGGGGAGGCGAGCCCTGGCTGGCATTAACATGGCTAAATCGACACAAAACAGAAGAAGGTAACTCTGCTAGCTTGTTTACATTCATAGTATTAGCAACCAGGTTAGAGTTAGGGGAACATACTGTGAAGGTTGACAGCTCTGAGATTGTTATTACCCGTAGCGACAGGTTTGTTTAAAACATTAACAGACAGTGGACATGAACATTGAAACAGTCGGCCAGTGGCAGGTTTGTACCAACAGCTTACTTCCTGTGAGCCAGGCTAGTGATCTTTTGACTTTCAAGTACACCACAAACAGGATACTGCTTTTAGTTTTTTAGTGAAACAACTTGACATAATTGGATGGGCTTGTACAAATATTCATGTTCCCCTCACGATCAATTGCAACAACTTGCACATCCCTGGTGACTTTTCATCTAGTATCGTTTCATTGGTAGTAACAAGTACTTTCATTTATGACCTTTAGACCTGTTATTTTCCATAACTGCTTATCTTCATCAGGGATATCATTCACACTCATATTCACACCTACAGGCAATTTAGTGTCACCAATGAACCTATAAACCTGCATGTGTTTGGACTGTGAGAAGAAGCTGGAGTACCAGGAGAGAACCCACGCTGACACAGTGAGAACATGCAAACTCCACACGGAAAGAACAACACATAAACCCAATCACCAGAACTGCCTTTTTCCACCTTAAAAAATAATAAATAATAAAAATAAATAAGAGATTGTCTCCACCCATCACTCTCCTTCTCCGCTGCTGAAACCTCAATCTGTGCTCCACTACTGCAACAGCATTTCATATGGCACATCTTCCAAAGTACTAAATTAACCCCAATATATCTAGAACTCTGCTGCTCATCAGCTCTCCTAGTTCAATTCAAAGTCCTTCTAACTCACAAAGCCCTCCATAAACCAAACAAATCAGAGACTGCACTGACCTGTCAAAACTTAACTTTTCAGAACTGCTTTCAATGTGATTTTTGATGTGTGTTGTATATTTACGTTGTGTTGTTGGATGACTTTAACTATTCATAATATGTATTGCTATTACAACTATTTCCTGCTATACTACTGAACTTAAAGGTCCCCCTCCAGATATGTTAAAAAATGTGGAACTATTCAGGGATGAAAAATGTCATGTGTCTGATCCACCTTTTCATTTAAATGATTGAAAATTCCTAAAAGCAGGACTGAATCTATAAATATAAAAATATTGAAGTCCATACTTAGTATCTGTGCACTGGAGATTTCCATGCCACACTTCAACACTGGACTGGTTGCCAAACTAGTTGGGATGTCACAGAACTTGTAGGTTCACGCCTTAAACAGATTGAAGGGGAACAAATAGAAACCTTCTACCATCAGGAGATGGATGTGGAGACATCCATCATTCTGCACAGTGAAGCTCAAACATCCAAATGAATTATATGAAAAGTAAAAGACATTTTTGTGTGAAGGGTGGCTGACAACCAATGCTGTCGTTTTATTAATGTTTGTTTGTTAAGGCCCGACTGGAAGTGATATCTGAACACATAAATCTGAACACAGTGAAAGACAGTAGCACACCTGTACATAAACTGACTGCTTACAGTTGAGGTTTGGAGTCTACTATTGAGAGGACTGACTGGTTGGTTAAACAGCCGCTGGTTGCTATAGGTGTCAGACTGAACGCAGAACTGCTTTGTGTTGGGCAGCACTGACAACCACGCCTCACATTCCTCTGTGCTGGAGCCGAGAACACACCCATTCAGCTGGTTATACTATGGACTTACACACACACACACACGCACACACAGATGTAATAGCACTGCATTCATATCTTTTGTTGCTCTGTAAAAAAGCTCTTTGTTGAGACAAACCTGTCTGTGAAAAGACAAATGGATGCATTTGAATATAAATGTGTTACTCTGTCTGTCTGAATGTCTTCGGGTAGTATCGGGTTACTGGCAGGTCAGACTCACCTGAGGAAAGTTTTAGGAAATCTTCCAACTGATAAAAGTTCAGCATGTGGCACTTTATCATGTACAAACCAATGCACACGCCCGTGAGCCTGTGAGCTCTATGGGTGTAGATTGTAACAGAAGCATCAGCCATAATTTGTAAAGCTGTCAGTGTTTGGAAGGTACTACATGGACGCTGTTGACGTAATTTTTTTCAATGTGACCAAAGTCCAAAGTCTAATTTGTCCTAAAGTCCCACATGAATTCAGTCAGAATACAACACCTCACTCTCAGATATGGCTGTTTCATCACAGTCACAAAGAAAAAAAACTTAAGACCAATCGATGATTAGACTGAGATTCATTTTCGTTTGAACAACTAAACTTTTAGTAGACCCTAACCCAATGAAATTCTTGTTGGCGTTATCTAAGTTAATTGGTATGTAAAAAACCAAACATCACATAACACAACATTCTTACAACTTTAAGTCTTCTTGCTGTAAAACATTGAGTTGCTTTATCACATGTTATGATATTGTTCCAGCAGGGATTTAATAGTCAATTATGATCATATACTAATGCCAACTTTATTAAACTTAATGTGTACCCGATGATGTTTGTATCTCTATTAGTCATTTTGAAATCTGAACAAACCACAAGAAATTGTAACTAACTGAAAATTGTATTGATATACAGCATCATTTATGTGTTGACTATATTTGTATTAATAATCTGAAGCTGCAGAGTGGTGGATTTAGGGTAAAAAAAAAAAGTGAAAGAAAGGTCCAAGATGTGACGTCCATGACCCCATTAGGAATGCTCAAATGTCCTTGAGAGCGAGGAATTCATTCTGTTACTGTCAGTGGCTTCAGTCATTGTCTGTTTCTCACTGCAGACCTCCAAACTGGAAACAATTTTGATAAACTGATAATCTGATTTTCTACATTCAGCAGATCTAAACCCTTTGCAGATTGTCATCTGATGTGGGAAGATTTTCCGTAGCTCTATAAATCTCACAGTGAAAACAAATGTTGCTGCGTGAAATCTGAATCAAATTGGGCTCTGAATCAAATATCTGATAAAAATAGTTTGTTTAAAACATAAATAGGAGGATGCTTTGCCTCTGGGGGCAATGACCAATATTTCAGGGATTCCAGTGAAGCCAGAAGATATCCGTAAAACAGATAACAGACCAAAACTTACTCCAATTACCATCTTTATTTGTGAGAATGACCAGAGAGGCACATTTTTGTTCATCTCTATAAACAGATATATGAATATACATATGAATAGATACATTTTAAAAATGCTAATAAAACACTAAGTCGTCGTCACACAGTAGCTGATGGTCTCAAGATTGTATTTCAGCCAATCCTTTTTGACTCATTTGCTCTAAACACGGACTGTTTACCTCCATACAACCAAAGCCCACGCAAACCTGATTGGTCAATAGTACTTTACACTGTAAATGGAAAGCAGAACACTACTGATGCCAAAATCTTGGTCCCTAGCATTCTGCATTCATGGATTGGATAGATTTAGCAGGTCCAGTTGTTGGTAGTGCTATGAGAGAAGGTACTCTGGGTCTTCAGGAGGTGTTAGAAGGTGGAGAGGGACGCCCCTGATCTGGTACAGTAGGAACTGGTAGCCGGTTTCACCAACAGACAAGAAATGTTTGGATTGTCCTGAGCGTACAGGTGGCAGAGCCAGGCTCCATTCATTGGACAACACATTCACAACCTCATACGCTGATGGCAGAGGAGTGATATAGCACTTTCTATTGCTTACGATGATACTTTGGGTATCTTCCCGAAGAACACTTTGAATGGACTGGGGAGCCAGAATTCAAGAAGCAACACTCCAATCTCCAGACCAGACTGTTTATAGGCTGAATTTTGGTGAATTGTGTGTAAAATGATGAACAAGACATTTAGAAAATGTCCATCTGATATGATATGATATGATATGATATGATATGATATGATATGATATGATATGATATGATATGATATGATATGTCCGCCAAGCTTCAATAAAGAGCTGGAACAACTGTCAGACAGTTTGGAATATGAAGATTTTGCTACTGAAGGGAAATAAAAAGGGAAAGATGCATCTCACAGATCCAGTTTTCTCTTGGTTGTGAATCACTCACCCTGCTCATTCAGGGTGTGACTGCATTTCAAAGAAACATGCTGCAGATGGGAGCGTCCCAGTGACACAACCTTTACTCACGCACTGATAACTCACACTGCTGCAATAACTTACATAAGACATCTGAGATGATTGCACATCCCCAGTTATGCATTTAAACCATAAGTCAGCATTTTTCCTCAGAACTATTTCTTTTTTTTTTTTTTTCTCGTTCAAGTTGTTTTGTAAGTTTCTTCCATTGTAACCGATCATTTCATGGAACAGTGAATGCATGTTAATCACCGGAAATGTCATCCAGCTTTCTTTAATACTACACAAAGGAGAGCGCCTGAAGACAAAAGGTGAAATTTATGTAGTGAGACAGGGTGTGCATGTTAAATATCCACTGTGCTAAGAACTTGGTGAGAAAACAAGACTAAAGCCCTGTTTGGACTGGATTCATTTCTCTCGAGGACACAGGGTGATGTGAACATTACCTGCCCTGGTTAAGTGATTTTAGTCCTGTACAGGGTGTGTATGTGGGTAATTATTCACCCCAACCCCAGTTATAATTACACCTGCAATTATCTACAGTTCTTCTGTGAACTGGGTGGTCCTCCTTTAATTTTAATCCTGTCAGGAGTGACAGCATGTCTTATTTTCACAGGATGAACAGCTTCGTTTTTTTTTGTTGTTTTTTTCTCACTATCTCCATGTTAAATTTGACTTCATGTGAATGTCAGCTACAGGCTATTTTGGTCCATTCTCCATGCAGGTTCACATCCCACTAGGAGCATTTTGCCCACCAGACTTTATTAACCTGACCTGCTCAGATTTGGTCATTTTTCTTTGGCTTATGTTCTTCCACCATGACTAAGTAGGCTACGTAGCTAAATTGTTTCCCTATTGCTGTTTCTATGTCTGACCTCCAGCAAGCTCAATCTGTTCTGTGCCGTTTGAAAAATAGAACAGATACATATTCTCATAGAGCAAAGAGACACTTCTGAACCACACCGTGACACTTCTGGTGGAATGACAGTCACGGAAAGAGAATACGCCGTGTCGTGTCAGAAGGATTCATCCTCTGGGGACTATGAATGTCTGTACGAAATTTCACAGAAATCCATCAAAGAGTTGTCGAGATATTTCAGACTAAAGTGGCAGATTTACCAACAAACTGAAGTCTAGAACCACAGTAAACCTTACATGGCTAACAAACATTGAAACTGATTAAAGGTCTTCAGCCTTTATTTAAGCAGGTGGCTGAGACGGAAGACAAAAAATAATCCTAAGACTAACATGAATGTTGCAAAATATCACATTCAGCAATGTACGAGGGTAAAAATGCTATCATAAACAAATAAGAGGGAACTGTGACGGTGAAACAGCAGGGTCAGAGAGATGATTTGTTCTGGGTTTATTCTTATCTGCAGGTGAGTTCACACAAAACTCTCAGTATCACATTGTACTTGTAAATGTCATAAAAGACAACGCACACAGATTAGTCTGCTATATTATTAGATAAAATAACTGTGGTCCAGGATCTTTTCCTGATATCAACACTAATACTAAATGAAATGCTACAAATTTTGCTAATGTTCAGCTAAAACAGTAATTTCACCTTAGCTTATTCTTTTAATGGTACTACAGTACATATGCTAATATTACTTCTACCGTCCATTAACAGCATTGGTCTTCAGTTCAAATGGCTTCAAGCAACCAAGAAGTCACAAAGTTGACTATGTGATAGTAAGTATGTTCCAATCACAAATGTTTAAAATCAAACGAGAAAAAAAAGAATGGAAAAGGTGGAAAATCCCAAAAATATTGCAAACAAACAAAAAGGTTATTATGCTTTGCTGAAGTGGAAAAATTGGTGTATTGTTAAAAGCAAAATGCAGCAAAGTGAACTAGAAATGGACTTGTCAGACAACATCATGAAAACATGAAACAAATGTTAAATTAAGTATGTCTATTACATTTACTCGCAATGTTTGACTGGCAATGTCACCTCGTTACATCCTGTTTGTCTGCAATGGTGGTTACTGAAGAAGTCAGGATGGATGGACATACAAAAACACTGGCATTGACAGTAAACAGTGGTTTCCTCTAACCTCACATCTAAGTCTCAATAAACCCTGGGTCATTTGTCAGTACTAATTCCAAAACAACTCATATGTGTGTTTATTGGCAATATCTATGGTCAGCACACATGCTGTGGCTAATACCTTATGTGATGTTGGTTTCCCTCAGTGCTGAACCTCATCTAAGCAGTTTGATTGTCTGATCTTTAACATTGACAGGAGTCTACAGTCATGCGAGCTGCTCTGTGGGCCTGTATTTACTGTAGGAACACCAGTGTATTGAATTTCACCAAAACCACAAATGTCCATCTGCTGGTGGTGCTAGAGAAAAAGTCAGGTGGTCACTAAAGTCAATAGGCTCCATCCTGTGAGAGACTATGAATGTCAAGATGTTATGGTGATCAATTGGTAAGTTGTTGAGATATTTTAGTGATAAGACTGTCTACTGTCTATAAAGCCTTACCACCAGCCTGGTTAAAAAACTACTGGTGTGTCCTGATATTTAACCTGAACAATATTAAGATAACCAAAGAAACATGCTGAAACATGAACCTGTAGTGCTGGAAAACCTGCACCAGCAACACCTGATGATTTGTAACATAAATCCTTGCGACTGCTATGTTCAGGTGAAAAAAAAAATCAGCTGAGACTCAGCAGGTTTTAAAATGTTCCAACAGACTTGGAACAAAAGGGTCAGATGAAAAGCAGCAGAGCTCTGGTCACTGTTTATGAGGGTGACAAGGTCAGACCTCCACCCTCCAGTGATTTATAGGGGTCTTTTTTTCCTCTATTAAAACAGACGGAGGGTGTAGGGTGCCTTATAAATCTAAAGTTCTCAACTAATAATCACCTGAAATCGCTCAAAATTTTTTCCTTTTCGTTTAAAGAAAAGAGAAAGAGGCTTGAACACCTCAAATCTGTAGAGTTGTGTTGTATTATGTTGATGTAGGTCCACTATAGCCATTTATTAAACATGTTAATCTACACTGATTTGGTAACCGTTTAGGACAGTATAGTACAGTGGTCCTGAAAACTCAACGCACTGTGACTATACGCGCAACACATGCAAGTACAGAGACACACTGCAAATATAAAAAAACATGCTTGTTGTAGCTGACACATTAAGGCAGGGGTGTCCAAACTGTTCCACAAAGGGCCGGTGTGGCTGCAGGTTTTTGTTCCAACCAACCAAGAGCACACAGTTTGACCAATCAACTCTCTGAAGACTGAGATCAGTTGATTAAATGAGTCAAATCTGGTGTGCTGCTGCTTGGTTGGAAAGAAAACCTGCAGCCACACCGGCCCTTTGTGGAACAGTTTGGACACCCCTGCATTAAGGTATGTAAAAAATTTAAAATTTGCTATTAATCGGATATCATACCAGGTTCACCAGTGATGACAGATGGACTGAAGCTTGTTAAACATTGGAGTGCACATACTGTATGTATGGACCTTTTCTTATGGTGTGCAAGGTTTCCTCCATTAAACCCACTGGTGAAATATTTCGTCCTCACCAATGTGTTGTCAAATATGAGAGTCTCGACAGTTATCCTGTGACGCTCTATGAATAGAGACAATAGAGCTTTTGTTCCCCTAACTGACTTTTTGACTTAATGTACTCCCGTCCAAGCAGTGTCTTGTGGCTGTGGTCATCAAAGCAGCTTTATTAGTAATTTAATACTTGTAATTACTACATGTCTTTCCAAATTATAGCCTGTCAAGTTTTGGTGAATCACTTCAGCCAAATAGTAATAGAATACTCAAGATAAATCAATAATATGACTGATGAAATTCCACTTTTTTGCTCTGCAAAGTCCTGCAAGGTGCAGTGGAAAATCCACAACATAAACATAAACATAAACAGATAATACACAATTCATGAATCACAAATAGTGGCAACACCAAACATGTCCAAGCCATGTTCATCACTCTTTAGTGTCCTCTGCAAACAGTATTTGTTGTTGTTGTGTTACTTGGAGCATGTCTGTGTATTTGCATCATACTTCTAAATGCTGCATATGTGTGGTCATAGTCACCATAGTATTGAATATGAAAAAAATGCAAAAGGACAGTGAACCTAAATGGGGAGAAATGTGATTGATAGAAGAGTCTGGACCTATGACACTACTTCTGATTTCTCTGAGTTAAACTGAGGAAAGTTTTATAATAGCTAGTTCCCAATAATATCTGTCAGATAGGATTACATTGTAGATTACTTAGTTGCACTGTGTTGGTGGAATCAAAAGAGAAATATATGTGTCAGTCATCTGCATAGAAATGAAAACTGATCTAGTACTTTTGAACAATATGACCCAGGCGTGAATCACAACAACTGAGGAATCAACCTTAAGCCACTCCATGGTTGGTGGAAGATTTACAGTCGTGTATGACCACACATAAAGTTCTCTCAGACAGACAGGGGATAAAACCTCTAAAACTAAAACTTTGCCTACGCAAAGATGGAAAGACATTAGTTGCAGTAAGATCTTAAGACAGTAAAACAAATGTCTTACTTCTGAAGTTGGTAAGCAGAGTTGACTTTATAAAAATTGGACAGTGGAATGGCACTTTTCATACAAAACATGTAACACAAAGTGCTTCACACAATAAAACACAAACACCCCCTGCCCACTCCAACCCTCCACCCCAACAACCAAATCACACCTCCCTCGAGGTTTTAGTAAAAGTAAATCCAATAAATAGGTTGGACTAAGACCATTAAGAGATTTATAAACCAGTCATTTTTACTTAGAAAACAAAAGGTGTGGTTTTTAACATGTGTCACACACAAACCTGCGTCATTTTCAAGTGTCCCTGATCTTCTTCTTCTTCTTCTCTAGATGTAAGTCTTTAATGGATTTTTTGACGAATATGTAAAGCACGTTCCCTCCAGCATCAACTGACATCAGTGACACATAAAAAACAACTGCGTACATGTACTTCAGAGCTGGAGGCACTGGCAAACTGCAACATGAACATCTAGTGTGTGGAAGTGACTGCACACTCATCAGCTCATAAAAATATGTAATGTGAAAAAACTGACGTCACCTCTGAGGCCTACAGAGAGAGACAGATGAAACTACCTTGATGAGTCAAAATAAAGACATTTTTTACTGCAGAGGCATTGTCAGCTCAGGAGGCAATCCTTCCACTGTCGCTCTAAACTCATGACGTGATGTGTAACCTGTCCAGGCCCGTTACAGAAGGGCTGGTAAGATGAAGCAGGTAAATTATGGGATTAGTGTCAAGTGCTTATGTTACTATGTGAGCCATGTAAAAAGAAATGTCTATTTTTGCCAAAAAAAGATTGAAGAAGATCATTTTCCCAGCTAATATGCATCCATTGATACGGAGATTTAAAGGTCTTAATTGAAGTTGAAATCATTTGTATACTTACCAGTGTGATTATCCTGTTCAGTGTCAAGACCTGCAGACCTGCACCCAGGGGTACATCTAAGAGAGGCTGTCAGTCTATCACAGAGCTGACACATGTAGACAAACACATTCAGACATCACAATAACACCAATGTGACATTTTGAATCTTCAGATAATCCGCGTGTCTTTGGACTGTGGGAGGAAACTGGAGCCTCCATAGAAAACCTGCACAGGCACAAAGACAACAAACATTGCCAGGCCCTGAAGTGTGTGTGAAGTGTTTTGTAACGTTGTACTCAAAAGTAGTTATTAATATTGTGTGCACAAGATATAGCCTAGCTTAACAAAGGATTGAAAGGAGGGGGAAAATATGCCTGCAAGCAGCTCTAAAACTCACTAATTAATACTCTATGTGGTTTATTTAGACAATTTGTGGTTTTAGAGGGAGTTACCAGAGGTGCAGTAGTGTGTATACACAGGTGTGTGACATACTGTATACCCACCTCTGAGCATGGATATTCACGTATAACCTAAAAATAGCCAGAAATGTGTATCTCTGTCCATCTCACAGAGCACGGCTTCAACCAATCATGTTACTTTATTTGGTGTATGGCATTAACTGGGAATAGGAGACTTTTGTTCCCTGACTTCAGCCTTGGAGGGAGTGTACTGCTGTAGGTATGGAGGAACACTGTCCTCGGGATAAAGTCAAAGAACAAAAGTCTGTTCTCTTGCTGTTGTTCTGTAATCTATAAACTTCATGGAGGGTGGAATATATAACGGAGTAAAGAAATATTCATGAGATGATGAGAACATATGGCTCTATTGTAACTTTGGTTCTGTGGGTGAAGAGACTGTCTATCCAACGTTTGGCACATTGTAACCTAACAATATATCATGAATTGTTGTAGATTAAACTATACAATGCAAAAGAAAGTAAATAATTGTAATTCCCAGAATGATGAACTCTCCATTTAGCTGTGTCTGGGAAAATTAGCTTGTTTTTGTTGATCTGAGATGATGATGAAGATTTCCCAAAAAATCCACCAAAATGAACTCAGATGATGTCACTTTCCCTGCATGCTGTAAAGAATAAAAAGAAAGAGGCGCTCAAATCGCTGCATTATAAAAATGGCACATTTATTGCTACAGAACGGTCATGAACATGAACCTCATTGAATCACTACAAGATGAGAACCAACAGGCAACGAACGGCCAATCGTTGGGCTGGTACGAGGAGAAGAAAACCCTCAGCACAGAAATCAAAAAGAACCTGTTCCCCAACATCTCCACTGATCTGGAATAAAAATTAAAAAAAACATAGTGTAATAATAACAACATCAATAATAACAACAACAACCATAAGGACAATAATAATTATATAACATAAAAAACAAAGTAAAATAATACAACATTAATCAGAAATTATTAAGAAAATGGGAGTGTAGAAAAGAACACATGCACCAAAAAATACAATAAAATAAAGACTGAGGCACTCAGCCACACACCGGGGAAGAAAAGTGTAACTGCTGTGTTTTTGTATGTTTTTGAATTCAAATTTTTTCTGATATTTTCTATCATCATTTGTTGTCGGCTCTGATGGGACGCCAACAACTGTGGCCTCTAACTGTGACCCATCACAAACGAAACCTCACAGGTTCATCTTCAGTAACACACGGCTCAAATAAAACATCTTAAAATATAATAAAATAAAGTAACAAATTTTTTTCATGGTTCGCTTTTGAACATTTCCAAAAAATTACAAAGTGAATATTTTATTGTACTTATTCTTTTTTCATACAGTAATCAGACTTTTATGTTTTCTTGACTTATTCTTTTCAGTATTCATGGTATAAAAGGATTGCCCTGCAAAAAACAAGCCAAATATATTTTTTTATCCATCATTGATTTAGGTTCAATTTTGTGCCAATAATAGGGTGCACTAAGTCTACTCCATAGCAAAAGAGCACTAGACAAAGGAAGCTTTAACAAAAAGCCCAGGCACTGAAAACAGGGTAATTCTGCTTTTATGTATTTTTTTTTCTTTTCCATATTTTCAACTGAATTGCATCACGAGGAACAAGAAGAAAGAAAAAAGGCCACAGTTCATATATTTTCACCTTCACGTAATGATTAGAATACTGAAAAATGAAACATGTCTTTGAAAAGGACAAATAATACAGAGAGACATGACAAACTGAATAAGCGGATGAGTCAACATCATCGCAGTGAACTGTGATTGTTGTTCATATTGTTATTGGAGTCCCTTGTACTGTATGCCATTTGGATTTACATTTATTTTTTGAAAATGGAATTGAATTGTTACCTGGTATTACTAATTTGTGTTTAAATTATTATTATTATATTCATTTTTTAGAATTCTGGACTCTCCAAATACTAAATCGTAACCTGTTTCCTGACCTCTTAATTTCTGCCCCCACATCTGATTTGTCCGTCTGCTGTTGTTCTCACTGATGCTGTTCAAACCGGTTGGACAAACGGACAAAAACTGCCAAAAAAATAGCAATGAATATGGGTGAGATGGATGCAGCCATGCAGGTTGTTGTTAATGGACTTACAGGAATTTCAAAACTTTAAATCCACATATTTGACCATGGTTGATATAGTAAAATTGAAACTGTACAGTAACCGTAGTACTCAGCTCATGTGGTCAGTTTGCCAAAATCACAAATAAGACCTTTCCTACGTAATCCTAGTGGTTTGTTTGTGTTCCAGAAAATCAGTATATCCTACAAGTGTGTCCCCTTTACATGTTTGAAATTATTGACTAGCTGCAGAAATGTAAAAAAGAGACCAGAAAATAGCATTCAAGCTATTCGTTATACCAAGCTATTCGCTATACCAACAACCACTGGTTACGGTGACTGCATGCAGCATCTCAAAAGTCCTGTCCTCATCCTGGAGTTACCAGATTTGAGCTCTGTCCTGACTAACTAAACACAAAAGCTTGGGCGGATATGTGAATAGCTTGTTAGCTAAAATATACAAATCATTGTAAATCGGACAGCCTTAGAGTTGTTGGGATTAGGCTACCAGTTCCCCCCTGCTTGCAGTCTTTCTGCTAAGCCAAGCTGAACATAATCAAAAATGTAATAAAATGTAAAATGTCAAACAGTGATTAATTCACTGTCTTTACTGAACACCAATAGCACATGATTTAATAAATCTGAACTTCAAATATTATTTTATAAAACAGTTAGGAATCTAAAAAAATTATCTGAGAAGGATAAAATCTTTTTGCTCTATCTTTTATTTCTTTTAATTTCTTGACCATGATCATCAGTTCATTTTGAATCCTTTGGGATTTGAAATCAGCTGTGAACTACAATTTATTTATAGCACTTAACTCAATTTCAGCTCTGCTAGCACAATTTAAACTAAAATACTGATGTGGTTTAATAAGCTTGGATCCCAAGAATAAATTAATCCAATCTGAGTTTTCAAAGAGTAACACATATGCTTCAGTATAAATAATTTCTACTGATTTATGAATATGAAACTGGAAAAATATTCAATGTCTTTAAGTGAAATACTCAGCAAGAACGGTAAAATATTGGCAGGAGTTTTAAATATTTTTTCTTCTGGCAGTGGACATTTATACAATTAAAATGTTCTGTTATATAGACATGAAAACAGGCTCTTTTGATTGTTCATTTTGTCATTTTCTTTCACAGGAATTTGAATATTCTCTGTTGATGAAGTGCCATGTTAACATCCATTATGGTCATTTGTATAAAATGTTTTTTTATCCTTTTACGTGGAAAAAAATGCAAACTAAATTTAGTATTATATAAATGTAACAAATTTTAGATTTGTGTGCTACTGATGTTTGTTAGTGCTCATGTCTGGACTATACCCGAGTGTATTTGTTCTTTTAAATGGGGTCATTATGAGAAAAGAGAGAAATGCTTCCTGTTTCAACATTGCTGGGAAAAATAAAGGACAGGAGTGGCCATTTTGAATTCAACTCATTATTGCAGTAAAACTGGTACAGAGTAACAGATTACAAAGCTCATGGCACAGTCACTGAAAAAGAGAAATGAGGTGTGTATGTACAACAAGGAGGGAAAAGAAAAAAAGTTAACATTTTGGCTAATAGAAACATCAGGGGTAACATAAAAATGAAGATACTGTAATTCGGGAGATGACTTGATTATACAACAAAGAGAAAATATGAAACGAAGCATCACAAAAATAAAAACATTACTTAAAAAATACATTTAGCACTTACACTGACAGATTCAATCCAAGTGTTTAACCTAGGTCCGATTCAAAGCAGCTTTTCCTTTCAATAAAAAGCTCAATTTTAATGGCAAACACTAAAAACAAAAGACTGAAACTGCCTTGCACGCAATCTGATATATTTTTGGGGAAATAGCTGATAAGATTGTTCGCTGACGACCTGCTATTTTATATTAGCGACACTCCAATCTTTTACAAAATTTTCATATATTAATCTTGAATCAGGTGCTGAGGGTCTTTCATTTAATCAACATTTACAACCCATCTTGAAGGATATAAATGCACCAGAGTCAGAGCCGGGCACCACGGGGAACCAAAGTGTACTGAATTTGTGAACATTCTTCGGGTACCTCAGGTAGGTTTTTGCTGTGATATATGTAATTTCTGAAAAGGTGCGTCGCAACACATTTCCTCTAACAAATCTTATTCTTATTATAACAGATATTTATAACAGCAAAAATCAGGTTGTGTATTTTTGAGTTATGATATGCTGTGTTTTTATGAGTTTTTGCATTTGCACTTAACTCTTTGCAAAAACGGCTATGTCGGCTCTGACAAGTGATTCTTGGTGCAAGCAAAGACAATAATTTGACTTACACTTCAGAGGGTCTGCAACCAAAACCACATACAGTACTGAGCACCACTGACCAGAACTAAAAGTTGGCACCTGGCTACTAACTGGACAAATACAACCTCACAAAAAATCAAAACAAGTTCATCATCATCGCCTCTCACTGGCAAGTCCTCACCCCACAGAAACCCCACAGAAAATGTTTTATGACTATTTACACATTTCTCTGCAAAAAATACAATTAAAAATGGTAATGTCATGAGGCATGGAGAATTAAACAAATGTCATATATCTTTTATGATTTCTGATTCCTCCCACGAACCCTCAAAAATGTTCCCCACAGATAATAAACATAATGTTGAAGAAAAAAAAATGATTTGGAACTTTTGACCTCACTACATTTTCAATGTGACACATTTTTTCAACACACACTGAATTTTACTTTTTCATCTTTTAACAAAAAAACCGATACAACATATTTCTAAAACACAAAATAACAACAGTCTACATGTAAAAATATAACTTTTACATACACAATTTCAAAATAATGGTAAAGTTTGCCATTTTGTTGCATACAATTTACAAATGTCTGTGTGTTGTTGCCTTGGATAGATAGCAGTGAATGGAGCTGATTGGAACTCCGGTCCCATTTTGTCCTGCGCAGAGTGCCGTACTAGTCAGAGGGTGTTGTCATGGCAACAACAGAGAACACAACAAAGTCAGTTGAAAATTTATAACACTGAGGGGCCTCGCCAACTTCTGCCAGTTCAGTCTTTGAGAAAATAATTCCTCCCCAAGCAAACACTCCTTTGCAACAGAAAGTAATAAAAAAACATAACAGAAAATGGCACCCTCCTTATATATCGTATATATTTTTTGTACATTTATATATAGATTGATTTATTCAAATAGATTCTTTTCCAGTTTCCGTGCCTTCCTGTTGATTGGGTAGGATTTTAACCGCGTCAAAATGACCACCGACAGAGAACAATGCTGTCGGATAGCGAATTGTGTTGTTTTTTTGTTTTTCTTTTTGTTTTGTTTTTTTACATTTTCTATAATAGACATGTAAACCAGAACAGACAAAGAAAAAGTAATAAGAGAAAAGATTCTTCTTAAAAAAGAGAGAGAGAGAGAGAGAGAGAGAAAAAGAAAATCTGTTTTACAACATACGACCACACACTTTGTACTGAAGACTACATTGGCTTACGGACAAGCCGTTCAAATATTGATAAAAAGCTGATAAGCTATAATACAAGAAGAGACGCGTTGTTCACCATGGAAACAGGGCTGGGGCTTGGAACAGGAAGGGTTTGGGGTTATGGAGGACTTGGGGGGACAGGGGACGGAAAGGCCTGGGTGGGTGGGGGGGGGGGGGGCTCGTCTTGCTAAATCAAGCGTCTGTCTCACTGGCTCGAAGCCAGAACACGCTGTCTACTTACATATAAGCGTACAGTACATTAAATACAGTTTAGTTTGTTGTTTTTTTTTTATCCAAAAAATACTTTTTTTTCCTTTTTAGCTTTTTTTAAATTCCCAGGTCTGGTAAAAAACCTGACTGCATAGAACCTAACGACTAAGAACAGGTTTCCCTAAGCTTGCATCCTATTAAAAGACCAGGTAAATGTCCTCCTCTGGCAACTCGAATGATATGAACTCTAAAAAGGCACATTGGTAGAATTGTGAATGTTCAAATTGCATCTGTGGGAACGCTTAGGTGGGGCAAGAGGCTGGGGAGAGGGGCTAGGGCTCTGGTTTAGGGCTCATAAGGCTAGGGTCAGCAGAGAAGACAACACTGGGACTGGGGATTAAACATAGGCCTGGATTGAGGAAGGCTCAAACTGGGGCGACAGGAGACTTTCAGATTGACACCAGAGCACATTGGACACTCTTGCAGGTACTCCAGTTACCTTCATCTGTTGATGGAGAGTGGACCTTTAAAGTTTTCTTCCTGACCTATAGTGCCTTAATTTATTTATTCTCTCACCTGGACATGATGAAAGATCTTTGTGTCTGCCATTCCTGCTTTGGTCTGATCCAGTTCTGATCAGTTTCTTTCCCAAGTCAGTGTTGACTTTTACTTAACTTCTACCCAAGAAACCTGGATAAGTCTAAGTAAAAGAGGCAGCACTCTGAAATTCTGGACTGTTTTAAAATATTTTAAATTTACATGTGAATGCACACATTATTCTGGGAACCCAGAGCATCTGAGTGCTGCTAACTATCTTACTATAGCTGATGCTAAGGCTGAATCAACCAAAGTCTGAAGTCGTCTGCTACAGGAAGAGCAATTTTGCCAGACTTTATTGCAACACCATCAAGCAAAGGGTTGCAAGGCCAATGGTATTCCAAACAGTAAATGGTCCCAGCAACAGACACTTTAACAACAAACTTTTCAGACAACCAGTGTCAATCAGAAAGTCCCCCAAGGTTGTTACTCTGGGCAAGGAGGTCTGAGGTTGGGGTTAGAGGTTTAGGGTTATGATCAGCCTTATACTAAACCAGGAAATTAGGGAATATGATGAATCCAACACAGGAATGCTTTGACTACTGCTGCTTGGCCCCTAGAAGAAAATTATACACCCCTCATCCCGATGATTGTTCCCTTTGCTTCCCCTGCAGCGTCATCATTATTTAGACCTCTGGATTTCTCTGGTTTTCCTTCTCTTCCTCCCTATTTCCAGCTCCTCAGGATGTTAAACCACTTCAATCCTGCTTTTCTCCTTACCCTCCCATGGTTCCCAAAACTCTCATAGTTCAGGCCTTCAGGACATCGGGAGCACTCAAGTTCAAGTAGAGTGATCGAGATTCTGGGAATGTGCTAAACGTGGAATAGATTTCACTTCTGTGCTCAGTCCAGCCCCCCTTCCCTCTCATCCACCAACCATCTATATATCATTTTTATCATCTGTCCTTCCTCTCAACCATCTGCCCAGTTATCATTCGATTTCAGCAAAGGCCTGGACAACATTTCAAACTCTGCCTGCTCTGCAGATGCTGACGAATATCTGACTTTGATTCGGGATGTTTGCTAGAGCTCTTCTTTTCTGTCATCATTTTTGCATCTGCCTACACAGCCATGATGACAATCTTAAATGAAGATGTCAAGAAAAGTATTTTCTTCCTGCCACATTTAGAAGTACACTTTTTTTCATTACAGCATGATTCTTCCTTCCAGTCTTCTGTAGCTCCTCTACCTTCAATAATTTAAACACCCCAGTCCCTCTGGAGTCGCTCACTGATTGATTGATCAACGGATTCAATGATTGATTTTCTAGATAATCTCTTCCTCTCAATAGATACACATGGGTCATTTGGGTACTGTCCAGGCATTTGTATTCACTAAGATTTTTACAGTTTGCACAATTTCGCCTTTTGTTAAACAAAGTCAACATTGCTATTAGCATAAAACACTAATAAAAAATACATAAACATGTTCAGGTTTCTTTTTTCAACACTAACAATCTATTGTAAATCAGTTACGAAGGAATGCATTTGAAGGGGAAGAACGAGTTGCCCCCGTTTTTCTTGTTTAGCCCCGCTTCTTTGTAGGCGTCTATGATAGTCAAAAAGCATTTGCAAACTATTTTTGTTCAGATAATTCGGCATTCGGAAAAGCAGTAGGGTTGCAACAGATTCCTAACCTCTTCTTCGAATTTAATCTGTGAAAATGTGTGTTTCGTAAGGGGATGTATGAGTGGGCAGCTTGCTTAATTGCGTGATACTGTCTGGAACTTTCCTGTTCTTTTTTTTATTTTCTTGTTTGTTTGCTTTGCTTCTCCACATGTATCTATCTGACTGGTTTGCATCCAAGAGGAGATCAGGCACAGCTTCATCCACAGTGTGGCGTTAGATTGCCATTCAGTCAGAGACGCGCTGAAGCTGCATTCAACAACAGCTGCGCAATGTTGCTTAAAAAAAAAAAAAAAAAAAAATCTCTTTAACACTTTGTGATATGTTTTGCTCCGTTCTCAACAACCCTCCCCAACTTGTACCCTCCTCACTGCCCGTGTCCAAGTTGCACTTTTTTAACAAGTTTTTTGTCATGTTTTCCTTTTCTCATATATATATATACTATATATAGAACCCTTTTGTTCTTTAAAATTGGGAATGCTGATAAAACAAGTAGCACAAGAAGAAGAATTTCTTGGATGATGTGATTCCAAAGACATTTGTCCATTGCTGTCACTTTGTGTCAAAAGCTCCCACAAACTGCCACTTTGTAGCAAGCCATGTAACGGCGGCCATTTGAACGTCTCCACAAAGTAGCATCCAGTTCACTTCAGCTGGAGATGCAAAGTGACGAAAGCGACTAATGTGATTCTGCAGTTCGTGTTCTCGAAGAGAGAAGAAGGAGACGAAGGTGAAGAGGAGGATCGGAGACGACAGACGAGAGGAGGGAAAGAGGCTGATCTGATTGGTCAGGCCGAAGTTCCAGAGAATCTGATTGGTCAGGCTGAAGCAACAATGGGTTTTGATCGATTGCCGGGGTTGTCATGGAAACGTCGTCAGAGGAAGTGGTCACTCATCATCTTGATGAACTCTGGCACCTTGGACCTGGAAAGCCAAAGAGATACAATTAAGTAATGGAGGGAACTTACCCATACTTATAGAACTAGGTTATTTTAACACTAAAGCCATAATAGTAGCCCCTAGTGGTAGTACTGTTTCTTTCACCTCACAACAATAGTAGGGCTAAAACTATAGTACTAGTAGTGTGTTCTGTCACACTAAATAGAAATGGTTCATGTTCTGGGGAACAAAAAAAAAAATCCCTGCAATCAAGGCTAAACCTTGATGTTTTTTGTGGATATTTTTGGTTTGATGGTGACGGCAAAGGAAAAGTCATGGCTCACTAACCATTAGCCTGCATCATCTGGCGACCATGAATATTCACAGCTAACTTCGTGACATTCCAGCTAGTTGTACTTAACATCATTACTTAACACTTAAAAATGGAGATGCTACCCCATCGCCCCATCACTACATCACTGCTGAGGGTGCTCACAAGTAAAACAGAGCATACCAGGCTGTGACATTAGGTTGAATTACTCTTTATAGGAATGTATATTTTTAGGAAACTATAGAACTTCAGATGTGACTATAAAATATTTAGAATATAAAAAATATTTATATATTCATTCATGGGGTTAGAGACTAGCCATGAACTCATAACATTTTTGTGTTTTTGGTCCTGGCACTATATGTGGAGTCATCAATGTGCTACACCACTTTCATGACACTTGTACAAACCTTCAGTGTATACATAAAAAAGAAAAGGCAGTACTTTGTTTCTTTGACTGTAAAGACTTTGCAGATAAGAAACTCGGTCTGGTTTTGTCCGAGGTCACTCCTACTTCTTATCAAGGACCTTTGGTACCTCAGGACTACAGAACATCAGAAAATAAGCTCAGCAACATGTTTAACCTGCTCCGTGATCAAACATGCAAACACAAATACAATTGGAATGTTCTAAAAGAAAACAGAACTAGTAGAGCAAAGAACAGAAACAACACATAATTCAGTCAAAAGCAATGACAAACACACACAGGCACACATTAAAATCACACTTAACTGCCAATCTGTTGTTGAAATGTACCCAGACCAGACAGAAACTCATGTTTGAATGACGTGTTTGTACAAATTCATTCAAATTATTCTTAATGGCTTTTGATTCACATGTTGTCTGTGTACGTTTTAACCTTTTCTCTGTACTTGTTTGGTGTAAAGTCTCAAGACAAATAAAATATAATATAACAAATGTATTTACTTAAACCTAAGAATACATTCCAGATGCCAACACATTCTGCTCAGATCTCAGATCAGAGCTTGCATTTTTTCAATGCAAGAGTTAAATATAGACATATTTTTACTTGATGATTAGCCTTAACTTATCAAGTGAAGTTTGTTTTGGATGGGAACATCCTCTTGACAGTCAAACAGTTACTGATACATCTGTTTGCTTTTATTCTGAAAGATGGACACCAAACAGGAAATCTTCTTTTCTTTAGCAATATTTTTCTGGCAAGATTAGTGCAGCTATTCCTAATAAAAGTCATCAAGTCCTATGTTGTTTGGCGATACAAACTGAATGGGATGTCAAATTGTATCTTTCAAGTGTATTTAATTTGATTTCAGTTACTATAAATCTTTTGCAGGACACAAATGGTTAAAAAGTACACAGACACCACATTAATGGACACTGATGGACAAATAATAACTTTTGTGACAACGTTTGACCCTGAAAACAGGAATGTCCTTTTTAAATTTACTGAATGGAAGCCAAAATATGAAAAGCTACAGTATATATTCTGTTAACCTCAACTCATTTTTACTGGAGGTATGTTTAGTTTGCCATCACTTTAACATTTTATGGCAAGTGAGAGTTTATAAAATGATTGCTTGAAGTTTCTGGACTGGTTTCTGAATTCTGATTCTTTGGTTTGAATTAAAGGTACAACAGCAGATTAGTTTATAAGTGAAATCTGACCATTCAGGGGGGGAGGAGATGTTGCTGCGTTTTACATTTGTCCCAAGGGGTTCGACCCGTCGCCCATGGCGGCGGCGGCGACGTGGTGTGCGGCGGCCAATGAGAGGGGAGCCCCATCCGATGTCACGGTGACCTTCTCCTCCTCGCGACGCTTCAGACAGGCCGCCTTGGGGTTCAGGTTTCGCTCTGGACAGAGGGAGAGGGAGGGGAGAGACTGTTATTATTTCTGGTGTAAATGATGTGTCCTGACTGTATTTTGTGTCTCTCTTTCTCTTTCATTTTTACTGAAGTATTTTTTGTGCTGAATCATAAAATCAGTCATGAGACTGAAGCCAAGAAGCCAAAAAACTTCAGCCTGGTTGAAAACAATCAACAGGTGCCACTGCTGCCCTCTCCTGGAGGTCCTGGGGCACTACATGTCCTGGAAATGTAACTTAACCTATTAAAACCTGACTTCCACCTTAACCAAGCTCTCAAACTTCAATACTACATTATACTGATACAGCTCTTCAAACCCTCAGTGTTTTATATGGCTGCACTGTTCAATCAAAAATACTCAATACATCTTTTGCATCATTTTAACAATATTTACCCCAAATTTATCCTGATAAATTTAGCATTTTTGGAAACTTTAAAACCACCATTAGCATTTAAAATAGCAGTTCTGTGTTTGAACAAAGCTTGGCTGCACAGCATGAGTTTGAAAAGACAAAGTTTGAATATCAGTTTGGATGGGTTGTACGTTACTTTATTTGTTTAAAAGCACAAACAACATATTGTTTACATGTTTCTATCTGTGCAAACCATTTTAAAGGACAAGGATGCCACCATCCGAATGTTTTTCTCATTACTGAGTAATCCCATGAAAAGAACAACACGCACTTCCCTAAAACAGCTGCAGACTGTTGGCGGGAGATGATAGTTCCGTTTTTTTTTGGGAACTATTTTCAGTGGTGGATTAATCCACATTTTGTGCTCTTGTGACTATCTCCAACAGCAGGGCAGTGATGTATGTGTGACTGAGTCAAAATAAACTAGAGAGTGTGTTCATGGTAATGATGGAACATGTTAACCAGTGCAGCAGTGTGCATCATCGATGTGTTTTAAATAAAACATGAGTGATAACAGGCTTTGGATACACAGAAAGTTAGTGGGATCACTTCATTATTTGTTTTGGTCCTTTCATGGGATTTGTTGACGATGGCCTAATATGTTATAGATAATTTGTAATATTTCTTTACAGGATAAAAAAAAAATTCTATCACCTGAAAATGTTCACGTTTTTCTGAGTTAATCAATAATACATTTAATTAAAGAAACACAAGCAGTATGTAATTTTGTATCGACATAAAATGCAGTCTATTTATCATTTCTGTAATAATGTCAGCAGAACAACACAGTTTACATTTTTTCTGTAATCATTATAATAATGAACAGTTATTAAGGTCAAAGGTCATGCACGTTGATATGAAACTTACCTCGGACTTGCTGCTCCAGACTGAGGATGACAGCCACGGCCTGGTGCAGGATCAGTAACTTGGTCTGGGGTTTGTCGCTCTTCAGGTGCAGCTGGACCATCCTGCCCAGTTCCTTGAATGCCTCGTTGATGTCGCGGACGCGCAGACGCTCCCGTGCGTTGTTGGCCATCCTCCGTTCCCTCTCTCTCTCCATCTTCTGCTCAGGAGACAGGTCCTCATCGTCGTTGTTGCTACGGTGACCAATGATGAGGAAGTGGGGGTTGAGGGTAAGAGAGGAGGAGGAGGAGGAGGAGGAAGAGGATTTGAGGATGAAAGCTCAGTTTATATTCCTGTGTGTAGAGGCTCATTTTAAAAATGAACCTGCTGTGGATGAATGTCGCCGACTTTCACTAGATGATTGGTTACATGACAAAACAAAAAGGAACAGGGCTCGGGAACAGACATCATGTTCTACTGCTCTTCAAGTTAATGCAGGATACAAGAAAAAAGCTAGTTCAACTAGTCATAAGCTAGGTAATGTCATAGGTAATAAAGATCTTTTTTTTTTACCTGATATCTGCTTGGAATATGATTTTGTCCTCATGAATTCAGGTGTTTTCAACTTCGAGAAGTGAAGAATACTTCACCCAGTTAGGATTGCACAGATTGCACAGAATTGCCAGTCTCACAATTTACGGTTTAAAAAAAGTATTAAATTTGATGCAACAGAAGCAGACATATCATCATTTTTATTCCTCGTCCTCGTCAAGGCTTGTGAACAGACTTTGATGTGTAAAACTGGAGGAGTTTTCCTTGAACTGAAAACAGCGACCTGAACTGCGAAAATGGGCTCTATGAGGTCAATAAGGTGGCCGAAAGTGCAGAAAACCAGCTGCCAACAAATTTGCTGGGTCACATGATCAGTGTTAAATAAATATTTGTCAGTGACCTTTTTCCATGACTAAGACAAGACGTTGACGAGCAAACAAAAAATAGATCTTTGATAATAAAAACTATGACAAAATGTATGTTTTGTTTTTTTTGTTGGCGAGACGAGACGATACAGGGCGGGAATACTGTATGTTAGTGGTGGGCTGTTGGACATTCAAATAATGTATATCTCACCCCAATTGTGAATTTAGTCTGTCAAAATATAAATAATTAGATCAGCAGCGTTACATTGATGGGAAAGTCTAGGCTGCAGATCCAGCTGAGGTAAGGAATCACGGGTATTACACAAGTAAAACTGTTGCTTTATGAACGTACACTACCGAACTTCACATGGTCATCTTGATTCCACTTTTCGATAATAGTGTAGATAACAAATGTAAATTTTGTTGACTGAACTAAAAGAGCTATAGATGACGATACGTTCCCAAACCCTGTTACACATCATGGGTAACCTTTTTCGGTGGCATATCTTCATCATCAAAAGCATTTGCATCATCATCATCATCATCATCATCATCATCATCATCATCATCATCATCATGGCCGCCACCATCATGTACAAATATCTGGGTTTGGGATCCAAATGTTTCTGATTTGAGTCGTCCTCCAGTTGAAAACTCTTGCTGGAGGGTTGAAGGCTGCATCCAGGATGGGAAATCAACACTGTAACCAAAGCCAGCACTTTTGATCTTTCGATTACTTTAAATTTAGCTGGCTGAAGTGTTTATATAATTAGTTATACCTTTTGGTCCATTGGGAAACCTTTGAAGGTTAGTAGTTTCTAGCCAAGAGCAAGAACATTCACTTTCTGTGGGGTGTTGATTTCCCAGCCCTCAACGTGAGGCTGCACTTCTTTGAGAATATTGAGGGGCTCTACTCTGTTGTGTGAGAAACAGTTAAAACCAGGCCCAAGACCATGGAGAGACTGACGGAATCAACCGGGAGCTTCATGTCCACCAGAAAACCTCTCTTCGTCTTTACAGTGCTTTCTTGGCTTGCAGCAGCCATGTTAAAAAAAAGAGAGATAACTGGTGGATATGGTACATTTTATGTACAAATGTCTCTGGATTAACTGACGTATTTAACTGCTTCTCATCACACTTGGTCACTTCATCAAAGTCCAGAGGCTGGTTCCCAAAACACTCACAGCTTGAAGTCCTTCTTTGTGTCCGTTCTCTCCAAAAACTACAAAACTTGTTTGTCTTATAAGAGCAATCAATCTCAACTGATTTGTATTGGAAGAAGTATTTACATAATTTAACTACATTGAAGAAGCGATGCCACAACATAAAGATAACCTTTTATCAGTAAAAGTCCTGTCTCACGATCAAGTGAGAGAGTAAATCTCAAGATTTCTCTAGAAAACTGCTAAATTTCCAGGTTTACAATTCCTGCTTCATCCCATTAAAATGGATGATCATGTTCATTTCTGCCGTGAACTGACAAAAAAAAAAAAGGTTTGTACAAAATCCAATTGAACAACATTGAACATCTTAAACAGTTTCTGGCTCTTGGAGAGGTTTGCTTATCAATGACACTTTGAACAATGAAGGTCTCTGAGCATTGTGAGTGTTTCGTGAAAACGCACGTCCCAGCCCAGCTTAGATTTTTGATGGAAGCGAACGTCTGAGAGCTAGGCGGGGTTACCTAGATCTTGACCTATCAATAGATTTGAGGTCCTTGTTGTCGGGATCCTCCTTCTTGGAGTCCAGGGGCTTCGTTTCCTGCAGGAGGTTCTCGTCGCCCTCGTCCTCAGACTTAATCTCCGAGCTGACGGAGGAGGTGCTCTGGCCCTGAAGGCCTCCGGACAGGGCTGCAGGAGGATGGAGGAGAAAGGAGAAGAGGGATTAGAAGATGCATACAAATAAACACAATATATGACCACAAGAAGAAGAAAGAGAGAAGAAAATGAGGTTGAAGGCCCAGAAAAATAGTAAGTGGACATTTGCATGCTTTGAGGATGGGTGCCCAGACTTTTTCCCAAATTTAATGGTGCACCACGGGCCAAAAGAAAACTGATTTTATTGTTTTCTCCCCCCTTTATTAACTCAGAAGAATAAAATAGAACATACACAGAGACAATTATTCATCAAAAGAGTGAATCCTAAAATGTCTAATCCCCTGCACACCAAAATATTAGTGAACCCTGTTCCAGTTCATTATAGCTCAACTTCCACTGTACTTTTATTTTACAGCACAGGTAACATGCAATGCTAGATTATGAAAAATAATTAATAATTAGATATACATATTTTAAGGGCATCTTTTTAAAGGACAATGTTTTTAAATTAAATTAAATTTGTTTTGCTCAAAACATCTGCTGGGACAAATATAAACCTGATGGAGGGCCAACTTTGGCCAGCGGGCCCCGATACAATATGGATTCGATTCAGCTGCCATACCTTACCGTATGAACTGTTACTACGATCATCCGCGTGGGAAAACAGTTTACGTCAGCTTAGTTTCAACTCCAAGTCAGACATATCTGACAGGACATCTCACACTCGGACTCACCACCACATGGAAAAACACCTGCAAAGCACTGGCAGCTACATCTAAATAATCTAAATATAATCTAATATTAACACTAATAAAAACAATTCATTTAATTAAATAGCAGCATCACACTGTTTGTAAGCGAGTGTAGGCGAGCAATGGCCATCCTGGAATAATAAGGGAACGTTGCTAAATCAGAATATGTTTCCCGTTTTTCTCCCATCATACTGTGAATGCAGCATCAGGCGTGTCTGAACATAGATAATTCTGCAGTTGACCTCAGAGATGGCGACACGGCAGAGTTACGATGCAGACGTAAAGCCTCTGAACCGTCTATCTGCCTCTCTTCTCAGCTGAACAGTGCAGTCTTTATTTGACGTCTGTATGGATCCGTCACTGGGACGCTGCCAACTTCTCAGTCAACACAAAACACTCTGCTCTGTTCCCACACACACACACACACACACACACACACACACACACACACACACACACACACACACACAGGCACACACACAAACACGCCACCAACTGTCGGCCATTTTGAATCTCCGTCTGCCTGACTGGAGGCATTTTGTGTGCAGCTTTGAGTGACGGCCTGTGTTTGGTTTGAGTGTGTGCGTGCGTGTGTGTGTGTGTGCTCTTTCCATACAATTGCTGTGTGTTTGTGCATAAATAGCTGCATTTTAAAAAAGGGCTTAAAACTGTGAAAAGTGACTTTGTTCTTGTGAATGTCTGACCAGAACCCAGACAGACACAAACTGACACCGGAGGAGGCAGAACGCAGCATTTTTTTGGGAGGAAAAAGACTCATTGAGGGTAGCAAGTCTGGATCCCAGTCTGAGTCTTATTGTCTCTGATCTAATCTAGTTCCTGGCTCACATTTAGGACCTTGTCGACACCACGTGTAATAAAAAATTCTTCCTCTCCGTTGGTGTAATTTGGTTTTCCAAAGTCACAGTTTGCTTGACACGAGTTGGCACCCACATTGTCATTTACTGGTAGTATCAAACGCTAAAAGAACACTGATTTCTGGTTCACTAACTAAATAAAATAGTATGCAAAAACAAGACAGCCCAGTGTCCAAGCAATTAAATATTTGGATGGTTCCACACCTCGTGATTTACGCTTTCTTGTCAAAATTTAGTGCTTTGTACAATTTGGGTGAACCCACCCTTTAAATTATGTCTGTAATATAAAAGTTCACTGATCAGTGTATGTAATAAAATTAAAATAAAATCACCCAACCTGCTGCAGAGAGATAAAACTTGTTGGAAAAAGTATAAAGTCATATAAATATGAACATAATACACTATCAATATAATATAAATCTTCATAATTATTTTGAAATTGAGAGAGAGGCCACAGCTCTGCTACTGAGTTTGAAGTGTTTGCTGCCAAAAACATTTTAATACCCTTTATTTACAGCCTCTACACATCCTCAACTGTGTGTGTGTGTGTGTGTGTGTGTGTGTGTGTGTGTGTATGTGTGTGTGAGTAAGGAACAACTTCTTCTTCTGCCTGAGTGTGTGTGTTTCTCTCTCTCACCTCATTACACACTTGGCTCTGGCTGCCTCTGGCTGAACTCTGCTGCCAGCAGACTCATTTTCAGCCTTTAAAAACGAGCTCAGGGCTAATTTGCTCCACAGCGCGCTCATATACACTTTTCCCTTCCATATTCATATCACACATACCGTATTTATTTACCCTCCTCGTTAGGCTTTTTAGCGCTCGGGCGGTGAAGTCGAGGCTTCGCCAGCTGACGTCCACGTGTGCGCCTGAAAAGTCCAGATGCCAGTGAAGTCCGTATCAACTTTCTGATCTTCATTCTGGGACACTTTTACTCATCTTCACCGTATTTTAAAAAAAATTATTATTATTATTATATTTTTCTTCTCATTTTTTCCATTTTGTTTCTGTTTTTGTTTTGTTTGAATTTAATTTCATCTTCTTTGTTTTGTGTCTTCTTCATTTTTTCCTCCTCGGCATCTTGTTTTTCATCTGCAACTCTTTTCCTTATCGTCCACTTCATCTCTCTCCGACAATGTCTTTTTCTTTCTCATCTTCTGTCTCCTCTTCTTTCCTCAATCTTCCTAATTTTCTGCGATCTTTGTTTACTTTCTCTTACTTCTCATCCTTTTCTACTAATACTTATGTATTTTCTGTGTGCTCTTTCTTCATCTTCATTTGCTGTCCTTCTTTTTCTTCTTCTTGAGATTATTGTCTTTCTCATCTTCACAGTCTGTCTTTCCTCTATCTCTTTCTTTATCTTTATCATCAGCTTTTCGTTCCTCCTCCTGTTTCCTTATTTCATTTTTTTTAGGACTTATTCTTCAGAATTTACTTTGATTTACTTTTCTCTTCTCTACTTTCTCGTTCTCTTCATTATTTTTCTTTTATTAAAATAATAATTATTACTATTATTATTATGAGGAATTAGAAATGTACATGTGGTGTGGTTCTGTGTGTTCACAAGTGCATGATGGGATACCAGTGGGGTGCCCGTGGGCTATATGGAAACACACACATGAACAAAAACAACAGATGCTGATACAGTTTGCCCATCACTGACTCTTTGTGTGTTTTCTAACGACAAATGGACACATGAACGCCGTCATCTGTTTATGTTGCAGCGATTGGAATAAAACGAATGTGAACCGTTAAGGACAAAACGTTTTGAGAACATTTCTTGATTTTGTCCCACAAATGTTGGAACACCGTCGGACACACGCTCAGCATGTTTCTTACCGCGGTAAGGGTCGGGCTGGTTGAGGTCCGGCGAGGTGGCCGACTGAACGGGCAGCTGAGGCACCGGCACCTGACCTGCCATCGAGTGTCCGGCGCGCAGTCCACCCACGCTGCTGCCGTCTTCTCTGTGAGAGCCCACCTGGAACACAGAGAGAAGAGACAGAAAGAGGTTTTCAGTGGAACAAACAGCTGCTCCGATCCTGTCTGCAGGCGATGCAAGCAAAACAAATTCAGACTTCTGAAATCCAGATGTAGTCTGAACCTGTTTCAGGTCTGAACTGTGCTGGACTTTAGACTGTGTTTAATTACATTGTTTTTCTCTTCTTTTAAATCAGAGCTCACAAAAAACTTTGACTACTTTATCATCATTGTATTAGAATTTCTGTCTGCAAATAAAGTCCCATCATTTCTTACATGATTTATATGATTTATTATTAATGATTAAATTATTTTTTTAAATTCAACATGACATGACTAGAGGTGAGCAGTATTGAATATATCTGAGTGTAAGAACACCGGAGGAAATGAAGAAAAAGTGTTCAACATTACAAAACAATTAAACACATGAGGCGGTCATAAAATGTAACACTGTGATGATCTATAAATGGAAAAATCTTTCTTCTCTCTTCTTTTCCCCGTTCTTTCCCCTCCAGATGTTGTAGTTCTCTAAGTGGCCTGCTGAGGGCATCATCTGCCTTTCTAAAACACTGAAGATCTCCACCTGTCTCTCTCTCTCTCTCGCTCTCTCTCTGACACACACACAAACCAACACACCATCCTGCCCGATGTTTTTTTTCTCCATTTTTCCAGTACAGTACCACTCTGGTAGGCAAACTCCTCCAAACTGCCTGTGCTTATGTGTGTGTCTATGTGTGCGTGTGTGTCTCAGTCCAGGTTCATATCTGCATGTCTGACATGTATATTTACAGTTTTTTTTTTTTTTTTTTTGAACTCGAGTGTGTCTTCTTGTTTTTCATGTGTGTATTCAGGGAAATACTGTAAGGGTGCATGTGTGTGTGTGTGTGTGTGCGTGTGTGTGTGTGCTTGGCTGAGTCCTATCCATCTGTCTGCAACACACACACAAATCACACACACACACACACGCATGCACACGGCAGCACAACAACTGACAATTATCTTAATGCCCATATGTTTAATTGTGGGATTTCTAATTCCCAGAGCACCGAGCAGCTTCCAGCAGGGACTCACTGTTTTGGCACGAGATGGGCTCTCTTTATGTGTGTGTGTGTGTGTGTGTGTGTTGTCGTGCGTGCGTGTGTGTATATCTGTGTGTGATGCCAGCTTTCTCGTGGCATCCTGCGGTTCTCTCTCACCCTCCTTTTCCTGAGCATTTTACTTTGAACATATCAGCAGGACAGTGGTGGTTAGATATTTAGATATTACTGTGAAGGGTGAGCTGGTATTTATATACCGTATAAATGTTGTGTAAAGGGTTTGAACGATTCATGCTGACTGGTGGTGAGGATACAGTGTGGAGGGAAAGTGAGTGCCCTGATCAATTAGTGCAGAAAGTGACCATTCAGTTGGTGGTGATGGTTGTAAGGAGCATACTCAATAAATACTGTATATCTATGTAAGAGTTTCTGTATATCTGTATTATTTTTCCATCCACTGAGTAGCACTGCACTGTCATAAAATTTGTCAGTGCCACGATGGACATGTTTTAAAAGAGTATCAAAATCGATGCAGCCGAACCAGTTTTTTTTTTTTCTTTTTGCATTCTCGTTCCTTGTCCAAATCTGCCTACATTACCCATAATGCACGTGGACAGCTGACAGTTCGATCGTTGCTAGTAACGGCTAGTGTAGCCCAAGTGGCAACGTCCATGGCTGGGAAATAAAGCCAACGCAGAAAAGCTAAAAACTGCAATTCCTCGGAAGTCCACTTGAGGCTGGTTCCAAAAGTGAGTCAATCTCCATAAGCTCCCATGTTAAAATGTCCAACTTCACAGCAGAAACAAACATGTTTACTGCCTGGTACAAAAAACTGTTTTTGTCTCTATAGCTAATTTCACCGTTCATGACAACTGTACTGAGGGTGAATTTTGTTTAATTCACCCGTTCAAATTATATTAAGGCTTAAAGTTATGTATAATTAAGGGCGTGACTGACAGATAGGTGTCATTACAGATCGCTTATTAGAGCACCCAGGCATCATTCAGCCCGCCTCAGGTCCGCTGATGATTCATGACTTTGCCAATATTTACACGAGCAAGGAGGCAGAAGAAGCGGTACTTCCAACATGGCAGCCAGTGCCACATATTTTCGGTGACGTCACTCATGATCCGTCCATTCTTTATACTGTCATTGGTGTAGCCTCGAATTGCTGTCCTCAAGCAAGGATGAGGAGTGGGCTAATGGTGAGCCCACAACTTTTCTAACTCCACATTCTCTGGGTCTTCAAACCCAACCAACCCTGACTCAAGTGACATCACTCAAGGCAATTCATCAGCCTCCCTGCAGCTCCCTCTGGGGGCACAAAGGGCTTCATACAACTCTTTTCACGTGCGCAGTGGAACTCCGAAACAGCCCTCGTAGTCAGTCTGGGGTCCCGGGGCAGTCTCCTGATTTACTCTTGGCAGAACTTAGCAAATGTTTTAGATGTAATGTGTGATCTGTTTTTTTTAAACACATAATCACTGTTTGCTTGTTTGCTTTGACTTCTTTTTAATGTATTGTATTTTAACCTGAGTGTAAATAAAGTTGTTTTGAAAATCAAATCCCTCTGTCTGTCTTTTAATCCAGCTGGCTGTCAGCGAGGTCTTGCCCACCACATGCCAAACTCCCCTCTTGCTCCGTACAAATATCACAAAATGTCGACCGGCTTCTCTGCATGCATGTGTGTTTCTCTGCCCGTGTGTGTGTGTGTGTTTCAAACCGAGCGTCCTCCGTCTATCCGTCCATACGTCTGTCTGCTCCCTTATTTATTATTTGCCTCTCGTCTCTCTTTCTTTCCGTCTTTTCTTTCCTCTTCTCTGCCTTTCATCACCGCCTGGATTCCCAAATGTAAAATGGCAGCAGAGAGAGAGGCAGAGAGGGTGGCGTACATTTTTAATGGAGGGCTTTTATATTTTAACGAGCCTTCCTTCTCTCTTGCTTAATTTAGTTCAATGAGGAGGGAAGATGAGGAGACAGACAGAGGGGAGAAATATAAATAAATTACACATAAACTAACCACCGTCCCCCAGGTTCAAGGCATCCGATTGGATGATGGATAAACCTAATCATGCAGCCAATAACAATATGGAAGCAGTGGTGAAATGTTTTGATTTTACCATAAGTACAATTTGTTGATTTTGTCAGCCGTGACTGAAACCTGCAGAAAAAGCTAGCATGTAGATCTCAAGTTGAGATTATCTTGTCAACATTTGTTTTGGTTTGTTCTGTTTTTTGTTTTTTTTTGTCAGCGTTGCATTCAAGGACACTCAGACATCTGTGATTGAATTTTTGACGGATGGAAAGGATTCTGGTAAGACGGCTGCTGTCAAAAGTGTGAAGTGAATATTGTCTGCTTGATTTTTTTTTTTTCTTAAATAGCACCTGTTCACCAACCAGCTCTCCAAAACCAGATGTCGGAGTGTCCTTGAACGCACCGGCGGGGAGAGAGTTTTCAAAACAGTCGCCACTCTCGACGGTATCAGGACGTCACAACAAGCTAACAAAACAAAAAAGTGTGTCAAAAACTGTTGTGCTGGTGTTGGGGCGTTCAAGGACCCTCCAAAATCAGTTAGCTGCTGAACGCCAGAATGATCATGATTCTTTTTTTACAACATCCTGTCTGACATGCAGAAGTTCACGACGCTTTTTAGCAACAGATAGATACGAGTGTTCTGAATGCGCCAGAGCGTTTCTGTGTTCCTGTGTCACCGTGTGACGATAATGTGACTTTGTCAAAACATAATACAGGATACAGGCTCTATTGACTGTGAAGGGTTTCACATTTCGGTTGAGTTGAATAGAAGCGGTGGCTGTCCTGAAGGACAGAAATCAAGCCAAGAACTGATGGATTATTTGGAAAATGCAGTCCTGCTGGTGTTAAAGCAATGAAAACATTCAAAAGGTGCAGGTGGTGCAAGATATTGTGTTTTTTGGTGTGTGGTAAGGGCTGTCTTTAGTTTTTCAACACGTTAGTTTGGAGAAAATACTGACATATTTAAATCACTCTTTTAAATGAGAAAATAGATTTTCAAACAAAAAATTAACAGGAATAACAATCGCTCAATTCTATAGACAGCATGAATAATGCTACATGACAGGGTATATGAATTATTATAATCATATATTTTGTTTCAATGGTCACTGACCTTTTACTTGAAGATTCTATTTAAATGTCTTTTCAATAAAGCAGACTGAATTTTTTAAAAAGAAAGAGCCGGAGCAGAGATAGAGGAGGAGATGCTGAGTAGCTGTCATCTGTAATGTTGTTGATCAGTGGGAAGTGTGTTCATTTAAAATGTGTGTGTGAGAGTGCGCTGATTACACAGGAAGAAGAAGAAGAGAAAGAAGGGAATTTCTGGGTCAAGAGATGTCACACACACACACACACACACTCTCTCTTTTAGTTTAACACACGCACTCAAACACAGACAGATTCATCCTGCAGTTATAAACAGTGAGGACAAGTCTGTCTGAGAGAAGAATAAACTCTGTGCATTGACTAACTCTGTAAATTGTAATATTTCTCTCTGCATTAGACGGATTTCTGCAATTTCACTTTGTCGTTTTCGATTATTGTCGCAGTCTGAAGAAAACAAAAAAAGAACACCTCTGCACAGGGTTACAGGAAAAAGGAGGAGATGTAATATGAAGCAGGAAGTCCAGACACAAAGACACCACACAGCATGGATTTATAACAATAAAGTTTGTCCTTGGTGAAAATAGAAGAAAGGTAACTTATATCTAAAGGGTTCATCCTGAGGGGAGCAGGAATGTGATCAGCGATTTCCTAATAAAATATGACCTTTAGATTTTGATATTTCCTGTGCATTCATGGGAAGTGTTGTCCTGAAGGTGGTGCTATAGAAAGAAGGTCAGGGGTTCAGTAAAATCATGGGGAATCATCCTCTGGGGAGCAGGCACGCTTACAGCAAAATCCAATGGAAATCTGTACTTTGTTTTTGATGATGAATCTCATTTTCTGACTTTTTTTATGTATATAATACTGATATCTATTCATATTAAGAATTCTGTTCCCTGACAGTGGAAGAGTTGACCATTTTTAAAGATGCTGAAGGTAGATTTTCTCTTCAGAATTTATTATGATAACTAAAAAAAGTATAAATAAGTGGTTTGGAAAAATTGTGACAAAACTCCAAGATCTTTGTTTCAAAATCGTGGATCTCATCCTGACATGATACAGGTCTTTAAGCTGACGTAATCTTTATCAGGAGACTTTAAATCACTAATTAAATAATAGTTAGAATTACTAGAATGCCTCTCAGTTTTATTTTGTACAATGCATTTCTGTACACTGGATACTATAAACAAACTGGAGTCTACAGTGGTCTAACCTTAACCCACCCACACATGCACGCATGCACGCATGCACACACACACACACACACACACACACACACACACACACACACACACACACACACACACACACGGTGGAACATTCTTTAAACTGTACAGTCTCTCCTCTGTGCAAACTGAACACTTGACAGAAAGCACCTGCTGTAGCAACGTCAACACACGCACACACACGTACACACACGCCAACATACACACACACATACGTGCACACACAGAGCCCAGTGTTGAGGTTGGACTTCCATGGGAGGAAAAGTACAGCAACATTTTCCAGTGGCGTGATACGTATGTATTTTTTTTTTTTTCCGTGAAACGAACAGAGTGAAGGACGACAGACTCTTCTGTCGAGTGAAACGTCAATAAAAAAAATGAAAGGGAGGAAAATGGAGGGAGGAGAAAGAAGGAGGCAGAAGGAGGAGGAAATATGTAATTTGGAAAAATGTCATTATGAGGTAAAACATTTGGGAGCTGCTGGATGATCCGTTAATACTGAACGAAAAATAAACGAGAACTTATTGAAGCTTTTGTCCTGCGGTGTTTATGCTTTGATACATGTGAGAAATTGAAAACATAATAATAATTTGGCATGTCTGAAAACACGTATGCCTGTAGACAAACAAATAAGGTGTTTAAATATTTATTTGCAGGTATATTATGTAATCATTTATACTCATTGACATCGTATTAACAATTTTATTTTTAAATTCATCATTAAATGAATGAATGAATGAATGTTAAATTACTGAAAAGTTATCAAATTAATTACTTGACTATGGTATGGTTACAAGGGTTTGTCATGTTTATATCTTTATGCAGATGCACTGATTAATATTCTTTAAGTTTAGTTGATTGTGAGGCTTCATTCGGGACATTGGAAACAGTAGTTTGAAAGAAAAAATCATACATGACCAAGTACAAGTTTTTTGTGATTATTTTGTCATCTATAATACATGTAGATTTTTGTAAATATATCTATATGCTAAAACATGCTATGTTGTCGTAATGGAGAAAAAAGGTGATGTATAGAGTAAAGTCCATGTCTTGAGGAAGTTGGAGTGGATGGATGGGTAGAATAAACACAGGACTTTAATCAAAGAGACCACTGATCCTGTCCTGTGTGTAACAAGACGTCTTATTCAAGTTACATATGTAACTTATGTAATGTACGTAAAGTGATGCGATTTTGTCCTTTCCTGCTCATCCCAAACTCCAATCCAAAAGGCGGCATCTGTAGCGTTAAATGACACCCGGAAATCTTAAATGGTATTACACAACACATGAAATGTCCATAAGTGCCTTAAAGTGGCGGTGTACGCCATCTAAAGAGATCACATATTCATCTGATCCTCCATACAAAGAAGACTTGAGAAACATATTTGCCTTTTAGTTGTTCAATCTGAGACTCTTCATGGATGCAAGGCTGCACATAAACGTCCAGTGATCATAACCTCTTTTCCTCATAAATATCCATATCACACAGCTTCTGAAACAAACAGTGAAGGCGGACCGCACTCAAACAACATTATCTTACTATAGCGCTTTATATTAACATACAGAGCGGTAATTTATTCTTTCAGGAATGTATAAATTGTAGAGAAACACAGCAGCCCACATTTATCAGAAGAATGCTAACTCCATGTGAAGGACTTTAAAGATAAAAACTTGAAATGAATGCAGATGCCCTGTTTTGTTTTGTTTTTCTTGATATTTGAAAAAGCAGCAAAGGTCAGAGTTTACACACCTTTATCATTGAATAAATTAGCAGCACAACAGTCTAATTAGAATGCAAACGTGAATAAATAGACTTAACCAACCACACGGCATGCTGTATAACTGATATAAATCAATTTAAACATTTTAAGAAATGCAGAGCCACAGGTTATTTCAGCCTGATTCTCACCTGTTAGCACAAGTTCTTCTGCTAAATGGCCATTTAACTTCATTGGAGCTACGGGGCCTCTAACCCCAGCATCGCCCACAGAAATCTTTCTTGTATGCCCCCTATGGCGGCACCATTGCCTACCCCACAAGTAACTTTTGTGGACAAGGGGTGTCCACACACTTTTGGCCATACAGTTTTAGAATTATGTCATTAAAAACAGTTAATTATTTATGGATTGATTGATTATTATAATGGAGGTAAATATGCGACAGTGGTTTCCAGAGTATTAAAAGACATTAGTGTGTTTTTCAGCAGTGATGCAGATTATGATCCATTTCACTTACTGTGACACTGCTTAATGGAGAGAGTGACTCTTCTCTCCTTTAACCTTTCCCCTCGTTTTAGAGCCACCCTGCAAGCTAAGCTGATATCCAGCAGGACTTAAACACATCATCAGAGGCAGGCAGCAGCACACGCTACAGTTTTTGCTTTCTCTTCTTTGTTCCCAGGAATTTTTTATACATTTCTCTTGTGAGCTTTGAAGTTATGAACAAAAGTTAAATCACGACTGACCGAATCATCTGAGCATTAAGAAAATTTCAAACCTTTATGAATTTAAAAGTCGGAAAATCAGTGTTTATCTGCTGCATGAATGCGTTTATGTGTCCGAGTACGTGCAGGATGCATTCATGTCTGTGTATATGTCTCTTGCCCTCTCCCTCTCTCTCTCCTGCATCAGTCTACCACCTGTTTTCCCAGAGTTATGACCTCAGCCTGCAGGCGTCTCTGCCTAACACTGCCAAACTACATACAGCTGTATGTGTGTGTGTGTGAATGTGTGTGTGTGTGCGTGTGTGTGTGTGTGTGTGTGTGAGAAGAAGAAAAAGAAAGGCAGAAGAGGAGAGTGAGAGAAAGAGAGAGAGTAACTAAGTACATCAAGACAGAAAGATGAAAACAAAAGTGACAGAAACTATGTAATAAAGTAAATATGGAATAAAATGTGTGTCAATAAGAGAAAAAAACATGTGCATGTCTGTGTGTGTGTGTGTGTGTGTGTGTGTGGTGTGTGTGTGTGTGTGAGCATACAAACACAGCAGAAGAGAGAGAGTTACATCTGCAAGGGAGTAAATGGAAACAAGAGGTGAGGACACAAGAAAAGAAAGAAAGAAAGAAAGAAAGAAAGAAAGAAAGAAAGAAAGAAAGAAAGAAAGAAAGAAAGAAAGAAAGAAAGGAAGGAAGGACCCTGAGGGGAGTACAGGACAGTTAGGGAAAGATAGACTGAAAAAAGAAAAGAAAGAAAAAAAAATGGGATTGGAAAAGGAAGATAAAAATGACAAAAAGGAGGAAACAGACAAGTGAAAGAGGAAAGAGGTGATGATCGATGATGATAGAGAGAGAGAGAGAGAGAAATATAGTATATAATATATAAGTGTAAGAGAGAGAGTGGGAGAGTGACATAGAAATGCTTAAAAAAACAGAAAAAAGTCTCAAACACAATGTCTTCATTTTAAAGATGACATCACTCCTTCCTCTCGCTTTATTATTTCTGTTTTCCACTCATTTCTTTCTTTCTGTGTTTCTATTGAGTCTCTTTCTTTTCTTCTGGTTCAAACTTCCTGTTTACACTGTACACACATGCTGCGCACACATCAGGCCTGGAAACCAAACCTCAGGACTCCTTGGTACCAACTGAACACAAAGATTCCACAAAATCGAGCATTAGAAAAACTGTGAAGTATTAAAATGTCAGAATATCTGATTGATTTATTCGTCATTTACATGTAAATCAAGGATTTGTCACATTGAAGAACAATCTTCCCCTAACGCACTGCACTGTACTTTAAATTTGCATATTGCAAAAGGACAGGACATAAAAAAATAAGTTACCAGGACAACATAATTTAGAGTTTTGCAGAATGGTCATTTACACTGGTCATTTTGTCCAGCAACAAGGTTCAGAAAAATGTATCGTTGCCTCTGATTCGTCCCTCTGACTGGCTTCTTCTCTGTATCAGCAGAGCCTTATGGGTGTTGTAGTATTTGAGCCATCAGCGACACCAAGCTGACAGAAATAAACTTAACTCATAAACTAAAGTGAAATAATTCAAATTGATGGTCATAATATTAATCTATAGCACTGTATGTGCTGTATGTGTAAAACTTTTGGGTTTGGGTTCATCACTGTGATGTTAACCTGCACATGAACTTGTCATATTTATAAGGCGGTGTGTGTGTTTGTGTATGTAGTTAATAGGGTTCTGCCATGCCATGTTTTTCACAGCACAGAAAGGTAAAGTTGTTTAACTTGGTGACGTGTTGGAGGTCACCTGCAGCCTGTTTTCAGCTCACTCTCTGCAATATTTACTGAAAACTGATCCACTGACAGTAACTTACAAGCACACTGAAATATTCTGCATCATGTGAACCTAAAACTGTACAGCCTGTTTCATTTAAATAACATACATTCATAATATCTGCTTATCGCCGCAGTCTGGATTATGCTGATTTCAATCTAATATAATAAAACAGCTTTGATTAGGCCAATGTGCTCTGTGCAAACATGTTGGACAGCTTCATTATTGATAGTTTACCAACTGAGCGTCGAGGCTCTGAACCACTCCATGTCATTAGAGCCATTAATAAAGTAAAATGCACACATCTACTTACAATCCTCGTGAATCCATTTAAAGTACCAGACAGTTCATTGATGACTGTGTAAACATTTCTGGTGCTAAATGTGTCTCATTACAGAGATTTAGGTTGATTTTGTGAGCCAGTTTCAGAGAAAAAGAGTTTTTTGGACAGCGACGTTTTGCTTCTCGACATGTTCATACTTTTTTTAATCTTATTTTTCTACTTAATGTGTTTGTTATGGACCAAGCCACATTCCTTGAATGTGAATACCTACTTGGAAATAAACCTGATTCTGAAACAGTGTAGAAATTTTCTGATCTGGTTGATTAGACCTGTTTTCATTGAGGAATAGCAGCGCCGTTGGTGACAAACACATTGCATTTCTCTTACAAAATCACATCCCACTGCTCTGCCAGTGGAAAGTAATGTGAAGCAGCCACAGCGGGATGGGTCGGGTTTGCATCAGCACTGACTCAACACAGCCAGCATGGCTGAAAGGGATCGGTAATCAGTAAAATGAGGCTGATATGTGACAGAACAAACAGGAACACAGGGATTCAGGTCGAAGCTAAAAAAGTACTGAAAGCTTGAACACAGAGCTTCCTCTCTAGCCTGCAGCAGACACAGACACAGACAGACAGTCGCTGGTTGGCCGTGGTCGTCTCTGATACCAGGCAGCAGCATCCCTTATCCCCTGTCCCCTGCTGTGGCTCGGCACGGCATGCCTAATGTGGACCGACCCAGGCCGGCATGGAAAAAACCCTATTTATAGAGCTGCTGTGTTTTCAGTCTTAATGAGCCTGTTTTTCTATCAGCCAATAATCCAGAGCCTGAATAAACACACACACACACACACACACACACACACACACACACACACACGGGTCCTAATGACAACACAAGGAGCAATTTACAGAAGCTTACTGCATGTGTGTGTGTGTGTGTGTGTTATTACAGAGTCCATATGTAAACAGTGTTTTTCAGCACATATCCTTTGCTTTCTCTTTTTCCACTGGTCGCATTCATATAAAAACAAGTCAGAAATGTATTTGGAATCATTTCAAGAGTAAACTGAAAAGTAGTTTGTAAAAATATTACGCTTAACAAGAAGTTGACTTTGAATGTTTTCTTGGGCTAAACCACACGTCACTTCATAAAACCAAATGCCAAATTTGTCTCTGGAGACGTCCAAAGAGCAGAAAAGTGTTTCAAAGAGCCTCTAAATGAAGCTGAAAAGTAGTTTTCAAGTATTCCTCTTGAATTTTAAACCACAGACTTAAAGTTACATCATGAATCATCGTAACACGTTTCTTATAACTTAACTTAATCATTTATTAATAAAAAACAATCTGGATTTCTTTATGTATGTTTGTGAATTTTCTTTTTTCAAGGCTCAAAGTTAGTCACGTAACTTAGACCTATTACCCCCAAATTCCACCAGGCACAGATTTGACGTGTTCTGTGTGTGTATATGCGGACATTTAAGTCAATGTTTCAAACCCCGGTCAGTTTCAGAAGAGTCCCAGAATCGGTCCGGTGGATTTTCAAAATAAAACACCCTGTGGAAACGGCCGGTCATGACATGACAGAGACTTACCCGGTGACATTTTAGGGTAAGTCCTAACAATCTACTTTAGTGTGACGTTCAAATCAAAACACAAACTGTTTCATGTTTCCTTCTTTTGGACGCTGATTTAAAAAGTAGACGTGCAATCAATCTACTCAAATTCAACAAAGTCAGAAAAAGTGAAATAAAGGATCAGTCTTTAGGGCTTCCCAAACTCAAAATAATGTGATGGAGTAAAATAACAGTAAGAATGCTATAATATGTAAATTCATACGCTTCACTCTTATTTATTCTCTTGCTCTCTCTTTTACATATTGACCCCAACCCTGTTCAGCTTAGATGCAGGCATGTGCTGTGTCTGCACCGAATGCTTAATTCTTCTCTGTTCACTTTAAGTTGTGTCTATCAGCTGCATCAGTATTTTTTTTTATTATTTGTTGCCTTTATTTGATAGGACAGCCTGAGACAGACAGGAAGGCAGGGAGAGAGGGGACAATGCGGCAGCAAGGACTCAGCCTTTTGTACATGGGGAGCACGCTCTACCAGTTGAGCCATCACGGCACCCCTGCATCCCAGTTGACATGCCTAAAATGTCAGCAAACAGACACAGAGCGACATCATCATCCCACTGATGAGTCAGGTTTGTGTCCACCTGATGAAGTCCAATATTTTAGTGTCCCTGCAGCTCTGAGGTATCCACTAACTACCCAAAATATTTCTAACTCTTCCATACTCTACCTACTTCATGCTTCCACGTTCATCACCAACTGGTCTCTAACTGCGTCTATACATAACCATGCAGGGAATATATTATAAAACTACGAGCTAAAAGCTAAAAAACGTTTGCATTTCATTCACTGTGCAAGATCGAGGAAGCAGCAAAAATAGACAGAGATAGAAAAACGTGGGAGGGAAACGTGTGGACAAACCTCCAGGAGAGACAGACAGACAGACAGCAGAGAGAGAGACAGCTGGACAGATATGCGTGAGAAGAAGATAATCTCTGTGGGAGCTGGCCAACACACACACACACACACACACACACGCGCGCGCACACACACACACACGTGCACACACACATACACACACACACACACACACACACACACACACACACACACACACACACACACACACACACACACACACACACACACACACACACACACACACACACACACACACACACTCCCCTCTAGCACAGGTGCTCTCCATTTAGAAAACAACACTTCAAAGTAAATACTTTAACAAAGACCAGCGAGACAGAGAGAGAGAGAGAGAGAGAGAGAGAGAGAGAGAGAGAGAGAAAGAGAGAGAGAGAAAGAGAGAGGACAAAGCTCCTGAACTACTGTGGTGAGAAGAAAAAGTGTGTAACGCTGCCACTAGCGCCCCCTGGAGGCTGTGGCTTACATCATAGGCCACAAAACCGCCGGGACAAACAGAAGAAAAGTCAACACGTCCCTGCAGAAACCTGGAGGACGACGTCACCAAGGCTGCGGCCAAGTTCCTGTACCGAGAGTGAGGTGTTGAAGAATTTGTGACAGTGTGCAGAATAGTGTGCGTCGGTTTGCATGAACATCTGGTGTGTGTGTGTGTGTGTGTGTGTGTGTGTGTGTGTCTACATGTGAATATGCACAAATGTTAAGCACAAATAAACAAAGTAGGTCTGACTGAACATGTCCAGGCATCTGAATGTGTTTATACTGGCTTATAATGCTCTCTCTCTCTCTCTCTCTCTCTCTCCGCCCTCCTACATCTCCTTATGTCACACAGCTGTTTGGTTCTTTATGTTTATTGTTTCAAGTTGACAAAAAAAAAGAGTCTAAATTAAAGATGGAAAACATTACTGCTGTCTGACTTCATATTCTCAATTCAGCCTCTCCTCTTGTGTCCTCTCCTCTTTCATGTCCTCCGCTCCTCCTTTTTTTTCACATTATCTGCTCTGACCTCCATCAATATGTGAAACTTTTTGTTTGTCCATGTGTTTTCTTCTACCATGTGATCCGTCACAAACGGACAAATGCAACAACAAGAAAGTTAGTTCTCGTGATTTTCATCGGAGCTCATGTTTTCCAGCTGCGTGAGGACATGAGTCAGGTTTCGTTTGCAAAAAGGACAATTCTTTTAATTCCCCCCCCCCCCCCCAAAATAAATAATCTCGTCAAGTAACACATTCAAGATTATTCTTCTTGTTTCAATTTAACTGGCCTTGGTTCCCCTTTGTGAGCTCTATTTTCCAGCCACAGCTGCGCGGTGGAGCGCCACACCTCAGAATCTGAAGCTCCTTCATTAATTAGAATTGAATTAAGAGACAAATAACCACCCTTCAAGAAGCTTTATCATGATCTTCATCTTTAATTAGCTTAATTAGCTCCTTTTAGGGAGTCACAGTTACACCATTGGTGCAGTTTTTTTTTTTTTCTGGGGGGTTCTGTGTGATACCAGCTGAATATTTTGATATTTTGAAAGGGATTCTTGTGTCAGTAACAAAAACAAGTCTAAAGCTCATTTTAGTCAATACTGATTGTTGAGATCAACGCAAATCATCTTGATCAAAAGCCACTTTTTTAACCCTGAAGTGTGGATTTCTCTTTGCAATACACTTTAGGCACTAGCTCGCTAGCTCCAATTTTGATTTATCCAAGTAAAAAGCGTTGTGAAGACTCTTTTTCAACATTTCAGATTTTGTTTGGTACTCTAGCAGCTTAAAATGTGCATGGTCTTACTTAAAGGTCCAGTGTTTAGGTTTTAGTGGCACCAAGTGGTGAAGTTGCAGATTGCAACCAACTGAATACTGTCCCATGCCTCATCCTCTTCTTCCAAATGTGTAAGAAAAATTCACATTAAAAGCAAAAGTCCATATCTAGATCAGAGTTCAGTTTGTCTGTTCTGGGCTACTGTAGAAAAATGGTGGTTCAACATGGCGGACTCCATGGAAGAGGACCTGCTCTCACTGTAGATATAGAGGGCTCATTTTAAGGCAACAAAAACACAACAATTCTTCCAAATATTGTATTTCATTCCTGCCAATAAATACTCCTAAATCTTACACACTGGACCTTTTAAACAAAGCCATATTAACATCACCCATACACTCAATACTTGAGTATAAAAACATGCTCTCAGGTCCTACCATGAGGGAGTGTCTGTTGGCCGACAGCAGTCCCGTCCCATACCCACTGCTCAGTGCACCCATAGCGCCATTGTGCGTATGCGCGGCTCCGATGAGGTTGTGCATGTCACTGTGCCCGCTCGTCATACCCGTCGACGGTCCCACCGCGTGGCTCCGCAGTACGTGGATGGCATCGTCCAAACGCTCCAGACGGTCCTCGATACGACTTTGCTGCAAAATGAAAGAGGCAACGGAAAGAGATGAGAAAGTCTTCTTTTATTACCTTCATCTGTAAAGTGAAGCCACTCTGACTCTCAATATTCATTCTGGGATCTCTGTGATTTATTAAAAGCTTCGGAAAGATTACGCAGCTTATGAGCGATCTTTGCCTGCATTAAGTCACTCAAGACAGTCAAAATCCAGACGACATGTGGCAGAGACCCCTGATGAGTAACCACTGGTTCATGTGAACATGAATATACTTTTCTTATTGTCAATAAATCCCATGAAAACACACCAATAAGCAATTCTGTTGCACTGGGTGACATGCTCCTATATTACCACGAACACACACACTGCAGTTTATTTTAACTTAAGCCCACATACACTCTCCTGCTACTGGAAATACTCACTAGAGCACCAGATGTGTGTTCATCTGCTGCTGAAAATAGTCCCCAACGAACGCACAAGTTCCTCCTGTTTGAGAAACCTTTGCTAAAAACTACGGTGCCCAGCTGTTTTAGGAACTTACTGTAAATAAAATTCTATATTTGTGAGCTCTTTGTGAAGATTTACGTCATCTTCAGTGGGAACCAATAGGCTGTGAGCCACAGACGTGTAGGGATATCAGAAAAGTGTTGAGAGGCAGACTAACATGTTGTGCACGTCTTTTCGTGGAATTTGTTGACAACAAGGAAAACACAGCATGATCTTCTAACTTCAGAATGTTGGCATGAAGAGCTTTACGGTGAGGCAACACAGAATCAGTTATGTGCAAATAAAAATGTAAATCCAGCAATGTGGAGAGGCCGCTGACGCACAGAACTGTTGTTGTGTTGAGCTCTCGGCTCTACTTCAAAGATAGAAAAGTAACTAAAAGTTAAACTCTGCTGAGCTTTGCAGAGAAAGCTACACAGCAAGTGTATTACTTAAATTTCAGGTGCTTCAAGTGTTAACTTGTAATTTTGCAAGATGTGTTTTTGGGTGAGCTGACCCTTTAAAAACACTATTTTAAACGTGTGTGTACATACCAGAGAGTGCAGAGGAGCCTCATAGTTTGGCGATGACGCTCCCTGTCCGCCATTCCTTGACCAGACAGCTGAACTGGCAGCTAGGAGAGAGGACAAAAAGGAGACATAATCAGGAGAGGAGACATGGAGCAAGAGGATGTCAGTGGGAGATTAAAGGACGCATGACGGCATTCAGAGAACAGGGAGGTCAGGGAGTTGGAAACACCTTGTCATCTGCATGTCTCTCCTGTGATAGACTGCCGACCTGTCCACGGTGTAAACCACCTCTCGCTCAGAGCATGCTGGGATAGACTGCAGCCCCCACCTGCGACCCCTGCGCAGGTTAAGTGTGTACAGAAAATGGATGGATGGAGGTCTGTGTGTGGATTAGAGCCAAAACCTCCTCTCCTTTTATATGCGGAAGAAAGAAAACACTCCATGTGCAGCGCCAAATGGCAGACAAAACACCTTTACACAGGAGCAGTCTCTCATCATATCCACTTGTGGTGCTCGGACATAATAAACACAGAGCTGAGGAAGAAAAGACTAAAACAAACCAACTCATATCTCATAGCAGAAATGCTAATATCAGGCTTTTGTTTCTGAAAAGGTACAAGTGGTTGATTAGCATGGGCCCTCTGCAGAATAAACAAGCTTTGTGTCTCTGTTCTTTTCTGCTTTTGTGTTTGTCGTCGCTCTGAAGGAGGTCCTATCTGAATCGACAGGTCTCATTAGCTGGTAGACAGAGGACAGACAGCGACTTGTGTGAATTAACATTAATATGAGGCTCTGAGTGATGAGTGAGTCCGGTAAATGGAGGCCTCTCGACAGCGTGTCAGCAGTGAGACAAGCTTACAGATGATTTTTCTTTGGCCCAAATGTTTTCGACACACATTTAAAAAACAGAAATAAATCATAGCAACTTATCAGTCCCACCCTGTTTCACTCTGTGCTTCAGTCACAGTTGAATAAGCCTCAGTCAGAACGTCAGTCAGCTTTCTTCTTTGCTATACTTTGATATGTTATGTGCTAACTCGTCTATGCTGAAAAGACAAATTTTGATAGAAGCCAAATAGCTAACATAAATAAATTAAGCTTGCACACAACTGATTTAAATTAGTTTGATTTTTAACATTAGCTAACTTAAGATGTGACTTTATGTCACATGCTACTTTTGTCTTTAAACCATTTCCAAATGTAATTGACTAAGGCTAGCTCAACTGTGATTGGAACACAGAGCGAAAAGGGGCGGGATTTAGGAGGGGGGGTCAATTGGGGGGTTCACGTCAACATGAACACTTCCAAAATAGGAAGTGTTCATGTTGATGTCTGATAGTTACGTTTCAATCCCAACTAGCTCGAATGTGCCAATGTAGTTAGGCCACCTAGTTAGTAACTAATCCTGTACTTTTTCTCTTTTTTTAAATTCTCAAACTCCTTTTGTTTCTTCTGATTTCTCTTCTTTGCCTCCATCTTATCCCACAGTTTTATTGTCTTGTTTATTCTTGTCTTCTGTTGTCTTCTTTTCTTTTCTTACCCATTTCTTGTGTTCCTCTTATTTCACCTCCTTTTTCCTACTCTCCCCTTTTGTTTCCTTTCTTTTGTTCTCTCTTTTCTTATTTCTCCATGTCCTCTCCTTTTCTTTATTCTCCTTTCTTAGCCCTCCATTCCTGCTCTCCTCATACCTCTTCTGTGCCCTCACCAATGATCTCTCCCTTGTAACTCTGATCTCATCTCATTAGCTCGTGTTTCTCTCTATTTTTTTATTGTCTTCCCATTTTGTCTCCCAGTCTTTTCTCTCCCTCTCCTTTATTCATATTACATGCTCATTTCCATATGCTAATTAATGAATAATCACCTGGGTACATTCATGTGCAAATACAAATATATGTATTAAACGGCAGGGTAAATTATTCCGAGTCCAACACTGTAAAACACCCTTGCAGAATTAGCCTTGGATATCAATTTGCATGTAGTTTGCTCTAATAGGCTTCATTTCTAATTTGTAAAAAGTGGAGTAACTCTGACACAATGATAAACACCAATTACGGTTTAGCAGGCAATATCCCAGGCAGCTATAATGAGGAGGAGGAGGAGAAGGAAGAGGGGAGGGGGCTCGTGTTTGCAGAGCCGGTAGGTTTGTGAACGATTTGTCGAAGTGGTGCTCGTAATTAAAGCTATCAGTCACAAGGCACGGCACAGAAATATCAAACGGTGTGTGTAGCAGCGACAATTAGAGACAAATTTGACACAACTATTATTAGGAAAAGTCATTTTTCACTTTAAGGAGCAGGGAGAGTTTACAACATCAGCCGGGATGAGGAGTAATTGGTGGAAATAAGAGGAGGAGGAGGCGGAGGAGGAGGGGTATGGAGAGGAAGCAGCTATTATTAATGTGTTTTTACGGTCTTATTTCACGCCAAGAGATTGCACTTAAAATTCCCTTAAAATTATAAAATAAAAATGTTTTGCTTCAGTTAAATGTGTTGTTTTTAATTTGTTTAGATTCTTCTTCCCAGAGCTGTAAGACATTAAAAAAGGTCAGGTCAAGTCTTAAGTCATTTCAAACAGGTCCAAGTCAAGTCTTAAGTCGAAATCAAGTCTCAAGTCCAAGTCAAGTCTCAAGTCCAAGTCTAGTCTTAAGTCATATGAAACAGGTCCAAGTCAAGTCTTACGTCCAAGTCAACTCTCAACTCTTTTGAAAAGTCAAAAGTGAGTCCGATAAAGTCAGCTGTGCTTTTTCCATCCTTGGTTGTTGGTTGTGTGATGATGTAGCTGGTGTGCTGTGATTGGAGGCGGAGTTTGATGTGTTACCTGTGAGGGAGGGTGGAGAGCCGACTGGGGTGGAGGGATTGGACGAGAAGCTGTTGTTCGTGTGGTCCGGAGAGTAGATCTGAAAAAAAAACAACACATAAACTCAGAGAACCACGTAGTATCGCATGAATGCTAAATTCTATGAACCAAAATGTTCAAATCATTTTGAACAGGTCACTCACATCTCTGTATGTGTGTGTGTATGTTTATGTGTGTGTTTGGGTGTGTGTGCTGCACTTACGGATGCGAGTGCTTTCCCTAAGGCGTCTCCTGTCTGAGAGCTGCTGGCTGCTGAGCTCTGTGCTCGGTTAGCTGTCACACACACACACAAAAATAAGGATGTTGTTAACTACATATTTTAACCATTCTGTCTATTCCTACACAATCAGACCAGCAACACATTCATTAATAAAAATCCAATTGTGTTCTTTCGATTTCTGTTTCATTCTTTCATTCATTAACTCAAGAGGCCCATTCATACTGTGAACTCCTGTCTGACTGTAGACCATGATGCATCTCTTTTGTGGAGCATGGTTATATAAAATTTGATGGTGTGTGACACAGCTAATATGAGAGCATCCTTTGTTTGGGACTCTCTGTTCCCCAAAGGTCAGCTCTATCATTGTGATTTCCAAGTGGAGCAAATTCTCACGTCCAACTTCACCGAAGTTGAACCCTGATGTGACTTTACACGCTTGTGTCCAAGGATATCGGTGATTCTGCTGTAAACGGTGGTGACAAGAATCAGAAGCAGAATTCAACAAGAACCGACATTCAACATCTACGTTTACTCACATTTTAAGTTACTGACATCATGTTTGTGTGTGCGTGTGTGTGTGTTAGTGTGTGTGCAAAATTCTGGACTTCAATACAACTAAATCTGTTTCACACACTTGAAGAGCACAGAGGCCAGAGAGGAAGGAAGTGACCTCACAGGACCAGATGAGCGCCCACACACACACACACAAACACACACACACACACACACACACACACACACACACACACACACACACACTGAGGCAGAGAGACTGCGACATGCTCACAGCTCATCTCTCCTGATAGCAGATCCCAGATGGAAAGTTTACGCTCGCACACACAAGTTAGATACGTGCACGCCGAATACACACAGCACAGCAACAAAAAAAACACACATCCTTTCATGGCAAATGAATCCATTACAGAAATTGGCAGGACTGGACTTCTTTAAGCTGTTAGAGAGAGGGAGAGGGAGAGAGAGAGAGAGAGAGACAGAGACAGAGACAGAGAGACAGAGAGAGAGAGACAGAGACAGAGAGAGACAGACAGACAGACAGACAGACAGACGGACAGACAGAGAGACAGGAAGCAGCATATGTTTTGGGGTTAAAGCCTCATGTCTCACTCACGCCATACCACTGGCCTAGTAAACCATCCAAGGGATTACTGTTACACACACACACATACGCACACATATACACACACATATACACACATGCACACACACACACACACACACACACACACACACACACGTATCCTGACTTGATGCATAATTTAGAACATGTGCAGGAGAAAATCTTTTTCATAAATGAGAGCTTATAGCTGTAGAGGAGGAGAGCATTCAGGAGATGAAACTGATTTTGATGTTTATGTCCATCAAAGAGAAAAATCTAGGTATCTTATCTTGTATCATGTATTTCTTCTTTATGAATCATATAATTATGGAATCATTTGTTTAGTTTTCGTCGTATTTCTCTATATATTTCTTCATATACTCCTGATTTGCTCCAGACTTAAAATGTCCAGTTATCTCAGCTCTCTTGCTGCATCCCATTTTCATTTTACATTTTAGTTTTGCTAAGTGTTTTTCATGTGTTTTTATTGTTCTTCACGGAGCTCCACAATTTGTTTTTCTGCAGCTGCAAGTAGCTTCCTCTGAGTGTGACAAGGACATGATCCCTCACAAGAATGTATAAATGTATAAATGTATAAAAACGCCTGACTTGTTTACTAGAGCAAAATCAGGCCGAGGCGAGCGAAAGGTTCCCCGCTTTGGCGTTCATGTGTGCACACACGTGTATCATATGTTTATATTTAAACAAAAGCGTCATGTTCTTTATTAGGTTCATCTTGTGTTTACACTCATCTGTTCTGGCTCGTGTGTGTGCATGTGTGTATGTGTATATGTGTGTGATATCTTTGTGGAATGTTGGAGATGTCTTCCCATGAAAACAAACTTTCAATCTGTTTCTTATTGCTGCCCTATTTGTTTTATATGCGACTCAAAGCAAGGGGTCCATATGGCATGCTGTGTGTGTGTGCGTGTGTGTGTGTGTGTGTGTGTGTGTGTGTGCATCCGCGATGTCAAGGTCGAGCTGTTATATTCAGTTTCTGACCGCCTGCCTTCTCCCCTGACACTGAAGTTTAGTTTTTTAAAGTGGTTTAAATCATCTGAGTCTAATCACAGCAGGGACAGTTCTAACTGCTTATGAGGCAGTAAATAAAAATGCGGTCGCGCTAACGTTGTCTTCTGACTGGAAAGGACTGGTAATGTTGTCTTTCAAGTAGTGGCTCTGAGTAGATCATGTGAATTTTTCCAAAACACAAACAGAGCGAGCACACCCAAGTCATCACTCCAAGATGAAAACAGCAAAATGATATTTTTTTTGTGTAAAATAATCGTGTCTATGCAAGCAATGAGTGAAAGTTGCTGCAGGAGTTTTATGAAAAGTGCACAGCAGAACTGGTTTAAGTCCTTGGGGAAAATCAAGGGTCAAGAGTCAAGTCCTTGAGGGCATATTGCCAGATCATCCAAGTCTCTGATTCTACCAGGTCAAGTCTTGAAAGCAAAAACATTCAAGTTGAAAGTCAAGTCAAGTCTTTAGGGAGTCAAAGAACCAGTAAGTCAAGTCCAAGTCAGCAGTCAAGTCCAAGTCAAGTGTCAAGTCCTCATTGTCACTTAAGTTTGACTCAAGTCCAAGTCTGGAGTCTTAAGTCTACAGCTCTGAGACAAAAAATAATGCAAAAAATAGTTTGTTTATCGGCGTTCAAACAAGTAAAATATGCCTTGAAATGAACGTGCAACCTCCAATCAGTGATCACCACCAACAGATGAACAAGGTCATGTCTGGATGGCCCTAGATTTACAAAAGTCTCGCAAGATTTGGTAATGTTGTTTCTGCATGTGGGAGAAGTTTGCTGTGAGGGCTTTCTGCCAGAAAGCTTCAGTCTTCATGTGAACCTAAACCATGAACTTTTTCCTGAACCTGACCCAGTAATTTTGGCTCCCAAACCTAACCAAAATGCAACTGAAACTTCAAGTAAAAGGTGTTTGACCCATTCTACCACCCGGAATCCCTCCAATGTAGATTTTGTTGCTCTTTTTATTACCTGACTTCCTAAAAGCTTTGTCAAACATACCAATTCATCTGCCATTAAAGAGTCAAGCACTACTGTGCTGAATCCAGTGGACATGTGTGAGAGTTTGCAAATCTAGGGTCACCATCTGGACATGACCAATTAACAATTGTCTGCAGCCATGCTAGCAAGCTTTTTGAAGCTGCTCTGAACAATCAGACAACCACCACAGTCAGCAGGAATGATCTTCTGGGGGCCATGAATGTTTATACAAAGTTTCGTGTCAATTTATCCAAAAGTTAGTGAAATATTTGAGTCTGGACTAAAGTGGTGGACCAATAGACTGCTATTGGCATTGCCATTATGCTGCTAGCATGGCTAAAAATATTATACACATAAAATGATAATACTACATGAGAATTATCCAACTGCGTGCATCTCAAGCTCATTACAGAAACAAAAAAGTTCAAAAATATGTTTCTGAATTGAAAATTTCTGTCCAATCAGATGAAAACAGATCTTTTTAGTCTTTTTAGTCAGTATTTATGTAAAACTTGGGATGTCGCATGTGAAAATGGTGCTTTTCTTCTTCTGTTAATTAGCGGCATCAGTTAATGTCATTGGCTGCACCACCAGCTGATGGTCAGCAGATGACTTTGTCAGTAAGGATGCCTTCAAAAAGCCACCGCACCATTTCTCGCCGTGCATTGCTTCAAGACACAAATACACACAGGTGTCTTACCCATGATGCTGTCTGTGCCGTTGGTGGAGGCTGTGCAAGAGGCGGTGCTGTAGTGATTGGCTCCGCCCCCGCTCCCTCCCCCTCGGTGGAAGCTGGACATGGGAGGAAGGCTGGAGCTGATATCTGCAGACGAGTGCGAGGGGTAGCTCTGCAGGGAGACGGACAGAACAGAGCGAAACTTGAACAGGAGGACAAATGTTGAGATGTGAAAATTTGTTAACAAGTTGTGTTTTTTCAGGCCAGTGGCATGTGAAACCACTCTGGTTGTGGGATCAGGTCGAAAGCTTCATTAAAAAACATGTATGAACATTTATTTGGTGAAATGACTATTTCATTCTTTCTTTAAGTCAAGACTGAACTTATGCACTCAGGATCTATAGCAGTGTCCTTATCCTCAAATATTTCAGCAGACATAGTAGTATAGTATCCTGACTTCTGGGAGGAAATGTACAGTTTTGCACATATAATACAGTAGAAGTGAATTCCTTTAAGTCACTTCTTAAAACACATTTTTATAGACTTGCTTTTATGTGATGTTTGTCTTTTTTACCTTGTTGTTTATGTAATTTATGCATTTCTTGTTGGTTCTTCTTTGCCTGAGTATTTTATTTTATTTTTATTTTGTTTATGCTTGTCTGTCAAAGCACTTTGTAAACGCTGTTTTTAAAGGTGCTATATAAATAAAGGTATTATTATTATTATTATTAGTATACACTGTTTTATATACAATATAAAACAGTACACAAACAAGAGAACTCATATGAATAAAGAGTACAAAAAGGAGGCCAAATAAGAAGCATACATTTTACCCTAGGCAGTTTCTGTAGTTATGTAACTTCACTGAGAAAGCACAGGATAAACTTTCTTTTATTAACTCGTGCTGTTTAAATCATAAAATATTTATTTAATCTTAAAAACTAAAAAACAAAACAAAAAGAAACATTGGAAATTTTGACTAAATGAATCTGTTTCAGCTCAGGTATGGAATATCATGGAAAGTCCTGGATAAACTCATTTGTTGTAATGTTATAGTGAGGATATGTAAGTGTATGTGTGTAAACTACATTTGGTCTGTGGAGTGACTTCCTGAAAGGAACATATCACCTGTGTCCAGGTGTTTTCATACAGCGTGATTGACAGCTCTGCTCACCAATCTGTCGTGAGGGTGAATCCCGCAGTAGGAGGAGCTCTGGGCGGGGCCGTGGGCCGAGTTCCCGCTCCCCAGCATGCTGCCGTGGTAACCCTGCTGGCTCATACTGCTACTGCTGCTGCTCCACGGATCGCCACTGTGGTGACCGTCTGACAGAGAGAGGGAGAGAGAAGTACATGTGATGTGCTGTATGCTGGTCTGAGATCAGCTTCACCTCTGTGCAGGTTTCTCTGTGCTGTCAAACCTGGCTGTGAGCCACTCAGTGTGTTGATGTGCGGTTTAGTAATCTGACCCACTTTGTGCAGTAACCTGATTTCTGAAAACACTCATGTAAATGGGACACCTGGTTTTCAGGTTTAAGAATATCCCGGTTAACACAGATTTGAGCTGCACAAACCTGATTTCTGGGAACATGTATACGTCTACTTATGTCTGTGAAGTCTTTTTGGGAGTGAGAGGGAAGTATTTATATCAGTCTGAGCGTTTACTGTTTGTAGTCAATAGACTGGAAAGACCCAGCAGTCAAAACAAGGTGAAAATCCAGATAACACAGGAGTGACCAGTGTGCTACTATGTCCAAAGAAACCACCTTGGTTGACTGGCAGGAGTCTGTTAAAGTCACCTCAAACAAAGTTCAGATTAAAGGTCCAGTGTGTAGGATTTAGTGGCATCTAGCGGTGAAGTTGCAGATTGCAACCAACTGGATACTCTCCCACGCCTCACCCTCTCCTTCCAAGCATGTAAGAAAAACTCTGGCCTCGAAATTCATATAAAAATCAAAAGTTTGTCTGTCCTGGGCTGCTGTACAAAAATGGCGGTTCAACATGGCGCACTCTGTGGAAGAGGACCCACTTTCACTGTAAATATAAATATATATTAAATATATTCCCTTTCTGTCAATGGTGCCAGCATGCCAATGCCAATACTCCTAAATCTTACACACTGCACCTTTAAGGTCCAGTTTGTTTCTACAGTAGCCCAGAATGGACAAACTAAACACTGGCCACTGCTGATCCCAGATCTTGCCGTGTTCACTGGAAGGTAGACATTGACACTAACCTTTAAATCTTTAAGTTTAAACTTTAAAGTTTTTTTGTCTGTGTTAAGTGGACATAGTAAAAGAGCAAGAAAACACTCTGGGTTGTCCTGGTGTATAAAAAGGAGGAAACATCTCAACTTTGTCCGATATTCTTTGTCCATCAGGGCACCTCTTTGTTTTTGATGTAGTCACAGTAAAAGCACAGGACGTGTTAACAAATAAAATGTACGACTGAAATCTTTTGAGGATTTTGGTTCAAGAACATCTTTCAGTTCAGCGACCCCAAGATCATTTTGTCTGAGATCTGGTATCCACAATGAGCTCAGGAATCCACTGCAGGGAGATCTGATGAGGGACAGACCTGTGTGTGTGTGTGTGTGTGTGTGTGTGTGTGTGTGTGTGAAGAGAGAGAGAGAGAGAGAGAGAGAGAGAGAGAGAGAGAGAGAGAGAGAGTACCTGGCATGAAAAATGAGCTTGGGAAGCCAGAGCTGGGAGGTTTGGAGGAGGGATAACCCGGTGAGTCCCTGTTGTAGTCCGCTGTACTGGCAGACGGAGCGTACACCTGCAACACAAACACAGAGACACACAACGTCATTCATGAGTCTGATCAAAGTACAACTTGTTCACATCAGAAGCTCACAACTGAACACAATCTGCCGGAAACATTTCTCTCATTTTCCTCAGCAGGAATCGGCTTCAGACGGACATCATTCCCACAAGGCTGTAACAGATGACTGACACGTCTCTCCTTAACTCAGACATCAGCACCAATCCTCCGCACACCTGACTGGATGAACACACTGCTCGCTGAGCTGTCAGTGCTCTTTGTTTTTGATGCTCAAAGTGGAAAATATACGGCAGCTGCTCCATAAACTTTGTCTAACTTCAGTCCAATCACTTTAGAATCATACACAGACACACCTGCAATTCTTCATAGTGACTTTTGTAATAATAAAAACAAACAAAAAAACTTATTTAAAAAATATGGAACTATAAAATAATAAAAAAAATAGCTTTAAAATATTATGCTGTATATTTACTTTTATTTTGTAAAAAAGTACCTACTTACCTTCAAAGTAAGCTTCAAAAGTACTTTATATTCATATGTTATATTATGTAAAATTAGCAAATTTTTAAACTTCCAAAATAAAATCAAAACTTTTTATATGATGTTGTATTCTGTAAAAATTTCTAAAAAATATTTTTACACATTATTTAAAAAAAACAAAACAACTAAGATTACATTTTTTAAAGAGTGTATCTTTATAGTTTACATTTTGTCAAAAAGAATTCTAATATTTGAACCTTTGTTGTAATACAAAAAACATGTTTAATAATCATTATTCATATTTACATTGTATATATGTACATATACATACAATATACACATACACACATTATATTTACATATTATAAATTATAAATTATGAAGTTATTTAAAAAATGTCATACTTTTTGTCTCATTTAGTTTCCTGTATGTTTAAGCTCTGTCAAGCCACAACATACAAACTACACCATGGTTACCACATCGACATCGATCGTATTTACAGTGCCCAGCACTTGCTGCAATGATTACTAATGACGTAGTTCTGAACACAGTTACAACACATTCTCTGTCGGCCCTCCTCCCGCTCACACTAGTTCGATGACTAAAAGGAGAACAAAGCAGCAAACATGCAGGAAAACGTGAGAGTGCAAGCACAACCGGCACCCCGTCATCACCCAAAACAGGTGACGTTCTTCCTCAGCAACACAGCGGCTGCATGAGAACACAATGCCTGTGTTTGGTCATGCCTTCAACTGGGGGTCCCCACAGCATGCCTCTGCCTGTGTGTGTGTGTGTGTGTGTGTGTGTGTGTGTGCATAGCGTGCGAACACTCAGCCATGACGCTAGCTCGCACCGCATGACGCAAACCCTAGAACAGCTGTTGAAAATGCTCTTCTCTCTCTCTGTCTCCCCCACTGATTCACATCAAAATGAAAACCCGCTCCACAGCTACACCTAATCTACCTCCATCCTCTAAAAAAGACATGGGCTGCTTTGTTAACTTTAGAGCATTTGCATATGGATGCAACACAGATGTGATAAAACACAGACAGAAGAAACAAAGGAAAGAAGATGAAAAAAAAAAAGCACTTGGGGGCATTATAAAAAAACATCATCTCACTTCCCACACTCCCTGAGAGAAATTATTAAAAACAGAAAACAGCCTAAAACAGTTTCTGTCAAACAAAAACCTCCTGACTTTTTTTTCAAATCACTAAAAGCTTTGCTGAAGCTTTCAGCTTTAATTTCTGAGGGGGGAAATGAGGCACTGATTTCCTTTGCATTACTGCCCCGTGCTCTTCGAGGTCAAAGATCTTCAGGACACAATGCAGCCATACAAGAAGGAATCTGCGGCACGGAGCCAGGTGTGCACAGCACAGGTGTGAAAATTCGGATGGAGGAAGAAGAGATAGGAGCTAATAGACAAGTGGCTGCATTCACTTTTCCTTCAGCGAGCCACCTGGTCATAAACTTTGCAACATGCATGAAGTGAGCCCCTCTGTGTCTCAGCAAGAGATAAGAATGAAATGAATGAAGCGTCGACCTTCGGAAGATAACATAAAGATTATAGCCAGACTCCCTTCACCCAAACTCCATGTTTTAAAACATCCAAATGTAAACATAAAATGTCCAACTTCACAGCAGAAATAAACATGTTTACAGCCTTTGCAACTTTGGATTTTTCAGTGTTGTGGATCTGACTTTGCTCTTACAATATGTTTTGGCCATACCAGAGTTTTTTATATATATATATTTTAGCCTCTTTACCTTAAGAAGGGTTAAATTTGGGGTAACTGGACTTGGTTGTAAATCCATAAACATGTTTCACCTCTCATCTAAGAGGCTTCTTCAGTTCTGACTGACCGGTGGGGAGATCCAGGTGTTTGGTCTAGGTGGGGTTGCTGTTTCCACCTGGGTCATTAGTGTCCATTGTTGCTGTGACGACTGTCGTCCGAGTTGTTAAAGCCACGTGGGGTCTGGTGTGAACGACAGTCGTGTAGGTCACCCGAGTCACGACTCAGACGATCATCGTTATACAATCCTGCCTAGGTTTAATACTTGGATCTCCACGCCAGTCAGTCAGAGCTGAAGAAGCCTCTTGGATTAGAGGTGAAACCTCTTCATGGATCTGCAACCAAGCCTAGCTGCCTCAGATTGAACCATTCTTAAAGAAAGATGACCTGGACGACTGAGAACCTCCACAGAATTTAACCTCTTTACTTCCATTCTGCTCGCTTTATAGCACACCTTGCAAAATTGTCCAATATTAATGCTGGTTGTATGTTTGCTGTGTCTTTTTCTGTATTTTGAGACATTCCTTGATTTCTATACCTCTGTGTTAGAATCTCATAAAAAAGTAATAGAATGCAAACTTTCAAGATTAATCTGTGCTTTAACTGCATCAGAATGTATGATAATAGGGCTGACAAATTAAAGCAGACCGGACGTTTGATGTGATGGATTGCACAATAGCTGCCTGGAGTTGTAGCTAAAATACATCCTTTCTGCAAAGTTAAAGCTTTTCCAGAGTGTAGCCTTGTGTCGGCCGTGTTTACTTCCTGAAAATGACATGGTCGTGGAAAGACGCAGACGCAGCGATAAACACCACAACAATCAGGATGTCTGAGGAGCACGGAGCACTGGGAACTGTGGGAATGAAAGGCTGAGGTCAGGAAACTACACACCCGCCCACACACTCTCACACTCGCATGCAAAAAAACTTGCAGACACACAAACACGAATACACAAACGTGAGGAGGTGCAAAGAGAATCTAATCAGCTAAGGAGAGGTCGGTACCTTCCCACAATGCACCTTGCAGAAGGAGCCAAATCGTTCAAGTCTTGGAACTCACACATTCTCACACACACACACACACACACACACACACACACACACACACACACAACACCGTCTGTAGATGTCATTAGAGCTAAACTAAAATCCCCTCAAACTTCCTCCTCCTCCCCTCTGAGAACCGAGTTTGTGCTCTGATGATAAAACCACATTTATTGACCCAAAGCTGTACTAGAAAACACACACACACACACACACACACATGCACACACACGCGCACATACACAATGCTTGTGTTGTTCCCGTTGAAAATATTTAGATTTATGTCTTATGTCTTACAGACATATTTTCCCATTGAATGTGTTGTTAGTCTGGTGACGAAAGGCTGTGATTTGTGTGTGTGTGTGTGTGTGTGTGTGTGGTTATCTATGTGTGTATTTATGCAAGTATGTCTGTGCATGTTTGTGTGTGTGTGTGTGTGTGTGTGTGTGTGTGTGTGTATGTATGTGTGTGTTACAGACAGACAGAAACAGGTGCAGAGTGTGTTTAAGTCTGAGGAATGTAGAGAGACACAATAACAACCTCACTTCCTGCAGTCTATAACACACACACACACACACACACATGCACAGCGGTATCAATATTCCCACACTTAGCGAGCGGACAACGAGCGGACAACGAGCCAATCAGAGAACGTTTGTCATTTCATTCACAACTGGTAGACCACAAACCAGACAGCCGCGATAGAAACCAGTATATCCGATCAATAACCTTCACATGCAGCTCGTTTTCATAACACGTCTCGGGTTGGATGTTCCAATAAAAATCTTGTTTACTCGCTGATGTCGAATAGTTTCTGTGTGAATATGATTGATTTCTACCACAATAAAACCAGAACAGAAACCCAGTCCAGCCGGGTGCACAACTGGAGTCATAATTGAAATCTTGATGTGGACCGCAGTAGAAACAGAACAGAATGAGACACACACAGGCAGAGAACGAGATTCCTGTGCCACAATAGAAACACAATGGAACCAGTGCACCCAGAACAGACTGTACATCACAATGGAAACCTGTGCTCTTCATTGTGGCACAATAGAAACCGCTCCAAACCACAGCAGCTATGTGTGATAGTTATTGTGCCAATACAAACCTCACAGAAACCAGCCAAGCCAGTTACTCACAATATTACAATATGCACAACTGTTATATCATTACTAGAACCTGAGATGGAACCAATCAAACGAGTCCACTATGCCATTATGGAGTCATGATAAAATAAACATTTGCCCTGGTGTTATATTATGATGTGTACTGAAGGAGAAACAGAACAGAAACCACTCAAACCAGTCCACCAAACTGTGGGAACACAACAGTAACCAAGAGAAACAGTTCTGTGAGGCATCGGTGTTACAACACAACCCTAATAGGAATCAGTAGAACCGCTTTTCCTGCACAGAACTGTAATGGAAACCAGTGGAGAGCGGAGTAGAAGCGGTTGTGTAACCTCCCGCTGTGTCGCAGTGTTTGACTGGGCCGAGCGAATCCTAACAGAACACAAAACATCACAGATTTTCATCAAAGCTTCGCTCCGCGTCGCCGCCGGCAACAAGACGAGAAAATAAAGACACATTCCACTGAAAACCAATTCCTCATGGAGCTAACAAAACAGACACACACCGAACGTATTGAGGGCAGCCAGCTGTGCGACTTTGTGACCTGAAGCACAGGTACAACAGAAACAGCAGCTGAACTTTAATCGGAGGAATAAAATTAGAAGAAGTCGGCACATGTATCCATAAAAAAACTGATCGATCGTGTCCTGCTTTCACCTGCAGCTGGTTTGTGATCCAACACCTGTTAACGTTTTTGGAAGTTCACACTCTACAAAAAACAAGTGTCATTAGAAATAAACTGATATGTGAGTGAAAATAAGTTAATCATTAAGACGTTTAGTCTACATGATGTCAAAAATATTAAAACTGTTTATTTAGTCTGATCGACAGTCACGAAACCCAAAAAAGCAACAGCCCAGGGAGATTAAATTTACACCATGTTTTTTAAAAAAAAGCAGCAAAGTATCATCATAGAGAAACCAGAAACTAATTAAATGAATCAACAACAATAAGTGAGAAAAAAGGGAGCAGAGGAAAAAAAAAAAAGCGGTATCATTACAGCGGAGACGTATGATGTCGAGTCAAAGCAACATAAAAAGAAAAAGTCAGAGAAGAATCAAAGAAACTTTATTTTCTCTGCAGTGTTTCTGTTCTAACTTGTTGACAGCGATGGAAATGCTGCTGGGCCCTGGAGGGTTTTTGTCAGAAAAAGACTGGAAAGAGAAAGAAAAAAAAAAAAAACAATAAATGGAACAAAGTGAAATACTAAGAGTTGGATGCAGATAAAAAGACAGTAAACGGAAACAAACGAGAGAAAAATGGAATGAGAGTAAAGAAATGAAGGAGGCTTTTGGTCTTTGTTTAGTGTTTGATGCTCCTTCTCTCCGTTTATTGTCTCCAAATGTGGGGAGCATCTGTTTAACCTCTCTGGACGAGGAGGAGGAGAAGGAGCTCTTCCTCCTCTTCTTCCTCAGTGGCCTTACTAAACTCACACAGACACACACTCTGGAATTAAGATGAGTCTAACAAATAATTCATGTTTTCAACATAAATTCCACATGTTAATATCTCAGTCGGTGTTGAAACTGTACAGTGTCACAGCTGTATTAGCTGTACGGTTGTGTTGATTTTGTGGTCAGTGTTGGATGTCTTCATTGCAAAGACTCAACTCAGCGTGATACATGACGTGATGAAAAAACTAAATGCAAAGGCAACCGGATACAAAACGCTTCTGAATGAATGCTAGCAGCTCTGTGAGGCTGTGCTGCTTTGAGCTAACGCCAGTATGCCAACATGCTCACAATGACAGAAAACAGATGTTAACCAGGTATAATGTTGACTGCGTTAACCATTTTAGCTTAGCATGTCTTTGTAGGCTAAATACTGAAGAACCCCACAGCTAGTGGCATTGGTGCTAAAAGATTGGGCCAATCTATCAATTGGTCATATTTCCCTGGTGTATGTGCTTCTACCATTGGTAAGTAGGCTACTTAGTTAAATTGTTTCCTTTTTGTCTGTTTTTATGATTGGAAGTCTGCACAGGGTGTTTTATTTTGAAATCTGACCAAATTCTCTATGCCTGTGTCTGACTTCCTGCCAGCTCAACCTGCTCTGTGCTGCTTGACGCAGCTGGTTGCAGCATCCGTCAAACACAGACCAGTTGTGTATTCTCAATGAAGCAGAGCAAATAGATGCTCCTGATGGAATCACAATCATTGTCTAGAACGGGGCGCGAACAGCTCGGGTGTCCGCTGTGTTTCACAGCCGTGCCCGGTGGAATTCAGGATTTACAGCCATGCCACCAGCATAGTTAACAATGCAAAAAATGACTTCAGTTTACAGTTACATTTTCCAGACAAGAATCTCTAGAGGCTGAGGATGTCTGGGTGGATGGATGAGTTAGCAAAGCTTGGAACTTTGACACCGGAGACACATCTTACCTCCCACCGACAGCCGGTGTTGGTTTCTTTTAACCCCGACCACAATCTGTCCCCAACCTTATCCAAGTAATGTCTGATGTCTTACTTAACCAAACCTTAACCACAGAGCTGCAGGATCAGAAGATGTTGAAGATGCATCAGAGATGACGATAAGCAACAAACTAATAACTTCTGAGCAACATGCTTCACCCACATCTGGCTGTTTGACCCACAGTCCAGACTTTTAGACCAATGGTTGAGCTCACAGACGTAGTTCAAGGTGACTGAAACAGGATCGAGCTTCACGTCCAGATCAAATGCACACATGGGACACAAACTGACAACTACCCTGAGAACGAGCAAAATTTGGATGAGCACGTGCTCGCTGAAAAATCAACACACACACACCTCGATCTTCAGGTTTTATTCCCGCTTGTTTTTTTAGTTTTGTCATTAATGCAACTGCAAATCTGCATTTTGCTCAATGAAAGACTGAAAAATGTTCCTGTCTTGTTTTTACTTTTCTCTTTCTACTTCTCTCTCTCTCTCTCTCTCTCACACACACACACACACACACACACACACACACACACACGCACGCACACACACAGTTTACCACGCTTCATCCAAAGCAGATGTGCTGGAATGTGAACACTCAAAGGAGCAGTCACGAAACCTCTTGACAGACACACACATACGCACACACTCGTACACACGCAAAAATACACACATACACACACTCTCTCTCTCTCTCTCTCTCTCTCTCTCTCTCACACACACACACACACACACACACACACACACAGTCGGCTGCACCTGTGCCTGTCCAATTTTTTTCTCTCTTTGTTTCCCTCCCTCTCTCTCCCTCTCTCTCCCTCTCTCTCTCTCTCTCTCTCTCTCTCTCTCTCCCTCCTCCTCTCTGTCCTCTGCCTCTCTCATTTCTCACAGGCTGGTTTCACTTTCATCTCGTCTTTATTCACCTTCACACAAACAGTTTAACACCACGGTGAGCAGGAACAATAAAGGAGATGCACAGCTCAATATATACCATGCAAACGATATTTAATAATGAATAAATCACCAACAAACATGTCAAACATTCTTCAGCTCAAGCTTCTCAAACGTGACTACTGTAGCAGAGTATAAATCATGACCAGCATCCATCTATCTGCTCCCCTCTCGTTCTGTTCTCCCTCCTCGCTCCACCTGTAGACGCGCTTGTTTCATCTCCGTTTACCACTCATGCCGCCGCGCTCCCGAGCCCGTCCGGAGGCAGATGTGGGAAAGCGAATCAAACGCGCTGCAGGCGGATCAAACATATTTTTGGGGGTTTCTGTTTTTTAGATGTATTTTTATAGCGGAGATCTGAGCCGCGGCCTCGGAATCCTCTGAAGGTTAATTATGTTCCTGATTCAAAACACATGGAGGGAAAAACTGTGTGTGTGTGTGTGTGTGTGTGTGTGAGAAAGCGGAAGGAAATCCCACCCACCACCTCCGAGCCGAGCCCTTTATTCTACCAACCTGCAATTGCACTAATGTGAACCAGATGTACACACACACACACACACACACACACACACACACAGAGTTTTGAGCATGGCTGCCTAATTGACTCCATATGATGCAGCACAGAGAGAGAGAGATTAGGAGAGAGAAAGAGATGAATAGAGAGAGTAAGGAAAGAAAGAGAAGAGAAGCAGGAGGAGGAAAAGAAAGAGATAAATAAAGAAAAATATGAAGAGAAAGATTGTGACAAAAGTTAAAAATAGTAATGACAAGGCAGAAAAAGTGAAAGAAACACAAGAATAAGAGAGAGAGAGAATTAGAAGAATGAGGAGGTAAAGCGAGAGATGAGAAGAAGAGGAGTCAGAAAAAAAGAAAGAAAGGAAGAATATTGAATATTGAGGAATGAAAAATAAAGATATCTAAAAAAGTAAAAAAAAAGAGATTTTGCATCCCTGCAAAGAAATAAAATGATTAAAGTAATTAAAGAAGAGGAGATAAACACAGACAGAAAGAGAGAAAGTGATGATAGAAAGAGAAACAGCAAACACACACACACACACACACGCACACATCTGCAAAAATACTTGTGTGTAATTGAAAACATGCAGAGCCTTCACACACTCACAGTGAGTTTCATGGACCGAAACACATTCTTCAACTCACTTATAACTGAATGCACACACACACACACACACACACACACACATACGTAACACACACGTAACACACACTCACTCCCTGCGGAGCTCAGGCTTCCTGTGGCTTGATTAGAGCCCCCTATGTGAAGACAAGTGGACTCAGCATGCGTGTGTGTGTATATGTGTGTGTGTGTGTCTTAGCGTGGTGCACCTGTGACTGAAGGGGGGTCGAGTTACTCAGACAGAAAACACTGGGGGGCCGGACAAAGAGAGAGAGAGAGAGAGAGAGAGAGAGAGAGAGAGGT